>ML685818.1:11616014-11645641 GCA_007922175.1 Pelusios castaneus | reverse complement strand
CCATAAAGCTCATAGTACATGCTTTAGTCTTCTTTTTCATTGCTTTGATTTAAGAAACTTCCAGGAACTTGGAACACAATGATGCAAGTGGTTTTGTTCTGATTTTTATGAATTTTGTTATGTTGAAATGCTAGTGCAGCCTACCAACACATAGTTTGTATCCATTTCCATCAGCGCTTTAATATGGCCCTTTAAATGTTTTAAATGCAAATTCCTTGTAGCAACAGAAAGTCTTGCTCTGAGTTTGTGCTGAAATTCTAAAGTACACTTTTGCAAATAATCCTCCTCTAGGCAATCATTACCGGTTTAGGCAGCTGCAAAATTGTGTCAGTAGACTCACTGCCATAAATTACAGAATTGCAAAATATGACTTTTTGTTTATAAATAATAATGGGAATGACTTCTGCACCCTGCAATAGATGTATATATATATTTCTCCTCTTTCTGCTAAATTGGTAATCCCCTCCCCACTACCCAGAAGCTGCCTAAGCAGAAAAATTGCTTTAGTGGTGTCCAGTAATTTTCAGTAAGTCCTTTGAACTAAATTCATTATATTGATATTAATAACAGCCTGTTACAGAGTGGCATAATTTTTCCATAAAGGTATTTATCACTTATCCTGAAATTCAGAATAGAAGCTCCAGAGGGGCAGCCATGTTCGTCTGTATACAGTAAAACAACAAGAGCCCTGTGGCACCTTAAAAACTAACAAATTTCTTTGGGCATAAGCTTTTGTGGGCTCCAACCCACTTCATCAAATGCAGAATAGAAGCTACTCTATCTCTTTTTCAAACTCCATGCGAAATACATTGTTATCATGAGTTGTAGGAATCTTACACTTGCAAAAGTAAATATTTTCTTCTCCAAAACAATACAAAATGTTTACAAGCAGGTTTAGTTTTATTAATTCCCAAATCTCAGACAACATAGTTGTTAACAAAGAGTTAAACTACAAAGGTATTCCATGTAGTCCATCTACCTTAATCCTAGTTATAAGGATACCTAGATACGTACAAACATATCAAGCATCTTACTTTGCTTCCTAATTCCTGCACCCAAAATGTTAGCGAAATTCTTTTGAAACCACTGAGCTCAACCTAGTTTTGTTTCAAATCTATATCTAACCTCTGGCGTTTTTACATAGCTGTGATTCAAAAACTCTGTCACCAGAAACTTGGTCCATATTCACTCAAACGGTTAGCTAGCCAGCCTTTCGGTTTTGTAACGTAACTTTAAATTTCATTTTGTTATGAAACATGTAGACAGCCTTATAAAGACATCATATAATCTTATCTCTGAGTTTTCCTGTGAGCAGGAACCATCTTTTTGCTCTGTGTTTATACAATGCCTAGCACAATGGGGTGCTAGTCTGTGGCTATGTGCCTCTAGGCACTGCTTCGACAAAAATAATATTAATAGCTATAATGCTATTTATGTGATACTATTTTCAGGGGATTAAAACACCATAATTAGCATTACAAGCTGATCCCTCCTGTGAGGGGCTGACCAAATTCAATACCCTTTGAAGCTAAATGGAGTTGAGAGTGATGCATCATCTTGTTAGACGTACCCATAGTACCTACCTTGTAGCATTAGGTCCTATCTGTGGATTGAGATTTGAACACAAGCTCTCTGTCCTCACAGTGTCC
Organism: Pelusios castaneus; assembly: GCA_007922175.1. Lineage (NCBI taxonomy): Eukaryota > Metazoa > Chordata > Testudines > Pelomedusidae > Pelusios > Pelusios castaneus. The sequence goes on along the minus strand of ML685818.1, from coordinate 11,643,992 downwards.
TTGTCAGCCCATATTTTCCTTGAGCTATAACTATTCTCAAGAAATGGCAAAGTGTCAAGATTTCTTTCTAGCAGCCTAGGTTCAGCAAAGCATTTAAGCAGGCGTTTAACATAAAGCATCTGTTTAAAGTCCCATTGCACTGAAGTCCCATACTTTAATCCTTTGCTGAATTGGGGCTCTTACCATGATAAAAGCATGTATATGGTAAAACTAATGCCAATAAAAACTTCTTTTCCAGATCTGAAGAAGAGCTCTCTGTAGCTCAAAAACTTGTCTCTTTTCCCAAGAGAAGTTGGTCCAGTAAAAGATATTACCTCACCTGCCTTGTCTCTCTCAGTGAAAACAATGACAAATGGCAACACAGCAAATATATTGCTAGCTGCTCTCCAAACTAGGTATGTCTCAGCTGAGATGGCACTTAGGGTGCAGCTACACTTGCAAATTAAGTCAACTTAAGGTTGCTTAAGTTGACTTAATTTACTCTGCGTCTACACTACACTTTCCTTAAGTCGACTTAAGCAAGCTGTTTAAGTCAACTTAAGGAAAAATTAGGTCAACTTTCTAAAACCTCCTTTTAAGTTGACTTTCTGCTTAAGTTGACTTTCTAAAGTTGACTTAAGCCAGTGTAGACGTGGAGTAGCTCTAAGTCGACTTAGGGGCCTCCAAGGCTTCCCCACTGCCCTCCTTGCCAGAGTGGCTGGCACAGGGAGAGCCTGGCATGCACCCCCAAAGGGCAGGGCAGAGCCCTGCCCAGCCTGTCTCTATGCCCTGCCAGAGTCCCTGTCCCCCTTTGACCCATGGTACCTAGGTACCATGGGGCAAAGGCTGAGCCCCCTGGGACTTGGCAAGGGGTGCCCCCCACCACCGTGGACCTGTCCCAGGTCGACCTAGAAGTCGACCTAGGTGTCCAGTGTGGATGCTCTAGGTCGACTTTGTAGGGTCCCCTCAAAGTCGACTTAAAATTTAAGTGTGGACATGCTAAGTCGACTTAGCTAAGTCGACTTAAATTAACAAATGTAGACATAACCTTGGATACTATAGGGAAAGATGCTTGATTTCAATGGGCATTAGGTGCCTAAATGCCTTTAAGGATTTGGGACTCTTGTGCCTGTGTTAGTGGGATCTTTGCTTTGTTCCCACTATAGATCTTTTTCCTTGTTTCAGTCATGAAGAATGTTAACATTAACAGAGCCTGAAATCAACATATAATTCATAGCTAGCTGCCTGTAAACTACCAGCCCATGACACCTCTGGCTTCCTTGCCATGCCAGCTTTTTATGTCAGACACCTGCAGATGCATTGTCTGAATTATTCTCCTACCTCTGAAGTGTTTTTCTTGGACGTGGTTAAAGAAATATCATCTCACTGCAGAGTATCTTTTTTAACACTTCAAGGGAAATTATTACTTTTGAAAAATTTGTCTACTCTGTACAGAGAGTCAAAATGTAAAAGCTACACTTCATGCATCTGGCTAAATTTGGATCAAGGAATGTTTCCAAAACATGCTCTCGAACTTCTTGCAAGGTGTTAACATTTGCTTGATTTTATTTAGATATATAGATATCTTATTTAGATGTAAGAAAAAAATGTTCATTTTCAGACTCTTAGCTTGGGATTTTACTTCTCCATAAGAATTTTTAATGGGCATAAAACTTCTTAGATCCTTTCTATACTCACAGGACACTTTTGAAAGGCTCTGTGTTAAAGTTTCCTAGCTCTAGATATTTACTCAGTTATGATGTTAATTCTTTATAACATGTAGGTGAGAGCTGACAGATTGGTAGCCTAGGAACACAGAGTCTTCTTCTCAGCCCTTATCAAGACTAGGAATGTCTGGTATATATTCTGGTATAACTCTGCTGACCAAACTACCTCAAGTACAGATGCAGTTATATTTGTATAATAATGCTTATATCCATAGGCTATGTCTACACTGGCAAGTTAGTTCGAATTAAGGAACCTTAATTCGAACTAACTAAAGCCATGGCTACACTAGGCTTTAGTTAATTCGAATTAAGGGCTTCCTTAATTCGAACTAATACATTCGAATATGCTATTCGAACTAAGGGTTAATTCGAACTAGTTAGTGTTAATTCGAACTAGTTCGTTCGAATTAACCAATGTAGCCATGTTAGTTCGAACTAATTGCTTAGTTCAAACTAACCGGCCCATTGAACTCAATGCAATTCGTTAATTTGAACTAAGCAAGTGCCATGAATGGCACTTGCTTAGTTCGAACTAAATTTTTCTAGTTCGAATTAAGTTAATTGAAACTAACTAAAATTAGTTCGAATTAGTTAGTTCGAGTTAACTAATTTGAACTAACTTTAGTAAGTGTAGACATAGCCATATAGCATATACTGGTTCCCTGACAAGGAATAAGCTATATCTATATAAGTATAGTTAAACTGCTATGTGTGTGTCAACACAAGGGTTTTACCAACTGAGTTATGTTGGTAAAAAATCAAAACTCTAATTGATGTATCTATAGCAATATAACTTTAAGTTCTATACCAAGCATAGGTCACTGAATGGGTATATATCAGGAGTAGGAGTATGGGGTTTGTCACATTGTCCAAAAAGCAGACTTTAATATGGAAGGGCCAACCCTACCATACAGGAACACTCTTCAGGCCTTGATTCAGGAAGTCATGTCCTTAACTTTCTTGTGTTCCATTCAAATCAATAGGATTTAAGCACATGCTTAACGTTGTCTTCATGTAAATTTCTCACTTATTCAAGGCCTTTCACAATGTTATCATGATGTTAAGCGCCTGCATTATGTAACTTAGATGTACTACATTGTTTTGAGTGTCCTGTTTATTAGAGAGCCTCATAACACTTCTAGTCTAATCTCAAAGACTTGCCACCACTATAAATTTGTGGTTATGGTAGCAAAATATCTTGCCAAGTCAATAGTGCCGGATAACTTCCTTTAGATTTTGCTCTCTAGTTTGTTCAATTATCCTAGGAGAACTGAGCTATTTACATTATTTTCTATTGAAAATAAGACCATTTCTGCTTTTATTACATGATTGAGACATTATTGAATCAATTTGCCAGGTGATATGGTCCCAGGGAGTAAACTGATGAGCCATTAAGGATACAATGGTTGTATTCTTTATGTCCTCAATGGCTCATCAGGATACTCCCTGGGACCATTCTACCTGGAAAATTCCTAAACATTAAGGAGACAATGGTTGTTCACACCCTCCCGTCTAAGATATTTGTCCAGAAGGACACGAGTTAAAGTATGGATATAACATCAAATTCTTAACTTCTAATCAAAATAGAATTCCTAGACATAAACTATATAATAATTCCCAGCAAATTACTACCTTTCTATTGATACCAAACATGACATAGTTCCTATGGATTATAGAGCATTTATGAGATATCCATAGAAAATAATATCATAAATGCTTCCCTAAATCCAGACAGCAACACACACAGGGCTCTGCTCTGCCAGGGTCCCTGTCCCCCTTTGCCCCATTGTACACAGGGGGTGCTCCCCCCCCGCCACCGTGGACCTGCCCAAGGTCCCCCTAGCCCCACAAAGTCGACCTAGAGCATCCAGTGTGGACCTTCTAGGTTGACTTTGTAAGTTCCCCTTTAAGTTGACTTTAATTTTAAGTGTAGACACACTAAGTCGACTTAACTAAGTCGACTTAAAGTCGACTGATAAGTGCAAGTGTAGACATAGCCTTGCTTAGTTTGAATTAGTCAGTTGCATTAAGCTCAATGTGCCAGTTAGTTCGAACTAAGCAGTTAATTCGAACTAATATGGCCACAGTGACTTAATTCGAATTTACTAATTCGAATTAAGGGTTAGTTCAAAAGGTATAATCGAATTTATTAGTTCAAATTAAGGAAAGCCTTAATTTGAACTAATGAAAGCCTAGTGTGGCCAAGGCTTAAGTTAGTTTGAATTAAGCTACCTGAATTCGAACTAACTTGCAAGTGTAGACATAGCCCTAGATTTGCTCTACAGACTAGAGCCGAACCATTTGACAATCCCTCAGATTTTGCCATTGTTCCTCTATTGTGGGAAACGCAATAAAATTAAAGGGTAATATATTTAGAGCACATAAAACAGAGTACCTCTGTAGAGATCGATTCTGCAAAGCACGAAATGCAGCTATGATGCAGACTTTCAATGCCACCAGTTCCAATGAGAGACAGTCAGCAGTCAGCACTCCACAAGACATGCTCATCAGCTGACTTTGGTAGCATAGTTAACCCTAGGGGGCCGCATCTGCTGAAGAAGTCATTTAGACAAAGTATGGATTAAGGCTGGTTGAAAACTTTGAGGTAACACTGTCTTGTGACTCATCAACATTGTTCATGTAAAGTGTCTGCTTTCCACAGAGAAATGTATTTGTTCACTCAAAAACTGAACAGTTTAAAACAGAAATGGTTTTGGTGGCAAAATACTGCTGTGGTGCCTCTTGGGAGATGTAGTTTGGATGATTCGTGCTCCCATTCTTGACCTAGGAGTAGCTTCCAAGCTGGAATTCATTTCTCATGGAACTGCCAAAATGTCCCACTTCCCTCACCAAGAGGGAAGACTGTGGGACATCATGGGACCTGCAGGCTGACTAGAGAGCCCTGTCAATACAAAAGAATAGGAGTCAGAGGCACTCGAATTATAACTCCCACAAGGCTCCATGGAGGCATTTCAAATACACAGTATTTTGATTTTTAGCCCAAGTATTTCAGTTTTCCAATTTTCACCTCAACTTGAATTTTTCATAGAAAAAGAACAACTTTTCTCACCAATTCAAATGTGGCTCAGTTTTCAGGCAGGGCTGTGGAATCACATGATCTTTCATCACATTTGCTATAGTGTGAACTAAGAAAAATATAAATGTGACTTAATCACATACTTCGTATATGAATTGATGTCCCATTATAGTCCTTTCTCTTGCACTACTGACTAAGGATGTAATAGGTGTACCTTCTTTTGAAGCATCTATTGCCTACATCACAAGCTAAATTATGAGTCAACAGGGTAACACTGCTGCAAAAAAAGCAAACACCATTCTGGGATGTATTAACAGGAGTATTGTAACTAAGACACAAGAAATAATTCTTCCATTCTACTCCATGATGTATTGTGTCCAGTTTTGGGTACCTCATTTCAGGAAAGATATGTAGAAATTGGAGAAAATCTAGAGAAGAGCAACAAGAATGATTAAAATTCTGGAATACTTGAATTATGAGGGAAGAGTAAAAGAGCTGGGTTTGTTTAGTCTGGAAAAAAGAACACTGAGAGGGGACATGAAAACAGTTTTCAAGTACCTAAAAGGTTTTTATGAAGAGGAGGGAGAAAAATTAGTCTCCTTAACCACCGATGATAGGACAAGAAGCAATGGTCTTAAATTACAACAAGGTTTAGGTTGGACATTAGGAAAAAATTCCTAACTGTCAGGGTGATTAACCACTGGAATAAGTTGCCTAGGCAGGTTGTGGAATCTCCATCATAGGAAGTTTTTAGGAGCAGATTAGACAAACACCTGTCAGGGATGGTTTAAGAGGGTACTTGGTCCTGCCATGAGCGCAGGGGACTGGACTTGATGACCTGTCATGGTCCCTTCCAGTTTTCATGATTCTATGAGTCTATCAGAAGTAAGATATCCCAAGAGTGGGTCTGACCAGTTATAGCAATCTGTTACTATTGGGAAAAGAGTGTTTTAAAATATTGTTCCAGACTTCAGCTTTTAGGACACCACAGAGGCCTTTCCCTGATCAGAATAACAAAAGATTCCACAAGGAATCATTAAGTTTATCTTTTAAGAATGGGAGGGGAATTAGGCATTGCCTAAGGCAAAGCTCTCCAGCAGCTCTCCCCCTCCCTCAATTAAAATATTGTATTGATTTAGAAATATGCATGAGCAGTCCCATTTTACAACTAATCCCTAAATATCCTGTATCACAAAACTTCTGTAAGGATTTGGCAGAAGGATAGAGTGATTTTCTAAGATCCTCTTTTGTGACAAGTTGTTAAGCAACTGTTTTCTTCCCCCAGTGTTTCGGAGATGAAGCTATCTTGTTGTATTTCCATATAAATGAATTTCACAGCAGAGTGCTGGAGAGGGGTCTCCTTTCTTTTTTTCTAAAATTGTATTGTTTCATTGTCCCCCTCTTACTGATGTCATATTGTTACCCAGAGCTCCTCAACCCATTAACTTTTAGTCTCTGTGACTCAGTATCATGAAATAAATCAAATGAAACACAGTACCTCTGCCTGCTATATGGCTGGCACAGACATGTCAAATTCAAGTTCTTTTAACTTTAAATCTTTACTTTATTGGCCTTCTGCAATTCCCATTAGAATGCCTTTGCCAAAGTCTCCACTTATTAGTTTTAAGCACATACACTTACAATAAGTATTACAATACCACAAAATTTGATATTTAACCCCACAAGTCTGAGAAGTCTTTAGGTGAGTCAGTCACAGATTTCTGGATGGCCAGTCCTTCTGTCTGTGCCTGGCGATACTTCCAAATGTGTCCAGGAAGTGATCGTCCTGACTTAGATTCGCTACTTTCCACTTCTACCCCCAAAGTTACAGACTCATGTCAATCAAAAGAATGTCACATAGTCAACCAAACAAATCAAGCACAGGACAGAAGCAGGAGTTACAAAGAAGTCACTTAAAAAGTAAAAAAAAGTTAAGCAAGCAGTCTTAAGCTGTTATTCTGATAGCTAAATTTCCCCATATTGACAATTCTAAGACATCCTGTTTTTCACAGACATTTATCCCAGTATATTAAGAGAGAGAGAGAATGCATCAAAGCATGTTTATGTCACGTATTCACTGTCCAATCCCCTCCCCTTCCCAATTGCTCAGTGAAGGCCTGAAAAGGGCTAAAAGCAGCAAGCAGAATAATTGATAGTCTAGCCCAATAATTGGCCATGGCTTGGACACCTGATGGTTGCTAAAATTCCCCTGTACAATAGAAGATGCTAAAAAGCTGTAATATAACAGAGTAGAATATAACCTGTGCATAGTTTGTTCCTGTTTTGTTTTTATTACTTTTATCAGCTGGATTTTACTGTAGCAGCCATTTGATATCTTTTAATATGCATATTTAGTTATAAATTCAATTACATGTGTTGCATTATAAATTGTTCCCCACTTATCCTGTTGAGATTCGTTAACTAGTTCCCTTTCCTCCCTTATGCTAGCATGGAAGCCCCAGTTCAACAAAGCATTCTGTCACATACTTAAAACGAAGCATGGATTTAAGTACTATTGACTTCAAGTTGACTTAACCATATGCTCTAGTTCTTCTCTGAGTAGCAATGCTTTCCGAAATTGGAGCTCAAAATAACAGTGGATTTGACCATGTATTTAAAGTTAAGTATATACTTAAGTTCTTTCCTGGACTGAGCCTTGGTTCTCTGTTTTCAAGCCATTATGTGAGTAGGCTTGCATATTTTTTACATGAAACCTAGGCACGACAGGCCTTATCTTCAGTGGGTATAAATCATCAGAGCCTCACTTATTTTAATGGAATGGAGCTGATTTATTCCTGATGAGGCTCTGCCCATGTATGACCTTAGGGTGGAACTGACCAAGAATCAGTCATCTTTAACTCTGGATTCTTTAACTCACAAGGAAACATTTGATTGCTATGTGCTGGAGAGAGCTGAAAGTCCAGACGATGAATTATTTAGCACAAATCAAACAAAATACTTCAGTTCATGAGTGCAGTGTCTACAGTTCTGTTTTTCATCAAGTGCACAGGTTAAATTTGTGCAGGCATTTTTAGTTTCTGTGGTTGGCATTTATACAAACACTAATCTTTCCACCATCAAAGAGGACAATATTAACATAAGAACCAGCTGTCCATCTATTTTCTCTAGTATTTTAGAGCAAAAGGTTATAAGCAAATGTCTCATATGCCTGTGCTTTTAAAATGTCCTCTATGTATCTTATTGGATAAAAACATTTATTACAAGCCTAGCAAAGGGGGAAAGTCCTTTTTATAGGAATGCAAGAGTACTGAGGTAGAACAGGACTGTGTTACTATATTATGTCTTTCAATAGGGTATTAACCTATTGCCCAAAACCAAAAGGTAATGATTATTCTCCTTCACCTCTGGTTTCAGCTCTTGAAGCTTGACATTGATTTCCTTCATCTTGTCATGAATTACAGTGTGCATCCCTTCTTCCCAAAGAGTTACCAGCAGCACATGACGCTGAACCAGCTGCTAAAATGATACTTAAGACAATCTGAAATGGAATTATCTTGGGTGGTGGTTACATATTGACCATTCATAGATGATGTTTCTTTTCTTTCGAGATACAAGGTATAATTCTCAGTCATATCTGAATACTAATTTTGGACCTAATTCTGTGAGCTCTCAGCACCAAATATACTGAGGTTTCCTAAAATCTGGCCTCAGCTGTGGGTGGCAACATCTTTTGACAATGTGGCTCATAAAGTTAAACGTGACATGCATGAAGTGCCTCAGATAGGGTAAATAGCATTCATGGAAATAGCATAGGGAATAAGGGCTCATATTTCAGTTTTGGATGCAATCTCTCATATGGTCCATCCCTTTGCTCAAACAGATATAGCACTGATTCACCCTTTGCCCCACTAAAGAAGCACAGCTGTAGAGCTTAATTCTTGGATAGAAGAAACCTAGACTGGAAGGTTTTTAGGGTAACTGATTAGAGGACTAGTGATTCATTTCTATATAGCTTAAAATAATACCAGGAGGAAACATCACACATTTTAAGAATAAGTTAATAGCTTTGAATAAAGGGGACTTAGTAAAGTGGGCTGACCACCCTTTGATGTCATTAGTCTTCAGGAAATCCATAAAAAAAAAAAAAAAAAAAAAAAACCTAGGGCAGTATTTCTCAACCTTTCAGGGACCAGGGAACACCTAAAGGTATTAATTTTGGAGGGGTGCATTGTGGGAAGTGTGGCAGCCTGGCAGCAGAGAAGGTCTCCCCTCCCCTGGCCACGCCTTCCAAACAAGAAGTGGGTTTAGCCCCTTTCCGTTGTGCCTGGCAACTCGGAGCCTGAGCAGGTCATGGATCTATCTCTTCTCCTGCGCTTTGTTAGCCAGCTGAGCGACACCTGCCAGGTAGTGGTAAGGATTCTTCGGCTGTGGAGCGGCCTGTTTGGCGACTCGCCAGGCCGGAGGCAGACGACAGCCCAGACGACAGCCTGTCCCCCACCCTGCTGCCCCAGCAAGCTGCTGCAGTCACTGCACTCTGCTATGTGCCTCATCGCCTCTGGGCACGGGAGACCTGCAGCAACTGGTGGGAGCGGATCGTCCTCACCACCTGGGATGATGACCTGTGGCTGCAGAGCTTTAGCATGAGCAAGCAGACCTTCCTTGAGCTCATCCATGAGCACACCCCAGTTCTGCCATGCCTGGGCACCCAACTACAACCTGCCCTGCCCGTAGAAAAGCAAATGGCCATTGCAGTATGGAAGCTGGCAACCCCAGACTCCGACCACTCTGTGGCCAGCAATTTGGCATCAGGAAGGCCACCATAAGGACTGCCCTCATGCAGGTCTGCAGGGCAATCAACCGGGTCCCGCTAGCCTGCCTCATCACCCCAAGCAACCTGCATAAACTCCTCGATGGCTTCACCCAACTCGGGTTCTCCAACTGTGGGGGCATTGTGGATGCCACCCACATCCCCATCCAAACCCCAGAACACCGCACCAGGGACTATGTCAATCACAAGGGGTACTACTCTGTGGACCTCCAGGCCCTAATGGACCACCATGAAATCTTCCAGAACATCTGCGTGGGCTGGCTGGGGAAGACATACGATGCACGGATCCTGTGTAACTCCGCCCTGTACAGGCACATACAGGCGGACACCTTCTTCCCTGACCACACCATCACCATCAGAGATGTGCAGGTACCAGTCCTGATCCTCGGGGATGCCACCTACCCTGTGCTCCCCTGGCTGATGGCGCCAAACACGGGTAGCATGGAGGCCAGAAGGGACCTCTTTAATCGGAGACTCAACCAGTGCTGCAGCATCATCAAGTGTGCCTTCGGCTGTCTCAAGGCACTCTGGAGAGTCCTCCTGACCTGCCTGCAGCTCAGCAAGAGCAACCTCCCGGAGGTCATCAGTGCATGCTGTTGCCTGCACAACCTCTGTAAGCTGCCCGGAGAAAGGTTCCCCCGCGTCTGGGAAGCTGAGGCCGAGTGGCTCACTGTGCAGTATGAGCAGCCTGATGACACCCTGCCCCAGACTCAACGGGTCCAGCGGCAAGCACAGCTCATCCAGGATGCGCTGAGGCCCACTTTGACAGTGAGGAGCACTGAGGGATGGGCCTGCTACCAGACCCCATCACCTCCACCACCCACCCATGCCTACCCCCCACACACACACCCATCTCTCCGCAGTCCCCGCACCAATAAAAAGCACAACACACTGTATAACAGTGTTCAGCGTGTTTATTCAGAGGGATAAATAGGGGTTGGGAGGTTTGGGGGGAATGAAGAGGTCAGGGGGAGTGAGGGGGGTTGGGGGGAGTGAAGAGGGTCGGGGGGAGGGGCCGGTGCTAGTGGCATCCGGAAGGCGGGTCCCAGGTTTGCAGATGTCCGCCCCAGGTCCTGGCTCACCGGCGAGGAGGGCTGCCTCTGGGGCACAGGGCGGGGCCCCGAGAGAACAGGCGCTCCAGGGACTGGGTCTGCCACTCCATGAGGTCGAGCATGTGCTCGAGCAGCCTCTGTTCGCCCCTCGGCAGCCCCTCTTCGACTCTCCGGTGGGCATCCTCCTGCTCCTGCTGGGTGCTGGCCTCCCCCTGCTCCAGCACCACAGTCTCATCCCCCAAGCCCTCCTCCTGGTCATCCTCGAGGGAGGGGGGCTCAGCAGAGTGATGGTGTGGGCTGGCAGGCTGCCACTCTCCTGGCCCAGACAGGCATCCAGCTTCTGATAATACCAGCAGCTGGTGGGGGCTGCCTTGTCTGGACCGTCTCCTCCCGGGCGTTTTGGTAGCCCTGGCACAGGTCCTTGATCTTGACCTGGACCTGCTGGGTGTCCCGGGTGTGGCCCTTGGCAGCCAGGTCCCGGGAGATGGAAGCATAGACCTCCCGATTGTGATGTCTGCCTTGCAGTTGAGAGCTGACTGCCTCATCCCCCCAAATGGCCAGCAGGTTGAGGATTTCCTGCTGGCTCCAGGATGGGGCCCGCCTGCAGTACTGGCTCTGCTCTGCCCTGCTCCCAAGCAGGAGGGTGGTCAGGGGTGATTCCTGCTCTGTGGTTGTCCAGGGCAGGCTCTTCCTGTGCCAGGAATTCTGGGAGGGAGGTCAGGGAGGAAGGTCAGGAGGCCATGGAGGTCGACTTAGGGCTACCCTGCGTCTACACTAGCTTAGGTTGACTCAATGAGGTCGACCTAAGCGTTAGGATGACCTAAAAGGAGGTGTTATTACATCCGACTTAACTTTTCTTCAGTTCGACTTAAGGAACTGTTTAACTCGACTTAAGGAAAGCCCAGTGTGGACGCGGAGTAGTTTAAGTCAACTTAAGCCTCCTTAGGTCGACTTAATTTGTAAGTGTAGATGCACTCTTACTGTGCATTGGTTATCTCTTGCTTTGATTATTGTACACTTTTTCCTTCAGTCTGTCTAGAACACCACTGCTAAAATCATCTTCCCAACCTGAAGTGCTAATTGTTGTCCATTTTTTGAGTCTCTTCCTCTGGCTTCATATCTCCTGTTGCATTAAATATGAGTTTCTCATGTCCTACATAATCTTTCCCCTACCTAGTCTCAGGTTCCATTGACACCTCATCTCTGCACTTTTAATTATCTTTTCCTAGTGTTCCCTTTATTTCTTCACATCCCTCACTTTTCACCTAGTTTTTATCAGGGTGCTAAAGGCTTAGTTGTCCAAAACTAGGCCCCAGGATCAAGTCAAGGCCTAAAATGAGCAAAACCACAACTGTTGATTTGGCAACCAAAACCTGACATGTATGCAAGCTCTTGAACAGGATGCAGCTGGCCAGCTGTTGAAAAGAGGGAAGGTTAAAAGGTCCCTAACACTCCAGACAGTTAACCGCATGAATCAGCAGATACAACGCCACTGCGGTTTTCAGCAATAAAAGGAGGCCTTATGGGGGGGAGGGGGGGGGAGTTGTCCCAGTTAGCACTGGAACAGGCCCGAGGGACTTATCACCCCAGGGGCACTCTCCTCCGGCTCTCCGTAGGACGCGGACAACAGGACCTGACGTAAAGCACCGAGGCCTGGCCAGCTGAGGGAAGATTCGGATTAGCAACCCGACACCAATTTCAACAAAGGAAAGGTAACTAAAGTAGAGGCTCAGAGTAGCGCCTGGGCCTCAAGCACAGCAACACAAAATTTAAGGTTTTGCCCAGCTTTATGCTGAGACTTTCATGTAATGAACAATAGCAGCACCAATCTTGGGTTTGGGGCTGAAGTAGGAATTGGGGTAGGTGTAGAGTTTACATTGGGAATAATTCTGTTAGTACTTTTGCCTGTTTGTTTTGTGTTTGTAAGTGATAAGAAGGATAAAAGACGCAGAGTTGTGCTGGAGACTGTGTGCAAGGAAACATTAACCAGTGACCAGGTCTGGGACTTAGCCTGTGTGCAGCCGCACCAAGGCCCGCAAGAGTTTTGAAAGCAAGGGTGCACAGGTGAACCTCGTGGCCCACTGAATCCCCTTCTTGTGTGAGTGTATAAACAGGTGCCCCTCTGTTAGGTGTTCGTCGCTGCTATAACTTTGCTGTGGGGGAGGGGAAGTGTGAACGGGGGATAACCATTGACCAGGTCTGGGACTTATTCTGCGTGCAGCCGCCCCAAGGACCGCAAGGGTTTTGAAAGCAAGGGAGGGCAGGTGAACCCTGTGACCCAATGGTGTGAATGAGATCTCTATTCAATAGTACAAAGGGTCCTGTGTTGTTGTGTTTTACATATTGGCTTGTGTTCTTGATTGTTTTGGTTTGTGTGTATTGGGCTTTGTTATATTCTCTATATCATGTGCTTAAAGCCATAATTGATGAAAAATCCTGAATCTGTATGCAATAAGTGGTATTGTAGCTTAGAGTGCCTGTGGATATATTGGTTTTTTTATTGTACTACTAATCACTGCCTTAATCTGGTAATCTGTGTAACCTGTATTTAGTAATCATAAATAAAAGTCACATACATAGTGAATAAACAAAAATTCATTGCTAGTGGTGGTCTTTACCTGGGGGATTCGAGGGCTTCCCCAGCATCCGCATCTAAAGAACTGGGTATTTTATGGGCACCCTTCCCCCATCAGAGGATAAAGCCTGACATTTTTATGCTGTCTAATACAATTAGAAGACTCACCCCCTTTTCTTACAAGATTATCACTGGCCTCTTTCATATTCCTACTTTAAAAAACCCAACAAAAAACCCCAATAAAACCAAAAACCAAAAAACCTTGGATCCTATAGGTTCTTCTAATTTGTTCACCAGAGTTCTTTCTGCATATTCAAAAGCACTTGTCTTGCTTTGCCTGTGTCAGAGTAAAGATTGTTTTGTCAAGCAATTGTGTATATTTACTGTGATTTATATATAGATCTAGATCGATCTATCTATGTGCTTAATCATCTTAATCATTATAACTTTAATAGGCATTTAATTCAGGGTATAAAAGTAATGAGCTTTAATCAGAAATGATAAAAATACCCAGAAATATTATTTCCACATAACTACTGTGAAACGAAAACTACACATTGTGGATTTATGATGATCCCTCATCTTCCTTGCTAAGGTCACTAGTATATATTTTCTCTGACTCTTCTTTATAAAACCCACAGAATTGACACCACTTTTTATCTGAAGAATCCCATCCAACCTTCAGGCCCTACAGAAGACATCCTACCTTAAGCAGAATTTTATCCCAAGAAGAGATATTGCAGAGACTTCATGAAGTCTGCCAGGGTCTTCACTATTGCTGTTGATTGCTCAGATACTATACTGATGAGTGGCAGTATGAACCCATAGATAGATAACATTAGTGAGGAACAGACCTCAGTAAGCTTCGAGGTGACTCTTAGATAACAATCTAAAAGTTTGGATGCTCCTTAGCTAGTGAAATCTCACAAGAATTAGTTTGCCCATGGTATTTATATTCATTCCTGATTATGACCATGCAAAGTCTCCCAAAAATAGCCCTTGCTGGAGGGCGTCCTGACTTTTCCCAACGAATGAAAGTGGCAGGAAGGTAGCAAAGGTAACCTTTTCAAACATTCACAAAGATAAGGTTGGAATAATAGCTGTGGAAGAAGATTATGATCAATCTTTCTGAATTAATTTCTCCCTCCCTAGCAAATATAGAACTACGTGAAAACTTCCAGAACTCTGACCCTCAACTTTTCTTAGTAAACATATCATGTTACATTGATATATGCTGATGACCATAGTATGTGATATATTGATCACGCATACATCTCTCAAAACATTGATTTCCTAGAAGTTCTTCGGTTCATATTCATTCTCTTTACTTCATTGAAAATTTTCCCAGAATGCATTTCTGGGGCTAGCCCTTTAAATTTAGCTGAGAGAAGTAGCTGTCTCTCTAAAGTAGAGATTTTGCAATCTCTCTTTTACACCTGCAAACTACCTGCTAAGTTTTCCCTTTCTTGCTGCTCAGGAGATAACACATTCTCCCCTATTGATATAAATTACATAATTTAAATTCTGTTTTTAAGGCAGAAAACTTATTGCTATCAAAGGAGACAGGTAAAATCATTTCCTGGTTAACTACAACTTGGATAGATTTGCTACAGAATAAAATCCAGTTCATTAAGTTCTATGAAGATCATATCCTTATATTTCTCCAGGAGAGAGAGAGAAAAATCAATTTCCTTTACAATATTTATTCTTGAAAGTAACAATTCTAAAGCAAACTAGTAGTTTATGTATGGTGCCCAATAGTTCTTTCCATGTCAAATCTAGCAAGTTTGTCAAACTCACTTTGCTACTAACTGGCATTTCACACTGTTCCATATAAGCTGATATAATGTACAACTTAAAGAGGTAAGGTCTTATTCACAGGAATCAATTCATTTTTTGGAAAAATAAGAATTCTACCTTTGGAAGGGTTTTAAACTGTCAAAAGGAGAAAATGTTCTGGCGGGGATATCCCTAGGACTGTCAGTGGAGGCAGGCTACAGCACAGCTGTCACTACTTACCAGTTGGCTTAGAGTCTTAATTTGTCCATTTGGCCTTGAGAATATAGCTGTGTATATTAAGTGCTGGTGAAATATGTCAGGAGAGAAGGCGAGACTATTATTTCCCACCCAGACATGAACCTTTCCATTTAGAATGATTCATTTTTAAATGACTTCTTTTGTGTCACACAACCAACTGCAGTGTTTACCATAGGAGAGCCTTATCACGCCAAGACCACTCGAGGCACTTTACATACAAAAAAAGCAGTGGTATAATAATGCAGTCTGCAATACCAAGATAACTGAACACAAGGAAGGCCTGAGTGTTGGTTTTCACGCGACCACTTCATTGAGCATGGAATTAATTACACAGAGAAAAGTACTAAGGGACAGAAACCAGAGCTACCCAATGTGGGTCAGCACAAGTATAGGACACACTCAGTTCAGAGCCTACAAAAGGTGTAGTTGCTCTGTGTAAAAAGAAATGTGAGCCATGAGCACTGGCATTTTTAAAACATGCAAGATCCTGTCCTCCAAGACAGCCAACTATGATCTGCCATCAGTCCCAAATACCTGCCAGCTCTGTCACCTTTGACTGGGTGTATAATGTCCAGGTTTCAATGATGATTGCCAACGAGCATGATGTCATCACCATAATACATGCCCACTGCCTTGTTGACTGAGCACTCTGCTTGAAGGAACTCCCAAAAGAGGGCTTTAACATTGTTACAAGGGAAACTCCTACCCGTATCACTGCAGGATGTGCTTTGCGCTTCCTCGATTCCAAGGATGCTGGGAGTTCTGAGGCAGCCCAAAGAAGGGCCCTGGCTGCTAGTGTCCCTTAATGGAGCTGGGGTCAGTACCACTTGTACTTTATTTGCCTCCCCAGTGATGAATTTGAGGCCACGTGTCAGATGATAGCCCTACAACGTACCTGGTCCTTAAGTAAGAGGCAGACAAGCAGCTCCATCTGCATAGAGAACTTCAGGAATTAGGAAGGCTCCTGTAGGAGATCCGTGGTCAAAGAGGACCAGGAAAAGCCTCAGATGAGGGGCAACTCCACCAGTTTGATGAGAAGGCTTGTATTGCGCCAGCTGAAATAAAGGACAGGGACCTTAAATGGAAAAGGTAAATGAAACACCAAGCAGTAGGACCAGAGTTTTCGGGAAGAAACTATGTAGCCCAGCAAGGGGGCTGAAGAAGCTGTAGAATGAGGGGGAAAGCTAGCCTTTCATTTATGTTGACACTAAAGTGTGTTGCTTTTTAAACACCCCAGCACCCACGGTGGGGTGATCTGTGCATGAGAGCTTACATGTGACTACTGAGGAACCCAAAAGAGAAAACTGAGTCATCAGACCTGATCATGCCAAACTGGGTAAACCAACCCTCTCCCATCCCTCCGGATGTTCTGGTTGCTGGGAAAGAGCTGGCGTGCTGCTTGCAGCTCTGGCCATATGCTTCCTTCGCCATGCTGCCCAGACATGCTCCGTGTACTGGCAGCTGCTGGGTAGGAATATGGCATTGATTCTGTGCATGGTCCAAGAGAGCCCCTTTGCTGGTGGGATTCAGGAGGTTGTTTATACCCTGGTTCCAGCTTAGCTGACACTAAAGTGCTGTGATGTGTGAGGAAAAACCCACTAGTCTGGTATCTGTGTTAGTGGGGCAGAGCTGGTTGCCAGCCTCTGTGAAAGTTACTCTGATACAAGAGGAATAGTTTGTAGGCAGAATGATAGAAGCCCTTGTCTTGAGCCAAGACAAAGCATTGTCCTCTTTCATTTAGTCTGTTTCTTTTCATGGATCAGATTGTTTCAGTACAGTGATGTAAAAACACGGTAGCTGCTATATTTAAGTTGATTTTATTTAGTGCAGCCTTACAGTGTGACTAAGATATGTCCCTTCTAGGTAGGAAGTTGTAGTAGCTTTCTCCCTGGACAAAAACTGTCAGCCTTTTCTCACTTGCTGCATCCTGCAGCAATGCATTTGATAGCAAATGTACTTTGGAGACAAAATCCAGTTGTGGCTGGGAGATTATAGCAGACAGATCAGGAGTGGAAGTATAAATGGAGGCGGAACTGGTCCCGCTGCGAACCTCTAGGGTTTTCAGTCTATAGCAGTGGTTCCCAACCTGTGGTCCATGGACCACTGGTGGTCCACAAGTGTACTGCAGGTGGTCTGTGGGAGTGGAGGGAGATAATGTAATAATAATATAATCCTGACTACCTCTTATGTATCATATTTGATGTTACATTATTATTCACAATGCAATTTGCTTCACAAACATCCTTGTGTAATATTCTGAATTTAAATAGTAGCGCTTTTGTATGACATCAATGTGAACCAATGCTCTTCGCACATTTGGCAGTTAGAACATGGTCCGCAAAAGCTTTTGATAACAATGTAATGGTCTGCATAAAGAAAAAGGTTGGGAACCGCTGGTCTATAGAAACAATTATAGAAACACCTATTTCAATCTCAGCTTAAGTAGATACCTGTTTATAAACTGGATATCAATCTAATTCCACAAGAAGATCATAGTAATGTGGGATTTAAATAAGCAAGTCTCTCATTTCAGAAGTGCACATGACTGAACTGCCAAATGTTTCTTAATAAGAGGATTATGTTGGATTTGATTTTACTTAAGGATCCCTTTTATAGACAGCATTTATTTTAGCAAGCCCTTTGCTTTCGGGACACCGGTGTGAATTCTGCACATAGCCTAACTGACATGAGTTCATTTATTTCAGCTCAGTCCCTTATCGCAAAACCTCCACACACTGTATAATTTTATTCTAATAGTAGACTCCATGCACATTACAAACCTAGTGCTTGGAAGGCATGCAGGCAGAGACTCACTTTTTGTCCTTCGAGATATGACACGTCTGAGAGCAGCCTCTGCAACAATAAGCTTAGCAGATTGAGTTGTGTGTTTTGTGATGTGTATTTGGGCAGCAGGGATGGTGTTTGTGTCTCAGTGTTTGGCAAGCACAAAAATGCATCAGGAGAATCGATGAGTAGCAAGGTGTTGGGTAATTTTAAAAGAAGGTTGGGCACATGAAGAAAAACAATAAAATAAAATCTAGTCACTGTTCATGCAATTGATGTGGGTGGACTGGAGTGCCTACACAGCCCCACTGGCATTAGTGGGACTCCTAGCTGGATCAGCAGTTGACACTTGCACTGTCAATTGTAGGATCTGACTTAAAAGAGGATCAAAATCTGAGCTCATGGTGGGGGGAGAACTAATTCCTGGTAGAAGATAGTGTGCAGATTGTCTCCTTGCTCCGGTGCAGATGTGACCCCTCTGAAACTTGACTCAATCATGATTTCTGTCCTTTGGCTCCTCCTATGACAGTAAAGCTATCCATTGCCTTTTCCACATACATAAAGGAACGATCAAGCCCTTAATCTCTTCTTAAATGAAATCTAGTGCACAGATTCAAACACAAGCAGTTCTGTGATATGCACTGACAGTTCTCTTTAGATAGAGAATGCTAATCCTTGAACAGCAAGGGCTTCATGTACCACTGGTAAAGACACCTCTGAATTTAACAGTAGTTGGAAGGCAAGTGAGGTGGAAGAATTAAAGCTCAAATTTTTGCTAACGTTTACAATTATTTCCACACATCCCTTTGTCTGCCTGAATTTGGGATATTCAGACACATATGCAAGGAGTCCTGTGGCACTTTTAAAGATTAACAAATGTATTTTTCACATAAGCTTTCGTAGGTGAAGTTCCACTTCGTCGGATGCTAGAAAATGGAAAAAACTAACAGTATGCGAGGGAAGATAAATCCCATGATTACATTTCACTACATCAGATCTGATTACTTCAGCAAATCAGATGTGTTCTATAGAGTCAAACCGTGTGGAACAACATATCAAAAAGTGGTGAGGTTGAGAGAGGTGAGAATCACTGTAATGAAAAACAAAGAAGGAGTCCTCTGACACTTTTAAAGACTAATGGTTGTAATGAGAAAGCCGGTTCATGTCTCTTTTGAATCCAAATTGATGGTATCAAATTTGCATATGAATTCTAACTCGGTGGTTTCTGTTTGAAGCTTTGATTTAAAATTAACCTTTTTAAGAGTAGTAGCAGTCATGTCTTTCGGAGAGTGACCACGGACAATGAAGTGATCCCCTGTTGGTTTTTGAATGTTGCCATTTCTGGTGTCATTAAGAATCTAGTATCAACAGGAGTATGTGACTAATTCTAACCAGGTACAGTTTGCATCACCCATGCTTGGAGAGTGGGTCTTAGGCTCCACTATAGGGGTTGGGCTGTATTGCACTGAAAATGGATGTTCAGTCCTTGCTCATAGCCAAGTGAGGTCAGCTGAGCTACAGCCCAACAGCAGGACATACGTTGCTGACAGACAGCTCCATTGCACAAGGCTTGAAGAGATAATTACCTAGAAGGAGACCTTGTCCATGCCTTTCTTGGCCCTCTCTCATCTGCTCTAATAAGAGTAAGCTATAAAGACAGCAAAGCCTACTAGGACTTGTGTCTTGGTTCATTTTTCTGGTTTTGTTTTTTAAACATTGTCTTCATACAGTTTTTTATTCAGCCAACCTATTCTCGGCTATGTCTACACTGGGTAATTGAAGTCGACTTAGTGAGTCTTCTCTGAAAATTAAAGTCGACTTTGGGGGGAACTTAAAAAGTCGACCTAGAGCGTCCACACTGGATGCCTAGGTCAACTTCTAGGGGCTTAGGGGGACCTTGGGGAGGTCCACAGGGGCAGGGGGGTACCCCTTGCCCAGTGCCACGGGGATCAGCCTTTGCCCCATTGTACCTAGGTACAATGGGGCAAAGGGGGACAGGGACCCTGGCAGGGCATAGGGGCAGGGTGGGCAGGGCTCTGCCCTGCCCTGTGGGGGGCATGCTAGGCTCCCCCTGTGCGCCCCCCCGGCAGGGAGGGCATTGTTGCAGCCCTGGGGTAGCCCTAGTCGACTTAGGGCTACCCCACAGCTACACTGGCTTAAGTCGACTCTAGGGAGTCGACTTAAGCCCTAGATCTAATAGAAAGGAGGTTTAATAAAGACAACTTAATTTTAATTAAGTCAACTTTATTTTCCTTAAGTCGACTTAAACAAGCTGCTTAAGTCAACGTAAGCAAAGTGTAGTGTAGACGCAGGGTAAATTACGTCGACTTAAGCAAGCTTAAGTCAACTTAATTTACCAGTGTAGACGCAGCCCTCTTGACACGGAGGGCACCCATGCAGTTGTACAACTGCGGTACATGTTGTGAAGACACTCTCTGCCAGTGGGAGAGAGCTCACCATGAGCATAAAACCCCAACCTCTGCAAGTGGCATCAGCATGTCGGTGGGAAAAGCTCCTGCCAGCACAGCACTGTGACATTAGCGCTTATATCGGTGTAACTTACTTTGCTTGAGGGGTGGAATAGTCCCATTCCTGAGCAGCGTAAATTATACCAACGTAAGTGAGAGTGTAGACATAGCCTAGCTCTAACCCTTCTTTTCCTGTAAATAGCTAGTTCAGTGGTCCCCAACCTGTCGTCAGCAGATGGCGCAATGGTCAGAGGTTTCAATGGCAACAGACCTTCAGAAGTAAATCGCAACCTACTGGTTGGGGACCACTGAGCTGCTAGCTAATAGGGAAGGTGCCAGTAGGTAGCATTCATGAATATACATCATTGTTCCTGTGTGTTGTAGGACACGTAAAACCTCTTGTTGTAGAACATTGTAAATGATTTGTTCTGCACAGCAATTAATACTCACACTAAAACACGGACCCTAAGTTCATGCCTTTCTTGCAGGCGGTGGCATGTCATAAAACTTCCTCCCTGAGCTTGGCTGCCCCCCGCATTCCCTATAGAGCCATTGCTTTCCAGAAAGCTACTCCCACCTCCCCAATAGCCTAGGCTTATTTAGCAAGCTGCATGAGGTACCAAGTGATTGCAGAACCACAGCAGCTTTGTGCAGGGCTCTGACACATGCTCCCAACCTTGGCTGAGCAGTGGAGCTCCACCACCTTCTGAATGCCCTGCACTTAATAGCTACCCTGGTGGCTAGCTTACGGTCAGGGCAATAAGGTCAGACAGTAATATTTTACTGCACAGCCACTCAAGGTGGCACGGTGTATGCAGATAATGGCCACTGACTTTAAGTTCAAGTACTCTTTAGTGGTACAGTGTGTGCTAGTGATTCAAATAGTATATTTATGGCTAGTAGCACTAACTAATGAATGAATACTTAATAAGCCTCTATTAAGCTTAGGAGTGCCCTCTTTTAAAACCATTAGATCATTATTTTAATAAGATGTTTTCTATGCAGAAGAATTAAAGCGAGCAGCGATCTTTGAAGCTGGGTGACTGCTTTAGGCACAGCAACAACAGGAGAATTATTAAAGCAAAGACATGGAACGCTGAGTCTAGGTAGAAATTTCCAGAGGGGTAGCCATGTTAGTCTGTTGTACAGCAAAAAACCACGAGAGTCCTGTAGCACCTTATAGACTAACAGATTTTCTTCGGCATAAGCTTTCATGGGCTATAACTCACTTCATCAGATGCATGACGAAGAGTCTAGGCAGGAGACCATACAGAGCAATGGAAGTTTGGATTTCTTCACAGTGCTTCGCAGGTTAGAAACAGTTTATATTACCAACAGAAGAGATCTGACATGGATGACTGAAGATGCAGCTGTCTTTTTGCCCTTGCATTTGGAGGAGGTAGGACCCAAGGGGGGCTCACTGTCCAGGAAGGTTGAGAGCTTTGGGTGGGAAAGTCCGATCACAACCAAAGTAAAGAGTTTTCCTGAGAGGCTGGTTAGCAACTAAGAAAACTTCAAGTCACTGTTCCTTGGGGGTCAGTATCACATCATTTATTTTCATTACTGGATAGTATGACTATATTACTAATAAATACACACAACTGCCTTTCATTTTTGGCGGTGGTTGCCCACCACTATAACTTATTACAGTTTTTCTTTAAAGATCCCTCACTAGGGGCAGGGATGTAATTCCCTCTAGTTAGTAAGGGATGGCAGCTGAAATGGCCAGTGTTTCCATCCCTTACTCATGCCTCCAGTTCTTCGAGCAGTGATAGGGAAACTGAGCCAAGTCGTGCAAGTTTCACTGTGCTTGAGCAGTTCCAAAAGCACCTACTGTGATGATTTACTTCATGAATGGAATCCGAAAGACAATCTGTTACTATATCCACTGGCATAACTGGACATTGACCGACTTCTTGTCTTAGCACAGGGATATTTGCCTTTGGAGCAGAGCTTGTGTCAGACACATATTATTCTGAAGAGCTTTCATTTGAGAGAGACATTTCAAAATTGAAGACTGTGAAACTATTTAGAAAAGTTGTGATTCTCATGCTAGGTGTGTGAAGATTTGGGGTCCATCCAGAGCAGTACTGGCCTCTACCTCCGTGGGCTTTGTGGTCTGCAGCTACAGTTCAAGTCATTGACCCCAGTAACCTGTCCACAAGTATAAAGTCTTACCTTGGCTCTCAGCAGCACAGCTATACTCCTCAGCAGTGATTCCTGGCCTTTTTGGCTCGAGGGCCACAGATAACACTTTTACAACCCCAAAGGGCCACCAGTCTCTGCCAGCAGGCTTCCCACAACTGCAGCCAGACAGAAAGAGTTGAGCAAGAAGGCTGCCTCGCCACTGATCTCTGATCTGCCATCTCCCTGGCTATGGCAGGGAAACCTCATGTGTCCTGTAACCCTGTGCACTCGACCCTGGGTCCTTAGGCAGTGACTCCCTTCTACAGCTGGGGGAATGGAAGATCAGTACTCCGCTACCTCTGGCTCCAGCAGGGACCCCAGCACCTAGGAACCTAGGTGGACCACTTTGCTGTGCTCCTGCTACAGACAGGGGAAGAGAAACTCTGAATTCCTATCCCTTTGGCTGCAGCAAGCAGCTGCACTGGTATTTTAGCTCTGAGGAAACACATTCTCCCTGGGTACATTTACACTTGTAAATTAAGTCGACTTAAACTTGCTTAAGTCGACTTAATTTACTCTGCGTCTACACTACACTTTCCTTAAGTCAACTTTCTAAAACCTCCTTTTAAGTCGACTTTCTGCTTAAGTTGACTTTCTAAAGTCGACTTAAGCCAGTGTAGACGTGGAGTAGCCCTAAGTCGACTCTAAGTTGACTTAGGGGACTCCAGGGCTTCCCCACTGCCCTCCCTGCCAGGGTGGCTGGCACAGGGAGAGCCTGGCAAGGTACAATGAGGCAAAGGCTGAGCCCCCTGGCACTTGGCAAGGGGTGCCCCCCCTGCCACCGTGGACCTGTCCCAGGTCCACCTAGCCTCTCCAAGTCGACTTAGGCATCCAGTGTGGACACTCTAGGTCAATTTTGTAGGGTCCCCTTTAAGTCGACTTAAAATTTAAGCATGGACATGCTAAGTCGACCTCAATTAACAAGTGTAGACATAGCCCCTGGGTCCTTCGGCAGTTGTTCCCTTCTGCAGCTAGCAGGAATGGAACTATGGGCCATTTCAAAAGCCCCCAGGGGCCACTTTTGGCCCCTTGGGCCACTGCTCTTCAGGATGAAAGCACGAGGTCAGCCCGTCCAAGTCACAAGTTTTTCTTTCAGACACTATAGATATTCAAAGTGGGGAAAACACCTTCCTGCCTTAGTTTTCAAAGAGTGGTGTTTTCTTTTCAGTTTCAAGCTTTTGCTTTGATGGTTCTTCACTGTTCTTTCCTGGCCTGGGCAATGACGAGGCTTGTCTGTCTGAGGAGGTAGGCCTCCACTTCCTGATTACCTCACTGGCCTGTTTGTGAGGTGATGCTGAAGTCACACCACAGCTACAATTACAGTTTTCTAAATTCTACACATACATTCATATCTCCAGTGTGGAGGGGATATCCTCAAACTGCAATAAATCAGAAGATGAGGAAGCCTTTGTAATTATTCTCTTCATTTCAGGTGATGTATGCCTTATGTCCAGTCATTTTTTTTACTACAGGCTTAAACAGTATATCTGTAACCCCAGAATTTACTTTAGAAGCTTTCTGTATTTGTATAAAATGTGATGTATGCGACAAATGACTAAAGTTGGAAAATTCTCCCAACTCCAATTATGATCTCTTACAAGCATTTTTAAAAAATTAAAAATCACTACTCTTCCCAGCCAGAAACCATCAGCACTCAGGAAACGGCTGCAAAACAAATAAGTTTTGGGTGGATCAGGATTCACTTCTTGGGGGGTGATGATAACACTAAAGAACCTTTGTAGGACAAGGCACAGGGAACACAACTCTTGGCTTTTGGGACTAGTTGACATAATAAGTGTTGCTAGGTAGAATGACATCAGACTTGGAGCAGAGAGGCAGAAACCGCCATTCTCATTAAAGTTGTCTGAAGAAAAACTAATAAAAATCAGCAGAAATGCCAAACAGAAGCTACAACTTGACTTTTATTGGTTTACAGACATAACATGTTGGCTCCTGAGCATTCCTTCCTCATGAATCTCACCATAGTCACTAGTTACCCAAGTACACTTCAGTCATATAATGTTCTATCCCTCTGGTTGTAAATACTGATTCTTTCCTTTGTCCCTGGACACTGTTGCTTGGGGTTACTTAATATTGCAGAGCATTTTCTACCTCTCCACACTCATGAAAAGCATTGTATTTTATAGTAAACTGTTCTTATTTCTTGGCAGTTATTTTCAACAGCCATTTTGCTTCTCCACAGTCTCTCTTTTGCCTTTTTTAATTTTCCTTGTTCTGTTTACAGCTTTTACTTGATGATAAAATGTAAAACAGAACAACAAAGGAAGAAACTAAAAACAAATATATCTTTTAAAGAAGTGGGAGAGGAGAATTAAAATGCATCCCCTTCTCCTCTCGAACTAGTACTTATACAATGTGAATGGAACAGAATAATGCAGGTGTAGTTATGTTATCTCTGAATTTTCATTATAAACACCCCATTTTCATGGATTTACAAAATCTGTGATGAAAATTTGCTCTGGATTGAAGGTTTGTGTATGAGGTCATTGTAACCCTGGAACAATTTTACAAACATATTGGGCCAGATCCTCGGCTGGAATAAAGTGGCACAGTCATACTCTTATCAAACCAGCTATCCAATTTACACTGAGTACTGGACCCATAGATTTTTTTCATGAATATTGAAAGTATTGAGGGTTTAAAAAATGCTATATTCCATGCAGCTTTTTATGGGGCTGTTTTTCATTCATTATTACAGATTTAAAAAATGTATCTATTGTTCATACACACTGAAATGTAGAAGTACCTTTTAGAACATTGAACTAGAACATAAATTAAAAAAATTAGAAAATTATTTTAAAGGCAGTTAAGTATGCTGCAGCTGGGGCCTTACGTGCTTAAGCCAGCCCTGATTACTAAGGCTATGTCTACACTAGAAAAGTTAAGTCAACTTTGTTAAGTCAGCTTAATAAGACTGACTTTAAGTCGACTTAAAGTAGACCTTATTAAGTCGACTTAACTTTTCTAGTGTAGACATAGCCTAAGTCGACCTTATTAAGTCAACTTAATGGTTTAAGTTGACTTAATAAGGTCGACTTAGGCACTAATCCCCATCCACACTGGCTTTAAGTCAATTAAATGAGTCGACTTAAAGCTTAAGTCGACCTAAAACTAGGTGTTATTAAATTGACTTAAGCTTTCCTTAAGTCAAGTGCTTAAGTCAACTTAATAAAAGCTCAGTGTGGATGTGGCTTTGTTTAGGTCGACTTAAGCCTCCTTCAGTCGACCTAACTTGCCAGTGTAGATGCACCCTAAGAGTGCAAACCTGAAAAGGAATCACTTGACTCCTATTTAAATGGCAGCAAAACAACTCAAGAGGAGAGCATAGGCTACTGTGCCTCAGTAGGATCCAGAAGAGGGGACAGGGACGGTCTACAGGCAGGAAAGGACTGCAAAGAAGCCCTGATAAGATGGTAACTGTGTGAACTTGGAGATACTTTCCTTTGAGCTGTTTTGTGGATTAAACCATGCCCCAAGAAGAATGAAAAGAGAGCATGTTCTGCAACAGTAAAACAGGAAAGATCTGCAGAAGGCAGGTTGGGGGAAGAAGAGATGCCCCAGAACTCAGTTTTGTTTTCTTATCTTATGTCAACAATGGGGAAAGGGGCATTACCTAACAAACATGCTTGAATTTTTTAGGAAGTCCCTGAAGGGGGAAACTGAAGTGAGGAGCTACTTCTGTGTTGTCCTGAATACCTAATGGGGCCACTCATTGGTATTTGAAAAGCAATAAGCAGCTTGTGAAGTGAGTTAAACACCAAAGCCCATCCAAAATGCTGCAGATATTTCTTGCAAATACAGTACTTTCTTGTGTTATGAGCACTATCATTTTTCACACGAAGTGATGCGACAAGCAGTGCGAGGGTTTGAACATTCGGTGGTTCTGTGTTCTCAGACTTCCTACTGGCCGCAAGTTGTTTCAAAATGAATTCAGGGGAGTGTCTTGCCTGGGAAGGAGATGCAGTCAGATATGAAATCAATGACACTTTTGAGGGATAATCTGTTTCTGGACATTGATTGTATGTAATCTTTTTCTAGAATAAATCAGAATACTTTTATTTTGATTCAATAAGGTGCCCAACCTAAAGCATCTAACTTATCTCACTGACTCCAATATTACCACTCAGTGGCTGTGTCTACACTGGTTAATTAAGTCGACTTAAGTCTGCTTAAGTCGACTTAATTTACCCTGCGTCTACACTGCAGTTTCCTTAAGTCGACTTAAGCAGCTTGCTTAAGTCGACTTAAGGAAAATAAAGTCGACTTAATTAAAATTATGTCGACTTTCTAACACCACCTTCCTAATCAATCTAAGGCTTAAGTCGACTCCCTAGAGTCGACTTAAGCCAGTGTAGACATGGGGTAGCCCTAAGTTGACTTTGTTGACTTAGGTCATGGGTCCCTTCTTGCCGGGACCACTCAGGTCCCAGCAAGAAAGGACCATGGGGCTTGCTTCCTTCTCCCCAGGACCCGTGCTCCAGCTGATCAGCAGCTGGAGCGGGGACCCTGGCGAGAGGGAAGCCCCACGCTCCCCACACTCCCTCCTAGCAGGGACCATTCGGTCCCGATGAGGAAGGAGAGCTGGAGACCCGCGCTCCAGCTGCCAGCAGCTGAGCAGCTGGAGCACAGGCTGGGACCCACGCTCCAGCTGCTCAGCAGCGGGCAGCTAGAGTGGGGATCCCAGCAAGAAGGGACCTCAGGGCTCCCTTCTCGCTGGGACCACTCAGGTCAAGGCGAGAAGGAAGCCCCGTGGTCCCTTGTCCCCGGGACCCGCGCTCCAGCTGCTGCAGTCTAAGTCGATTTAGTAAGGGCCCCTTTAAGTTGACTTAGGAGTCCAGTATGGACTCTCTATGTCGACTTAATAAGGTCGACTTAAAGTCGACTTATTAAAGTCGATCTTTTTAAAGTCAACCTTAATTCCCTAGTGTAGACATAGCCAGTATGCTTAAAATTCAGCATATGCTTAATATTATAACTTATTTGCACTACTGCAGTATGTAGGCTCTCCAGTTATGGACCAGAATTCCCTTGGGCTCAGTGCTGAATAAACACAGACCAAAAGATGATCCCTATCTCAGAGTATATATTCTATATCTTGCTGTTCAGTGCCTTGCTGAACTAGGGCAAAAAAAATAGATGTCTCATGAAATCTATCATGTCCCATTAACAGGATATCGTGTTTAAATCTGCCTCAATTCTTTACCAATGTTTTCTTTGCCACATTGGAATAAAATCTAGCCTTTTGGGAAAGCTCCTATCTCACCCAAAGAACCTCACCCCAGAATAGCAAAAGCTGCCTGTAGTGAGGGAGTATGGCCCCCC
>ML685818.1:11568574-11616004 GCA_007922175.1 Pelusios castaneus | reverse complement strand
CGGGTCAGGCCCCAGCCGGAGAGGGCTGGCTGCCTGACCTTACACTGCCAAATCAGAGATTTGGACTGGAACCCCAACTTCTGAAGTGAATGCCCTAACCACCGGGATAGAGAATCATTCAATTTCTGCCCCACTGAGTATTTATTATTTATATAAAGTAGAACAACTCCAAGAAAAGACTGAATTTGTAGCCTGGGTGTTAGGACATTCATCTGGGATTCAGTCTAAATCAGGCAGAGCAGACATTTGAACATGGGTCTCCCACATCCCAGGTGAATGCTCTAGCCAATCTAGTATGGACTTTGGCAGGAGGTGAAGTCACTTTCTGTCACCAGAATGTTTTGATGAAACATAGTTTCTGTGATTGGAATCTTCCAATGGAAAACGTTAAAACATTAAAAGTTTCCAACTGGCTCTATGTACTGCAAGTACAATTATTTCCCTAGAGAGAGGGTGGGAGAGAATGCATCACATGTGATAAAGATGTTAGTCATATTGTTTAATGCACTTCTGGAAGGGGCTCAGATGCAGTAAGGAGGGTAGTATAAGAATACATATATAGGACAGAAGAATTGCAAAATGTTGATTGACACGGTTGTGCCTAACTACTGGGTCACAGACTATACTCAATTACGCATACTGTTGGTGACACAATCACCCGCCTGACTGGTTACCAGGACCACATGACAGTAGTTTCATGCAAAGCAACCAATCTGCCAAAGGCAACCCCTCCCAAGAAGGGAATGATCTGAAATTGTGGGTAGGTTTGCTAAGGTGGCGTGGGGAAGGTGTTAGATAAGGGTGCAATTCCAGCCAATATTTGTTCATGGAGGTCACACCGACCCTTTCTTCCTTGCAATGGTTCTGTGGGTTTGAAGTCTGATCCCAATAAGTCTCACAGCTCTGCAATGAAGAGAGGCCTTGATTCATTCATTTTATATAGTGTGTTTTAGAGACTCACCAGTAGAGTACAATAGTAAAAGAACAGGCGCTCTTGTTCTGAGGCTACAAGGGGCAAAGGGTAGCATTTCTCAAAGCACCTAGGTGCCTGAGGGGTTTAGGGTCTGTTTTCAGAAGTGGCTTAGGAGCCTAAGGGAGGATATTAAAAGGTATAAATCATGGAATCATGGAAGATTAGGGTTAGGAGGAAGGGAAAGGACCTCAGGAGGTCATTTAGTCCAACCCCCCTGCTTAAAGCAGGACTGATCCCAATTAAAGCAAATGACAGGAGTTTAACTTCCATTGACTTTCTGTGGGAATAGGGCATCTCATTGCCAACTGTGCACTTGAAAGTCTCCCCTAAGTTTTAGTGAAGGTCAATGGGACTGAGCCACACAAGTCATGAAAGTGCTTTTGAAAATGTCACCCAAGGAGCCTACAATAATGTGACCAGATCCATAGCTACGATGGATTTGTGTTAGCTATGCCTGCTTACACAGTCATATAACCCCCAAACAAATTATTTTAGGGGAGCGTCAGTGCACAAAGAAAGACCTTCAACAAAACACAATGGACTCATCAAGTACAGAGGAGCATATGCTGGGTGGTCCAATTATATCAGCTGGCACAGTTGAGAGATGATTACGAGCTACAAGTCATTTATCCAAACTACCTTTGAATATGCTTCCACTAAAGCTAATAGTGTATGTGTGTCTTGGGGAAGAACTGGTCCCATACTGCCAGTTTTGACCTTTGGATTTCCCTGCTTGTGTCAGCTTTTTTTTGGACCTGGTTTAGTTGTTGAAAGAATAAGAAAAAAATACCACCATGGGATTTGTTACAAAGCAAGGGACAGCCAATGATTCATGTCTTTTTAGGTTCAATGATTCTCTCTAGCACCCCCTGTCAGTGTTATTTATTTTCTAAGCAAGGTCACTTGCTGTAAGTTATGGCACAAACTGCAACTTAAAAATCCTCCTTTCTAATAATATTCACTCATCAGAAGGCTTTCTACATAAGAAATAGTACAACAGCCTCTCAAGAGCACAGACTGTAAAATAATTACATTCACTCTTATTAAGACATCCAGTCATTTGCTGCAAAAGAACTGTTCATGATGGCAGAAGATGGTAATTTGTTAAATAAGATATTCTCCCAACTATTCATAATGTGATTTAATCAGTAGGTTATATGCAGGTTTAAATAAGAAATGTTCAAAATCAACACAATGAATTATTAACAGTTGATCCCCCAGGGAAGGGAAACGTAGAAACCATCTTCAAAATGCTGGGAAGGAAAAAAGGGGGAGAAAAAACTGTGAATAATAGTTCAACCACAATGCAGGAGTTTTCTTTGTGAAACTTTCTCATCTCCCTGCTGAGCTCAGTGGCCAGTGCTCTGACAAGCATTTGACAAACCAAACAATGGTAGTTCCAGCATTACCCCATTGTGCCTCTTGCATATATCTTCTGTCTGGCTCAGATTCCAAGTGTTCAGTCCCATTTATTAGAATTCGCCAGTCTAATTAATACCAGCTCAGTGCTCTCTTCAGGACTCTCCCTGCAATATGTTTTTGTGTAGGCACATGCATTAGCTCTCAATACTGGTTCACTGGGTGCTGTTGAATCTGCAGCAGCATGGGGATGCCTGTGGCAATGCTAGACTCAGCCTCAGGTTGAAAGGATTATAACTGGTCATGTTCCAGTGCCTCAATGGCTGGCATACAACTGGGTTTTCTGCTAATGGAATTCTGTTGTGATATGCCCAGTGGAAATCAAGGCACGTCCTCCTGTATTACTGCTATAGCTGAGGATCACTAGTTGCCCCTTCCTCATATTTATAGGAAATATTCATCTATTCTTCACTCTATGCACAGCAGTTCTGGATAAGTCTCCTAGGCTGTCTACACTGGCAAGTTAAGGAAGCTTAATTCGAACTAACTAAAGCCATGGCTACACGAGGCTTTAATTAGTTCGAATTAAAGGCTTCCTTAATTCGAACTAATAAATTTGAATATTGTATTTGAACTAAGAGTTAATTCGAACTAGTTAGTTCGAATTAACCAATGTGGCCATGTTAGTTTGAACTAATTGCTTAGTTCGAACTAACCGGCCCATTGAACTCAATGCAATTCTCTAATTCGAACTAAGCAAGTGCCATGAATGGCACTTGCTTAGTTCGAACTAAATGTTTCTAGTTCGAATTAAGTTAATTCGAACTAACTAAAATTAGTTCGAATTAGTTAGTTCCAATTAACTAATTCGAACTAACTTTAGTCAGTGTAGACATAGGCTATTGTCCTCTGACCCACCAGAAATACACCATGCCGCAGGCTGCCAGGCATAGGAGTGTGGGAATGATGGTTTACACTCACCTTAGTGATGCCGTAGAGATGGATAGGTGGGACTGAGTTAAAGAGCTTTGCAGGATTGGGCACAGTTTTGCTTGAACTGTCACCATTTAGCTATAATGATGAGCCCAAATCAAACCTGATCCACACTCTGGTGGACACTGGAGAAGCTCTGAGCTAGATGCTTCACAAATGGTCTCTAGCAATTTTGAGCTAGACCAAAACCACCATATACTCCCAGATTTGGGATAAGCTTGGATCTGAACTTTGCATCTTGCAGCTAATTTGATATCCATTCTGATGTCAACCATTCAAAAAGGATGTGCATAAATTGGAGAAGGTTCAGACAGGAGCCATGAGAATGTTTAAAGGATTAAAAAAAATGTTTTATAGTACAGACTCAAAGGGGAGCAATCTATTTAGTTTAACAATGAGATGGGTAAGGGTGGCTTGACCACTGTTTATAAGTATCTACACTGGGATCAAAAATTCGATAACAGGGCTCTTCAGTTTTGCAGAGATATGTATAACAAGAGCCAAAGGCTGGACACTGAAGCTACAGAAACTCAGGTTAAAAATAAAATGCATATTTTCAATAATTTACCAAGGGCTGTGGTAGATTACCCATTGCTGTCAATTTTAAAATCAAGATTGGATGTTTTTCTAAAAGATATATTCAGGGAAGTTCTATCTCCTGTACTGAACAGGAAATCAGACTAGATCAACACAGTGGCCCTTTCTGGCCATGTGATCTATGACCTTGCCACCAATTATCATTGCTCTAATGAGCAGCTCTTCAGCTGCCAAGAGGTCAGTTATCTAATGCAAGAGTACGTTTTGATTAGTGATAAAGCTTTATTTATTTTTATGTTTTTTAGTTTAGCAGCAGCAACATGCCTGGCATAACATAAGAAAGGTCCTGTTCCAGTAGTCTTACACTCTAAAGTAAAGACAGGGTTGCGGGGTTGACAGAGGACAACTTATGGGGGCTAGAATTGCACCCCAAGCCATAAGGCAAGGCTCAACAAAACCCAGGTGCCAGGTTGCCATGGCACCCAGGAATTGAACCCTGGTCTCTAGCTGCACTGGGGTACTGTGGGGCTGCTGGCAACTTAGCAGCATATGGCTTTTTTTTCCAGCAGCAGCAGAGCTTCTTCACCCCTGACCGCCACCACAAGTGTCCATGGCGGCAGGGATTCTGTGCTCCAGACACTTGTGCCAGCGGTGGTTTTTCGGCAGCTGCGGTAGGGGGCGGGAGCTCTTTGCCCTGCACCACTGCCAAAAGTGGTGGTGGCAGCATTTCAATGGCAAGATGCACATCTACGATGCTGCACACCTAGGCATCCCAGTTTGGGGGCTAGCGTTTAGGTGTGCAATACATTTGTCAAGGCCTGCCATAAGGGAAACATAGTGTATGCCAGTTCAGGTCCCAACAGCCTCCATTCTGCCATCTTTCCATCTCAGAACACACTGGCTCAAAACAGGAGGGTAGTCCAGGCAGGAGTAGCCCTAGCTGTCTTACCAGCAGGGTAGGAAAGCATTTTTGGTGCTAACTCCACACCCTTGAGCACCAAGATTGGGGAACTTTGCCTGCCCCTAGAACCAACCTTGAGTCCAGGGTGTATGAGCCTCATTTATGCCCCTTAACAACAGGCAAATACTCCGTCTTTAACTTAGTGTTCTTCGAAACCACAGTACAGACTTCACCACTAATGAGAAGTTAGTGACTTCCATCACGTGTGTGAAGGCATTTTCATGGATGTTAACTAACCCAAATTAAGGTGAACACTGTGTAGCAAAGGTCTTAGATACTGAGTCTCAATTGTCCATACTCATTAGATCAAAGTAGCGGGTGCTACGTGGTATTCATCACCAACAGAGCACACTTAGGAAGTGATAGATTGAACCGTTCCAGATGAAGTAAGAACAGGCTCAGATTTTTGCTCAACACTTAAGTCATTCACTATTTACAGATTAGAAAATATTTTGGTAACAGTCGGGGGTGGGGGAGGAGGACAAAAAAATAGAGGAGCCAAGTTATCTTTTATTTTTGTGTACCTCCTGCTCTTTGGATTTCAAGCTGGGACCTAAAGTGGAAATGTTGACATATTTTAATGCACTGTTCCTGTGTTATTTCCAGGACATGCCAACAATCTCAGCAAAGAGTCTGTCCTCACCACATTATCAGTCCAGGTTAGCTGGATTAATTTATGGAGGAGCATCTCAACATCTTTAGTGTACTTATCCAAATTAGAACTTCTAAACTGAGGCTCCTTCATCACTAATCCACATCCAGGTGCCATATATTCAGTAGAGATCTTTACATGACAGTGGAATTTTCAAGAATGCCAGCCTTATTTAGAACAAGTCCCACTGACTTTGAATGGGGCTTGTTCTCCTGAGTCATTGGATGCTTTTGAGAACTTCTCCCCAAAAGCCTATTTTAATCTAATCTACCAGCAGAAGTATTCTCCATGAGTCACACTGAGGCCTGCCGAGTTGCTTGTTCTGTATGTGGTATTGAAAGCAAAACCACTTGATTTTCTTCCCTGAGATCCATCTCAGTAGTTAACGTATCCCTTACTTTTTCAAAATCACACACTTGCTCACACTTTCTCATCCTGTTGGGCAGTATATGCTATAGGCTGCTCAGGGAGTCTCAGTGGTTGGTTTCATGAAGTGAAAAAAACCATAAATTTTTGAAAAATGTAGCACTTTGTGTGCGTGTGTGTGTGAAATTTACCTGAAGCAAGTTTCCCAGTTTGCAGAGTTCTGATAGATGATGTCTGTACAAATAGGTAGTTTTCTAACATATGGTAGAGGAAAGAAACCTTTAGAAGTATCTCTTTTCATTCCAGTCACTTTTAATAGCCTGTAGAGATCTACAGGAGGTTAACGCCAAAGTCTTACAATATGCTGCTGCTACATTTCTGTATGGTGTCTGGCATATGCCAAGCGGTATGTACAGGATTAAAGGCTTAAAAAAACATAACTTGTTAGCTGAGCTTGCCAGTTTGTTGAAAAATTACAAGTCAAACTTTTCCTGTTTAAAATTGCTCATATAATAATGGCCTCTATTACGATATGTTAGGAGAAAATGCAGACTTGATTTGTTAATCTTTCTTACTAAACAACATATCCTCCTGGTTAAAAAAAAATGTATTTCTTGCTAGTCCAAAATCTGTGGTTCTGATTCTGCAGGACATGACACCGAGTTTAGGTTGATGTAGCTCCACTGATTTTAATGTAGTTAGGCTTCCATCAAGAGCTGGTGTCATGGAATAGGGAATTAGGTATGTTCATGTTATGTCACTATAAAATGGAGCTGGGAGTCAGGGGTGCCTGGGTTCTCATCCTGACGGTTGCTAGCTTACTGTATAACCTTTGTAAATCACCTTGAAATTGTCAAATGGAAAAGAAATCCTTGGTTGGTGTAAGATGATTGAGCTCTGCCAATTTTCAACAGCTGTGAATCTGGCCCACTGTATAAGTGTGAAGTAGCATTAGTGGCCATGTTCTTGCGCCCACTGAAGTTATTGAATTTGCAGCATTGATTTCAAGGTGTATGTCTACACCAGCAATTTAGGTTGACTTAAGGACCCTTAAGTTGACCTAAATTACTCTCTTTCTATATCAGACTTTCATTAAGTCGACAATGAAAGCTTAAGTCGACCTAAAAAGAACCGCCCATTAGGTTGACTTAAACCTTAAGTCGACTCCTTAAGTCAACTTAAGGATGGTGTGGACAGGGAGTAACCCTTAAGTCGACTTTATTAAGTTGACTTAAGGGTGGTTAGGTCGACTTAACAAAGTTGAGTCGACTTAGTCTACTTTGTTAAGTCAACTTAATACGGTCAGCTTTAAATTTTTCTAGTGTAGACATAGCCAAGGAGTCACAAATTGGGCCTTTTATTATTACCCTGACCAGCATGAAATTTGATTGATATACATTTCTCATTGTTTCAAAATTTTCATACCAGTTGAATCAAGAACAAAGGCCAGACTCCAGTTCATATAGTAAAACTAGCCTCTATATACCTCAGTAGATCTCAAGGCATTTTGCAAATGAGGACAGTATCATTATCTCCATTTTACAGAGGGGAAATGGAGGCTCAGGGAGAAGTGCCTTTCCCAAGGTCACTCAGCAGGCCAGAACTAGGTGTTCTGATGGCTAGTTCAGATCTCTAGTTACTAAGCTAGCCTTCCTAAAGGCAGGTGGGGAATGAGTGAGGGAACCCTGGGCAGTTGTACTAGTTCCAGAACAAATATACAGATGTGTCACTAAATCATGCTCTGTACAATCTAGCTCTCGCCAGAATTCAACAACTGTGTAAGGGCCAACCAAAAATCCATGAAAGTCACTGGCAAAAATGAGCTAGCCAGAAATCCTCCTGAGCATTTTGGCTGTAGTGTGGTCCTCTGTACCATATCCAAGAGCTGAGGATGAGCAGGGCACACTCTATTCTTGAAAGTTACTACTCATTTCTCTGTATAATTTCTTTATTGTACCTGAGCAAAACTCTCTGTTCTTGGTCAGGTTGTGTTGGGTTGTATACCCTCACACTGGCACTGAAATGGTTATGGCTAACTGGAGAATAGTATAACTGGTGGCAACTACAGAGTGTGTCAAGCTCAACTAAGAAAAAAGATGGGAAGTAGCTGAGTGGCTCATACAAAGGAAGGGTTTCAGAGTGAGGAGGGAGGAAAGTAGAGGGACAGGAGGCCTTAGGATGGTCTCCTGAGAAAGGTCTGCTGGCAGAAGGCCAGGAGAGATACCGAGATGGAGCAAGTTCTTGCGGTGAACATTGATAGATCGGCATAAAATGTGCTTCCAGGGAGAAAGCCCTGGGAGACCTTTGGGTGTATCTACACTTGTAAATTAAGTCGACTTAAGCTTGCTTAAGTCGACTTAATTTACTCTGCGTCTACACTACACTTTCCTTAAGTTGACTTAAGCAAGCTGCTTAAGTCGACTTAAGGAAAATTAAGTCGACTTTCTAAAACCTCATTTTAAGTCAACGTTTGGCTTAAGTCGACTTTCTAAAGTCGACTTAAGCCAGGGTAGATGCGGAGTAGCCCTAAGTCGATTTAAATGGCTTCCAGGGCTCCCTTCTCTTCTCCTTGACCTTCCTCACAGAGTTCCTGGGACAGGAAGCCTGCTCTGGCCAATCATGGGGCAGGACACAGCCCTGTCCCCCCCTCAAGTTCAGAGCTGGCCAGGCCTGCCTCAGAGACAATGGCTGAGCAGGGCAGCCAGCGCCACAGGCGGGCACCGTCATGGAGCCACGACGAAATCTTGGCCCTGATAGGCATTTGGGGGGATGAGGCAGTGGCCCCCAGGCTGCAGGGCAGCCAGAGGAACAGGGAGGTTTATGCCTCAATCTCCCAGGCCCTGGCAGCTAAGAGCTACACCCGGGACACCCAGCAGGTCCGGGTTAAAATAAAGGACCTGAGGCAGGGCTACCAGAGGGCCCGAGAGGCGACCCTCAGGATGGGGGCAGCCCCCACCACCTCCTGCCAGTATTATGCGGAGCCGCATGGCTTCTTGGGGCAGGAGAGTGGGGGCTACTCTGCGGTCACGGTCGACTCTGCCGAGCCTCTCTCCCCCGACGACGTCCGGGAGGAGTGCTCGGTGGAGGAGACTGTGGCCCCGCAGGAAGGGGAGACCAGCCAGCCCCAGGAGCCAAAGGGGCTCGCCACCCCTGGATCCAGCTGCCAACCTGGAGCTGATCCCTGCCCTGGTGCCCGACCCAGTCTCCCAGCTGGAGGGAGAGGAGCCGTTTCCCCCCTTGGAGGAAGATGCAGGTGAGGGGCCAGCACCACAAACATCTGCTGCAACTGCTGGTGAGTGCTCCCCACTCTCTCCCTCCCCCCTGTGGCCAGGGTCAGGCATGCCTGTGAGACAGGGACTGCAGGGGGACATGGCCCAGGGACAGGCAGGGTTGGGGGTGGGGGAGGAACTCCTACAGAGGTAGAGGGGCTGGGGGCTGTGTGGCGGGCGGGGGAGGGAGAACTCCAAGGCAAGCGGTGCAGTGGTGTGTCTGGAGATGGGGTGGAGGAACCGTAGGCAGGAGCCCCAAGGCCACACAACATGCCCCTGACACTGCTGGCACATGGCCCCAGGAGAGACCCCCCGAGGCAGGGCTGCCTGCAGCCCACCACTGTGAGCACTGCACCTGACCTGGGCAGCACAGCGTGCCGGTGTGTGCCAAGGGGTCCCTATGCCAAAGGACAGGGACTGGGAAGCTGGGGGTTGGTCAGGGGACAGCAACTGCTGTCAGACTGCACATCACACAAGCTAATGGGAGGGACTCTCTTCTTTACTTCTTCCCAGCAGCTCCTACGCCCTTGAGACACGGCACTCCTGGCATCCCAGCAGGCCCAACCCAGGGTGGGAGGAGGAGGAGGCGGCGCTCACGGGACGAGATCCTGGAGGACCTGGTCTGCATGAGCGAGCAGACTGAGGCATGCCTGGCAGCAAGAGAGGACCAGGACAAGGGCCACCAGAGGGTCGAACAGCAGCTGCTCAAGCATATGCTCGACCTCCTCGAGCGGCAGACACAGGCCATGGAGGGGCTGGAGGAGTGCCTGTTCCCCCAGGGCCCCATCCTGCGCCCCAGAGGTGGCTCCCCTCGGCTGCAGCCCACGACCCAGGGTGGATGCTAGTAGGCCAGGGACCCGCCTCCTGGAGGCCACCGACTCAGACACCTTCCCTGACCTCCTGCTCTCCCCCCGACTGCCTTCAAGCCCCCCAAACTTCCCACACCCCCTCCCTCCCTCGACCGTCTTCACTCCCCCCAAGCCGCCCAAACCCCACAACTCCCAACCCGCATTATCCCCTAAATAAACAGCCTGTACTCCAATATATGTTTTCTTCTTTTTTTTTATTGGTTTGGGGGCAGGGGGAGATGGGTATGTGGGGGTGAGGGGGCAGGCATGGGTGGGTGGTGGAGCTGACTGGCCATCAGCGGGCCTCGCTGGCAAAGTGGGCCCTCAGCCCATCTGTAATGGTCTGCGCTTGCTGATGACCTCGCTCAGTCTGGGGCAGAGCATCCTCAGGCTGCTCGTAGTGAGCGGCGAGCCCCTTGGCCTCGGCTTCCCAGACGTAGGGGACCCTTTCCCCCCACAGCTCGCAGAGGTTGTGGAGGCAGCAGCATGCGCTCATAACCTCCGGCAGGTTGCTCTCTCCGAGCTGCAGGTGGGTCAGGAGGTCCCTCCAGCGGGTCTTCAGCTGTCCAAAGGCTGGCTCGATGACGCTGCGGCACCGGCTGAGCCTCTGGTTAAAGAGGTCCCTGCTGTCGTCGAGGTGGCCCGTGTACGGCTTCATCAGCCAGGGGTGCAAGGGGTAGGCGGCATCTCCCAGGATCAGGACAGGCACCTGCACGTCCCCGATGGTGATGGTGTGGTCGGGAAAGAAGGTGCCCGCCTGCATGCACCTGTACAGGGCAGAGTTCTGCAGGATCCTTGCATCATGCACCTTCCCCGGCCAGCTGACGTAGATGAGGAAGGTGCTGAGCTCACTTCCTCTTTTATGGGACTGGCCCGGGAAGGGAGAGCACTTCCTGACTGCCACATGCCACACTTCCCATCATGCACCACTCGTAGTCCCCCAGCCCCTGCCAGTCGACTTAAGCATCAAGTAGAGACTCTCTAGGTCGAATTTGCAAGGCCCCCTTTAAGTTGACTTAATTTTATAGTGTAGACACGCTAAGTCAACTTAGCTAAGTCGACCTAAATTAACAAGTGTAGACATAGCCTTTGGTACCAGGGCTGTCAAGGACTCTGCTTCTCTCCAGGCCCTCTTCCCCAGCTCCTTTCCAGACTCTGCAAAGATAGGAAGTAGTCCGTAGAAGCAGCAAGGACCTTAGTTGCTCACTACAGGGTCTCTGGACTGGAAGCCAGCGTAGAGAGACGGTTCTTATAACAATGAGGACAGTGATGTGAAACATCAGCACAAGGGATGAGGAACACTGGAAGCCCTGTGACAAGGTGTATAAGAGTCACTGGATTCAGAGTCAAGGCTAAAGGTACAGTGGAATGGAACTAGATTATTGTTTGTGAGACTTTTATGCCAGAAGGGATGGGGCTGAACATGACCTACCTTGAAGACTGACAGTTGCTTTACCAATAAGTTTACAAGCAGAGCTCCCACTGTAGAAAGTCCAGTTTTAAAGTCAAAAGTCGATGTAATCCTTGGTGTAACTCATGTTATTATACTAGAGATGTGTTTTCTGTATGCAGGGTCCAGGGGAATCTCCCAAAGAGACTCTAGAGTCTTTGCTCCCTAAAAGTGGAAAAGCTAGAAAACTGAATGTTACTTGTTTGTAAATTTTATGCAGCACAAACCACACAAAAATCCAGCCAATGATGTAATGCACATGAACACATGTGAGGCTGCCCTGCACTTTCAGTAGCTGGTGCCACACTTTGAAATATAATTTACAGGGACCAAGGAAATCTGCCAACTTATTAATAAGAGGATGTCCATGTGTTGCTATTCAGAAGATGACTCTATTAAAATGTGGATTAACAGTGGCAGACATCAATATAGATTTGTATTAAAGAAAAGAAAGCGTAACGTATTTTTGTGATTGCCAATATGCATTATAGATTTCCTGCATAGAGAGCATCATTGAACCAGAACAGAAATGTAATGATGTCATTGAACATGGAGGTATCTTGGTTTGAAACTACTTTGTTCTCCAGAATCAATACTAAAATTACAATTGAGGTTCCTAAGTAGGGTTTGTAATGAAGTTCCCTTTGAACTGTCAGAGCCTCAATTACAAGACAAATAATTGATTTAGTAAGGAATCCAAAATGACAAGACACCTAGAGAGATATCTTGACAATTGCTCAGTGTTGTACTGTTAGGAATTTAGAACCTGAGACACTAAATAGTAAAATATTTCAAAATGACTGGGTGTGATCAAAGCGTAGAGCTGCCTCAAATAAGCCATATTGGCCTGATTGTTCCTATTAGCTATAAAATATAAGACTCTTTGGCTATGTCTACACTACAGGCTCTGTTAAGTCGACTTAACAAAGTCGACTTTAAGTCTACACTTCAAGTTGATTT
Organism: Pelusios castaneus; assembly: GCA_007922175.1. Classification (NCBI taxonomy): domain Eukaryota; kingdom Metazoa; phylum Chordata; order Testudines; family Pelomedusidae; genus Pelusios; species Pelusios castaneus. The sequence goes on along the minus strand of ML685818.1, from coordinate 11,603,636 downwards.
AAGTCAACCTTGTTAAGTCAACTTAACAGAGCCTGTAATGTAGACATACCCATCCACAATGGCTTTAAGTCGACTTAATAAGGTCGACTTAAGCCTTAAGTTGACCTTCAGAGTTAGTGTTATTAAGTCAACTTAAGGAAACACTTAAGTCAACTTAATAAGCGCCCAGTGTGGACACGGGCGTTCTGTAGGTCAATGTAAGCATCATTAAGTTGACCTAAGGTGCAAACATAGACATCCCCTTTAAGTCTTAGGCCAGCAGCCAAAACAAAAAAACCCAACCCTCTTCCCCTCCCCCACCAAAATAGCACTAATACCTTAAGTGCTGGTGATTATGCAGGTACAAAACAAATGCTCTGTTTAAGAAACTAAATCCTTTTGGTGGCTCTTTGAAGGCAGTAAGTATATCAAGTAATCTGTGATAAATGATGTTTATACAAAAGTATTTTCTGTATGATACGTGTTTAATTGCCTCAGGTATATTTGGACAGATATATGGTTTATTAAATATATAGATGTTTAATAATGAACAATGTTCTCATGCTGTTAGATGGAGGGAAGGGGGCAGGAAGAGGATTCCAAGAGTCTGGAGTGGGGCCTCAGGTTCTATCCATACACCTCTGAACAAACAACAACCCTCCCTTCATCAGTAGGAGTATTGCCAGCAGATCGAGGGATGTGATAATTCCCCTCTATTCGACACTGGTCAGGCCGCATCTGGAATACTGTGTCCAGTTTTGGGCTCCCCATTACAGAAAAGATGTGGAAATTAGAAAGAGTCCAGCAGAGGGCAACAAAAATGATTAGGGGGCTGGGGAACATGACTTATCAGGAGAGACTGAAGGAACTAGGCTTATTTAGTCTACAGAAGAGAAGACTGAGGAGAGATTTGATAGCAACCTTCAACTACTTGAAGGGGTGCTCCAAAGAGGAGGGAGCTAGGCTGTTCTCGATGGTAGCAGAGGACAGAACAAGGAGCAATGGTTTCAAATTATAGCTGGGGTGGTCAAGGTTGGATATTAGGAAAAACTTTCTCACTAGGAGGGTGGTGAAGCATTGGAATGGGTTATCTAGGGAGGTGGTAGAATCTCTATCTTTGGAGATTTTTAAGGCCTGGTTAGACAAAACCCTGGCTGGGGTGATTTAGTGGGAGTGGTCCTGCTTTTTAGCAGGGGGTTGGACTAGATGACCTTGTGAGGTCCCTTCCAACCCTATTGTTCTATGATTCTGGGTGAGGAGGAAAGGAAATTGCAGCTAATCCCTGGTTCAAGCACAACACTCTTCTCTAACTCTCACAAAGCAAGAGCAGACCCAGATCATTATCTCTAGCAGGAGCGACCCAGGATCCCTTGTCCCAGCCCAACATGCAGAAAACAGCTCTCCCGACCTAGCTAGATGCACACGAACTCTCTTCCCTGAGCCAGTATAATCCCCTTCTGTCAGTTAACCTGTCCTTGCACTATGGTCTGGTGCTAGTTTGCCATGTGAACTCAGGATGGTCTGTCAGTTACATGGTCTCATTTCCAGGTTGATCCCCCTTATGCTAACTGCTGCCTGTCTTCCAAGCCCTTTGCTCCAACTGGTTCCTTTTTTTTCTCTTCTTTCAATCTTCCTGGGCTGGTCCACCATTCAAACCCCTGGCTGCTCATTGGCTTGAACCCTCCCAGGGATCAGCAGGGAGTGAGAGTAAAAGGGAGAGAAAAAAGGACAAGCTGCTTTCTGGCCAGCTGCACAAGGAGTTGCAAGTTAAATAATGTGGCAGCTCAGTTTTGTTCATGTTTGACACAAAGATTCCCTTTAGAATATTCTGTCATGCAGGTTTTCATATAAATATCCCTGAGGTCCTAAACAGATTAAATTTAGTGTTTAACACACTTAAGTCTAACTGTAGGACTAGAGCTGCACAGTTTGGCAAAATCCTTAAACTTTTGGATGAAAGTAAGAGTCAAGATGGTTTTAGGGGTTCAATTTTGCTTTAAATATGAGCTTTGTATCTGTATTCCCTTAACAATACACAGAAGAGAATGAATTGAATAGCTGAAATCAAGATATAGGTAAATTATACCAAAGGGGGGGACGACAGTTATCTGTCCATATCAGTAGATTTTACACAAGGATACCCAGACAAAAATGAACAGGGTTAATGAAACAATCCTGTAGTGCACGACACTAAAGTTGGGTATATTTCTTCCCCCTCCCCACACTAATGTTGGGGTACAGACCAGAATTTTGTCTTTTCAGCACTTTGGTATAATATGTAGATGTGTTCTACAGAGCAAAATCTCTGAGAACAAAAGTGACACAAATGTTTGCTAAATCTGTGTGTGTGTGTTTGTAAATGTATAACATTTTATTTAACTCCTGAAACAACTGTGATATTGTTATTAATTTTTTTAATGTAACATTTTATGGGGATTGGGTGAAGCCCCACATTTTAATAGTACTTTTAATTTCCACAAGCTGCTCCACATGCTAGCCCTCATTAAACTGCTTTTTAGCACACTAGCTTAAGTAGAGCTAGTGCATGTCTGTCTACCCACACCATGAAACACACTCCTCAGCAGCCGTCTAGAAGTAACATCAGTCTCTGCAGAAAAATGTCCAAGGTCCCTAACGTTGGGGAAACAAAGGATTTTTCAGACTCCCCTTGAGTCTTTCAACAACTATCTGCAATTTGCACAGCTTGCAACAATTCTAGTTCTGGCCTTCTCTAAAGGGTTGCTGGAGCGTTAGTCAAAATCCAGAAAAACAGGCAAAACCCCTAGAACACAATCTTGACAGTGCTGCTCCATTGCTGAGTCATCGCTTTCTCTCTCTTCTCCTATTTATAAGTGGTTTCCCTTCCCATTGAGTTCTTATTGGTTCCATGTTCAGATCGACTCACGATGTGTTCTGTCAGGCCATTTGTCCACAATGGAAATTGCCCCAGAAGCTTCAAACATTAATGAACTTGCCTTATGTCCGCTAGTCTCTGGATGATTCTGGCCCATCAAGAGTCCCCCCTCCGTCTCTGACAAGTCTGAAAGCATGCAGTCCCACAAAACAGAAGCAGGAAAGTATATATCCTTTTCAGTATTTCTTCTCTTATTTACAACACTAAAAGATGAAAATGTAATGCAAGCATGTGGGTTACGTAGGCGAGTTAAGACAGTATGCTTCAGAAATGTCATAATGAATGGTGATTGTAACAGTAATTACAAAGGAACTAGGGGGAACGGAGCAAGTTTCTGATGGGCCGCAGTTTGGTGAGATACAACTCCTTAGTTGGAGGAAATTTGAAGTCAGAGCGCTAAAAAGTCAGTACAAGGGTATCTGAGGAAAACCATGGGTCTACTCGTAGCTTAGTCACTTAAAAGTGGTCTGAACTAAACATTGTCACAGCACTGTGTGCATTTCAAGAGGAAAAGATCAGTGAATGAGGCACAGAAGGCCAAGGAAAACTTGAAACTAGAGCTGGTGAAATTTTGTTTAATTCTAAGATCTGCTTGAATTTTGGAAACTCAAGCAATTAGTTCAACGCTGTAAAATAATTTTATTTCCTAGCCATAAAAAAATCAAGATAGGCTTGTCTCCTTCCATTTTCAGCAATTGCTCCCTACATTCAAAAGGTAAAACAAGCTTTAAAAGTAAAAAATAGAGCTTTCAATTTGTTTAATAAAAGTCATTATCTTGTGCCCTTTTGAGAGAGCCCCCCAATACTCATTGAAAATAAAAAACTACACAATTTTCCCCAGAAAACGAATCTTCTGATTATACGTTTGATTATACATAAAATGTTGTATCATTAAGGGGTAATTTTTGTTGCTTTGTACTATAGAAAGCAATAAACAGCTGCTGAGACTGATTAATAGCCAACGCAAAGATGAAGCATTTAATCAATCTCAAAATCATTTATTACATAGCAATAGAGATTAGTCCTATTATACCCCATACACCAACATTTAAATGGAGTGAAAAAGAAAAGCATCTGAGTCTGATTCTGATCTTGTTGACACCAATTTAAGGCCCTGCTTCAGGAAAGCACATATACATATGCTTAAAGTGTAGGCTATGCCAAAGCATGCTTTCAGACATAAATCTGTTTTTCTGAATTGGGGCCTAATTCAGGAGGAAGTCTATTAAATTAATTATATAAATTTGTGTACTCGAAACTGAAACCTGGCTGTCTATTTCTTCCCTAGTGAAGGTTTGAACATGCTGTGTGTTTGTCTCTGCCATTCCACTGGGGCAGGGACGAGAGGAATAAACAGGCCTTTCTGGAAAATTCAATTTCTCAAAAAAATTTGAAATTTCAAAATTTCCTTTTGCTGTGATGCAGAACCAAGCTAAGGTGTCTCAATTTTTAATAGGGGGTGGGGGGGGGGGTGGAGAGTGAATTCTTCCAAACATGCAGTAGGCTTCAAGTAACAGAATTTGCCTAGTGTATCAGTGACCCAGGTTCAAGTCCATACATTGTCTAATTCATAGCAGGGACCCCAATTTGGGTTGCTCATAACTGCAGCAAGTTCCATGACCCCACCACTATTCTATGGTAGTGGGGCTCTGCTTCATACACCAGAAAAATCCCCCAGGAGTTGAGAAATTCTCCCAGTAGAAATTTTTGTGATAGAAACAGATACATTTCCACAAAAACATTTTGATGTTTTCCAATGGAAAAAAAAAGTTTTATCAATTTTTTTTTTACCATCTCTAGGAATAAGAAGTTCACAGGTGAGTAATTGTTCAAGAGTGTTCATGTGTGAGTTGGCACAAGTTCCCGTGTCTCCTTTCCTCAATGTTCTCCTACCCAGCCCCTCATCACAAATTTCTGCTTCCTCCCAACTTCATTCAGTCTCATAGAACCCATCCCTGAGCCACAATGCACCCACGGCAGTTTACCAGCTTATTATCTACACAATCCTCATTATATCTCTGTCCCATTGTAAATGCGTTCCTGAAGGGTTGCCCAAACCAGAGCTCAGAGAACTCTTACACTTGTATATATGGAGGCTGAAAAGAAGGGGGTGGAATCAACATCCAAATCTGAATCCAGTCCTAAACTGGATCCTGTCTGGCTTTAAAATCCATGGACCTAAGAAAGGTGGAAGAGGCTGAACAATAGTAAAAATGGTGGAGTGCATTCTCATCTGAGATTCTCAATGTCCAAATGTAGGGAGCCATTTGAGTTTCCTGGGTGAAATTTTACCCATAGTGTGTGGATGCCCCATGCAAGGCCTTCCTTGGCTCCAGTGGAGATCAGTTGGCAGAATGGCCATACACAAGTGTTTGTTAGCACAGTCCCTCTGTGGGCTCCAGGACAAGCTCTGTGGAACCAGTGCCGAAAGTGACTTTGGAGGAGGGCTGTGGGTTGGCATGAATACTGATCTGGGTGGCTCCTGGCACCTCTTGCAACCAGCACAAATCAGCTATGCTGCTGTTCTAAACTAGTACCAGGGTTGGAGTGGCTGCATAAAGTCCTGTCCTCTAGCCCTCGGATGGGGAGATATTGGTGAATTTCACTGTCTTCTGCAGAGCACTCAAGATACTTGAGCACCAGACTGAATTTTGCTCTTTATGTCCTAGGTTACTGAGCTGTGAAATCAGTCCAGTTTTGAATTTTCCTGCTTGTGGTTAGGATAACGAATGAATATTTGTAATCACTGTGAGATCTGTAGCTCACAGGAGGTAAAGGGGAATGATTAATTATTAGTTTCAAACCTCAGTTTCCTGCAGTAGTTTCATTCTTCATTTTCCTATTTCTCCTATTTGTTCTATTTTTCTTTTTTACAGAACATCTTCAAAGTTAAACCTTATTTACACTCTTCTGTGTACCAATGTAGCTCCATAATTGCAAATTTCCAGTGTAGCTGTCTTGGATCTTCATTAGATGGGATTTGCAAAGATGCAATTTGGTATATGTTTGCAAGTGCTACAGTCATGCCACAGTAGTGTAGACTCTTGCTACCATGATGGAAGGGGATTTTCATTGCTGCAGCAAACTGACCCCCTCGAGAAACAGTAGCTAAAAATTCTTCCCATGCTCTTAACCAGGCTCCTTCATTTTGCTGAAAGGCACCATGCAAGGGAGATCTTCATAGCATATTGTAATATGCCTGTTGGTTCCTCTAGAGTGTGCTTGGTTGTAGAACCACATCTATATTAAATGACTTTTGTTGCAAGGAAAAGGAATGGTAGGGCAGAGGTACTGTAGATGACCATGTGCACTGAACCAGTGTTCAGATTTCATATCCAAGCTGCTTGCTGGATGGCAAAAATTGGCACGTCAGATATTAGGCTTAGTTGATGAACAAACTAATAAGGAGATGAGCTAGTCCACCCGTCACTATTCTTTTAAGATCCTTTAAAGGGATGTGAGAAGAGGGCAGATGGCAGACTGCAGACTCAGATTGTGTGTGACTGAAAGATGGAAGAAGGAAAAGGAGTGAGTGTCACCCCATCACTTTATGGGGCTCTAGGATCCACTATGATACCACTGGGGCTTTGTCATACTGATTCTGAAAGATATCCTGACCACAACAGGCCAAGAGAGGGACCCAGATGCTATTCTCACTTCCACTGGTTCCGGCAGACTACCAAGTGCAATCTGGGATGTGAGACTTTGTCCCCCCACTTCCCACGCATATGTTCTTTTTCTCCTTCCCCTTATTTATTTTCTTTCTTGTCCCTCTCATTTTGCCTTCTGTTTAGCAATCTGCCTTAGCCTGCCAAGACTGTGTAAGCTGTAACACTGTTGTAAGCCTGTGACCAGAAAAACAGCTAAAAGCAATGTCCTAAACTTCCAGGCGCTGGTACAAGTTCGCCAGGTGTTGGAGTCGATGATAAAACTGTACTGTGCTTGTGTATTTTCCAGCAGTGAGACTGCATGTGAAAATCAACAGCAGAGACAGAGATGAATTTTCTATCTTTGCTGTACTTCTCTCACCCCTTCTGGATGTGTTTGTTTTGTTTTGTAGGAAATGGGACTGGACTTTAACAACAAGAACAACTAGAACAGCTCCGGTCCACCCCAACCATTTGTCTTTTCCCCAAAAGTACAATGATTACTGTCTAAAAGACTGTCAAACACGGAACTTTTCCCTTATAAAAACTCCATCCAGCTAAAGGAAAGGGAACATGGGTTAGGGTTAAAAAGAAAGCCTTATTTAACACTTTACACTTCAAATGCTTTTACCGTTTATTCCCTCTTCCATATCTTTAATAAAAGGATATTTAATGGTATGTTGGCCATGTTACGAAGCAGGCTGAGGTCTCTGATACTAAACCCCAAACCTGGTTGTAAAACTGTTTAATGTTGGACTTTTACAGGATTGTGCTAACCTTTTTGACTCTTTGGCCTGTGTATTCCATCTAAATTAATAAAACACTCAGCGAAATAAAGCTGTTTAAAGAGAGCCACCAGGGCTGAAGCAACGGAATTTCCCCCTCCATAACTTGAGTCTACACGTTAAAGCGTGATGAAAGTGAACTGAATTAAGGGTGGGATTTACAGGGGCTCTGCAGGAGTTAGCAACCCTATGCCATTTGAATTTAATGGAAGCCAGGCGTCTTACATACTGGGGTCTCTTTGAACATGGCGGCATAAGCCTTTTTTCTATTTAGAGAGAGACGTCCCCTTTCCAGATTGACTCTATGGCAATCTCTACTACAAGAGGAAACTGCTGGAAACACAGGATGCACCCATATCCGTCCCAGAGAGGTGCTCTAGTGGTAAACCCTACAATAGTGAGCAAATTGTACCCTATAATCTATTGCCACTTAACAACAAAGCTTCACATGCTTTGTGCAGCTATAATAAATGGCAGTGATTACAGCTTCTGAAAACAAGAAGAAACTGACAGTTGAGGCATAAAATGATTATGTAATGACATGCTGAAATCTGATTACTGAATCCGTTGTCATTCAACAGTGCATCCTAGTTTCTGCTAAGATAAGGGGTTAATTTGCCAACCTCAGTGCAGGGTTTAGCTGACTGGCTCCCTCTACTTTCCTACAGTACTACTTGACAAGCGGCTTGCATAGCACAGAACAGGTGCATGTTTACTTATGAGTTTTAAAATGAACTAGCAACCAAAGAAATAATGTGGCATAAAAGCAGCTTTTTTATGAGCCAACATGGTTAGTGTTACACCCTTTTAGTTCTTTAGTTAGAACAAGAAACAACCATTAGGTATGAAGTTCAAATTCCTTAAGTCGACTTAATAACTTCCCCTCTTTAGGTCGACTTAAGGCTTAAGTCGACTTATTAGCCAGCTATGTCTACACTACAGAGGTATGTCTGCAGGTGCTCACCTCCCAACCCATAACAGTGACACATCGAGTAATTTCTCACTGGTCACTGTGGCTGTGTCTACACTGGTAAATTAAGTCGACTTAAGCTTGCTCCAGTGTGGACGCTCTAGGTCGACTTTCTAAGTTCCCCTTTAAGTCGACTTTATTTTTAAGTGTGGACACACTAAGTTGACTTAAATTCACAAGTGTAGACATAGCCTGTGTGCCTTTGCAGCTGACTGTTTGCTGTTGCCTCTGCTGCTTTAGGCTGCTGCTACTGCTCATGTGCTGCCACTGTTGGGTGGTCTTTGCCCCTTCTGCAATCCCATGCTCTGAGCTTCCATTATGTAACCTAGCTCACACTAGTTTCACCAGGGAACCTCACTCTAGTAGAGCCTCTGTATTGTCTTTCATTTCACCACTGTCCCTATACAAGGTCTAACACATAGCTTATCAGTGACTCAGCTCTAATAATACCCAAATAGAAACAGTGACTGTCCATTTATTCAAATCAGCTCTATGTTTAAACATTAGAGAAGAGAGGGCCTAAAACTTTTTTAGGCAAAGCCCATACTACCAGGTAATAACTCCACTGACTTTCAGCATTCCTACTCCCTACTTAGTAAAGTGGGGTTCATCTTAGGATGACCCCCCTCAATCAGAGCAGGCCAAGTACAGTTCTACTGCCTTTTGTTCAGATAATAAGGATAACGACTTTCATTACCCTCACATGCAAAGTGATTTATTACCCAACACCTGCCAAAACTGATCATTTTGGCAAAGCAGCTCCATCCTACTGCACACCTAGGCAGAGTAGGTGTGTCTATGCAAACACAGTAGACTCCTGAAGTCTTTTCCCTCAGCTCATCACTAGATGCCAGGGGAGTGCTCATTCTCATAGACTCATAGACTTTAAGGTCAGAAGGGACCAGTACGATCATCTAGTCTGACCTCCTGCAAAATGCAGGCCTCAAGACCTCACCCACCCACTCCTGCAATAGGCCACCAACCTATGACTGAGTTATTTACCTCCTTAAATCATGATTTAAGGACTTTAAGATACAGAGAATTCACTGGTAGGTGAGCCATGCTCTGTGCTACAGAGGAAGGTGAAACCCCCCCCAAAACCATTCAGACCTCACTTACATTCATAAATCCTTTTTAAAGACCCAGTTTCACTAAGCTGCCAATAATAAGTCATATTGGTGAATAACTATTAAAATCCCTTTTGCTATTCCTCTTCACTAATCTCTGTCTGTTTTAATGTCTTTCCTTACAGTGTGAGCACCTCCTGGTTAGGACTGTCTTCTTTTAATGCCTCAGAAATAGATATCACATACTGGGGAGGGGGGTTGCCACAAAGAAAATAGACTGAAGCATTGTGGGAGAAATAGCTTTCCGTTACAGACTGACTCTGCCATTGCCCTCAATGGAAATTTGCTCAAGTCAGTCTGGAGTGAAAAACGAGTCAAAACGGATGAACTGTGTTCAGAACTCGATGTGCTGACTGGGTGTTTGGTGAGAGGCTGCCACAGTTGCATATATTTCACCATATTGAGACAGTCTACTAGGGTGCAAACTCTGCGTAGGCAGCTATAACAACTTAGTTTATTGGGGGGAGGGGTTAAAATTATTTTTGCCATAATAAGATTCCAGGACTGTCACTCCATCTCTGTATGCAGTGTTGTTATAGCTGTGTTGGTCCCAGGATATTAGAGACACAAGATGGGTGAGGTAATATCTTTTATCAGAAATTGGCCCAATAAACCATATTACCTTCCTCACCTTGTAACACTCTCTGTGTGTCACTCAAAAGTCTAACATGTCTGAGACACAGTGTGGAGGGATGGAAACCGCTACAAACAAGACTGAAAGTTCTTTTTTATTTGGAATATCACCATTTTCAGTCATGATTGGGATTTGTGGTCTGTTACCATCCAATTTTTTAAGTTATCAACTATTTTTGGCTTTCTTATACTTTAGGAATTATACCCACATATGAAAACGCAGGGTTTCACACGGTATAATTAAGATCCATGAAGCAAACTGAATATAATATCATGTGGTGTTAGCCAGTTATATCCCAAGCAAGGCAAAAAAAGCTTAAACTAGCTAAGTGAAATTAGAATGGACAGTCAATCAAAATTCAGACTATCATCAAGGTATGCTCAGAAATTTAAATTCATACTCTGAATTATTATGATTAAGATCAGAATAGGAAAAGACAAACTTGAGTCATTCCCAGAGCAGTCTGCAGGTTATGACTTTGTGGACCTCCTGATTGTTACATGTCTGTGAAATGTGGAATAATTTGTTAGACATGGTGTGTCTACCATCTGTTTATGATGCTACTCTGCCTTCACATTACATTCCAGGAGTTCCTATAGCCATGCAGTTCCTAACTTCAGAGATAATGTTCTGTAGACTTGATGTATTTTTCCTTATAAACATGTTTTTTATGAAAAAAGTGAGTTGAAAACATTTTCAGCTATCTAAAAGTAAATCCCTGTAGCAGAAACATAGTCTGTTCAAAATAAAATAAAACCAGGGATCATCTCAACCTAATTTTAAACATGTTGCGGGAGCAAGGAGTGGTTTCAAGAGTTCTGAGAAAAATTACTTTCTTCTGGAAGAAGCCCATAATATTTGTTTGCAAATATTCAGTACAGAATATTAAGGACCAGATCTTGAAATACTTTCACTTGTGGAATAGTATCTTATTCATAGAAATCATATTGGTTTTCATGAGTTCAATGAGTAACGAGTTCTGTTGCTTGCAGAGTAAGATACTACTCCGAGTAAGTGCCATAATCTGGCCCTAGCTATTAGCCAGCACTACTTTTCATTCAATTTCCCCCCCTAATTTTCAACACTAGGCAGATAAAGTTCAAAGGATGATGTTTGACCAAAAGTCTTGACTGAAATGCAGTTTGTATCACATATCAGCAGCTCACAGACTTGATGATGTACCATACCACATGTAGTAGGCTCCACTGTTTCCACTGCACCGCCTCTTGCCACTGGTACCTCCCTAATGCCCAGTTCATAACTCTCCTTTTCAGTGTCTCCCCTTACATAGCCACCAAACAAACGGCCTCCAGGCTCTTCTGACCAAGTTTCTATTCCTTTTTTATTCTCCCCATACAAGAATGCATAAATGAAAACAACATCATAATTGTCCTGCAGATCTTCGACTCTGACCTTAGCAGTTACTTCTCCACAGCTCTCTGGCAATCTCAGCAACTGTCACAGCTCCCTTCCCTGCAGCGTCCTGCCGCTCTTATAGTGGAATTCATCTGAGCCAATTCAAATGCAGCTCCTTCATAATAAGAGTAGGCTAGTTCTAGACATTCCAGCCCTTCAGGCAAGTCACCTTTACTGCATGTAAAACTCAAAAGAACCCCCTTCTTTATAGCTGTAGTATGTAGATATACGGGCTTCTTACCACCTGACCTCACTGTGGTCCAATGACACACAGAGTGCAGTTGAAGATGGCTGTGATATAGGAATTAACAGCTGTATGTTCAGGTTTTACAAAGTCCATTGTAACAATATAATTTCACATCACCAATGTACTCAACACTTGACAGCACACCGAATAAGGATAGTCTGCCCCAAAGTTTACCACACAGAGGGGGCTGCTGTAACTTTTATTGGTAGGTGAAGATGGTGCACTAGGAACTTCTTCCACTAACTATGGAACAGTGAACAGTATTGTACATTGACCTATCCGCAGTCACACCCACCCCACATCTTGTTACCAGCCAACCCATAGACGTACTCTCTTCTAAGGTGATATTTTCTAAGCTACTCAGTCTTCTAGAGTTCTTTAACAGCATTCATCAGACAATAATTCTCTATCAAAATATGTTCATGTTCTCTCACCTTTCCCCACACCTTCCAAGTCACAGCCGTCTCTGCACTGTTTCAGATTGAATTAGTATTTCAACATTGCCAGTTTTTACGTCCTTGTGCCTTCCTAAACTATCAATGTAATTCTAAGTATCTACCTCCTCGTATTTATTATTAATAGGAAGATAATTAAGTGGCTGATTAAGCATCCCTGGTTATTCCTGTAATCACCAGACTGGCCCCTAAGGAAACTAGGTTCAATAACATGTCACTGAAGTGATAAAATCTTAATGAGTCATCAGCTAAATGTGGAACTGTGATGCTCAGCAGAGTTTTTTTTATTATTATTTATCATAAAAGAAAAGTGGGTGGGGAAAGGAGGAGACACAACACAAAATCTAGGAGTAGCTTTACTGATGGTGTAAATTGTCATAGCGCCATTTACACCTTTTGATAGGTTAAATCTCATGCACTGAGTGTGTGACTCACTCATTAGTGTGCTATCTCATTTTCTCACACATTCCTAGTTTATATCACTCATTTTCCGTAAAAATATAAACATTTAAAATATTTTTACTTAGGCACTGCACGAAGCCACAATGAATCCCAGGCCTCAGGCATGGGGCTTAGAACTCAGAGCTCAGAAAACCACCTTCCAAGCTTAGGTACTGTGGTATCCATGACTAGATGCCTTCATTCTATATGAGGAGAAAAGAGGCTATGCAGCAGGTTTTTCAGGTGTTTGAATACTTGACAATCAAAATTAATATGAGTTTGCCCCCCAAAAAGCGGGACTTGATCAAAAATTTGCAGATTCTTCAAAATACACTTTAAAATTTAAACCACACTGGACAAATTCATGTCCTCAGGGATCTCCAACCACCCAGGTTTTTGTTCCAACTAGCAAATCATTGTTTTTACTAAAATCCACTGATTTGCATTGCATGTGCATTTCTCATGTTTACTCGGCTTTAATATGAATTAGGACACTTAAGTGTTTCACATACAATATTGAGCACTGGACATTTTAAAATAAACTGTTAAGTGTTGTTTAGATTAAAAACCTGGACTATTGTATGTTGCGAAGGACCAAAGATGAGAATCCCTGTCCTAAACAATGACCTAACATACCACCTGGAAAATCTAACTCTTTGGCCATGAATCTCACTCTTTGGGGCTATAAATCACACTCTTGTAGACAACCAACTCTTAGCATCTCCATAAAGGTCTGCCTACAGGTATTTAGTATAGCAAACAGATATAATTATTCAAATATGCCTCAATTTTTCCCAATTCAGCTCTTATATGACAAATCTGCATTAACTCAGGGGATGCCAGTTAAAGTATTTCTTCCTTCCCTCATGTAGAATAGCTGATTAAGAAGTAATTTAAAGAAAAGAGTGTCTAGGCCTTCTGACACCTTCGATCTGCTTATACAAGCTTGTTCTGATTAATTCAAAACTCTTCTTGTTCTGATAATCCTCTAGTTTTAAACCTTTGCTATAGTTCCTACATTTTGTTATCATGCAAAAGAGCCACCTTCAGGTACATTGGCTTTCTTTCTTTCTTTCTTTCTTTCTTTCTTTCTTTCTTTCTTTCTTTCTTTCTTTCTTTCTTTCACTTGTGAAGTAACACAAATGAATATATTAAAAAAGTAATAAACAGCTAATTACTGCCTTAGGTTAGACCTTGAGCTCTATAGCATATTTTTTCTTCAAACTGGGTTTAGATACACTATTGAAATTTTACTCAGAAACAGAATTGTATAGAGTATGGAAGTTCCATTTTGTGACGGATTTTGAGGTTTTCAAATTTGGTTTCATTCTAGATCAGAAAAAGACTGAATTATGAAATTCTCAGCAAAGGAAAATTCAGGGGGAAAATAAATTAATGTGGGCTGTTAAAAATATTTCAGTTTGATTTTGTGTTAAAGTGTATTAGAGTGTAGAATACAAAATTAAACAAAATTCAAAACATAAACAAATTGAAAAGTTTAATTCTAAAGATGTCAAAATAGCACTTTCTATTTCTTTAAAGTAAAATGCCAGTGAAATCCACCAAATTTCATAAAGCATTAACATTTCAGTGTAACTGTATATTCTGATGGTATATAGTCCCACTGCAGTTTCTCATACCAGCTTTATTCTTACATTATTTTCTAAATATAATTGAAAAGATTGTTTTAAGCATGGTATTGCCTCCCCATGATGGTATTGCCTCCCCATGAGCCAATAATCTATTTAAGTTACTTTTATGGGCTCTTTTACCATAGTATCTGAGTGCCTCACAATTATTAATGCATTTATCCACATCTATGAGTTAAGGCCATTGTACAGATGGGAAACTAAGGCAAAGACATATTAAGTAATTTGCCTAAGAGAACACTATCTCCCCCTTCTTCCCCCCTCGCAGTTATTCCTGGTCATTTAGAATGCACAGGATCTTGAAAATAATACATATGTGAAATACCTATGAATATCTATGAATGTCTATTTCTACTGATGGGTTCAAGAAAAAGGTTGCCCTATAATTTATGAATAAAGATGAGACTATTCAATTTCCTTTCATAAAATGTGAATTTCTGAACACATGAGAACAGTAAGTACTTATTGTTCCTTGGGAATTCAGTTGATCACTTCTATGAATCACATATGTGCTCTTCCTGGAGCCAGTGTCCTCTGCCATTTCTTAAGAAATAGATCAATATTTTCTACCAGTCTGATAAATCTTTCTATAAAAAGAGGGTAAATCTTGATTCAGTAGCCATTCTTCAGAGGTACTGTCATCTGGTTTGTTAAAGAGTTTGGCTTTAGATTCTGTAGATGAAAGATCCATGTTTTTAATGGTTACAAGGGTATCAACCTTGAGAAATATACTTGCAGCCCTTTGGAGGGTGTGCAATATCTTGAAATTCTCCTGCTGAATTTTTAATCCACTGGTCAAATTAGTGTCTTTGGCTTGGTCCACACTTACCGTGATTTTTGGTGTCAGCCAAGAAGAGATACACAATCTATGTAAAATAACTTGCAAATCTCCCCTTGACTTTCTAACACCTACTTAACACAGCATCTCCACTGCACTGAATCAACAGGAAATGGCCTCCTGTTAACTCAGTGCTACTGTTTTTCAGGGAGTGGACTTACCAGGTTGACTTCCTGATAGATTGAGCAGGTCTTCACTGACCACACAGTTGATCTGGAAAGATTGAACTGATGCAGCGAATTTGCTGCCCTCAGTAAAGACCTGCCCTTTAATGTTTGTTGAGCTTTTTCCTAGGAAAAGATGTGAGACAGTGAAGGTGGCCTAAAGAGCTGATGTTTAGTTATTTAAAGGAAATTATGGATCAGATGATGCATAGTTGGTCACGTAACAGCTTTGATAGCAAGTATTCTGTGAAAAAATATCCCAGGTTTTTCTATTGTTTCCAAAAAAACCCTATATCTATATATATATCTTAAGTATTCTGCAGGAAAGTGCTTATGTAGGAGTGTTGGGAAATTCTGTAATTGTTCTTGAAACATATGCTAAGCCAAATCGTTTTCAAGAGAATATATTATATTGCTTTTCTTAGAAAATGAAATGTATCAACTACTAGTTAGCTCAAAAACTCTGTTTCCTTCTCCAGACTTGAAGAAAAGCTCTGTGCAGGTCCAAAGCTTAGACCTTCCACCAACAGACATTGATCCAGTAAAATATATTATCTCACCTACCTTGTTTCTAAATGTTAATAAAAGAACTCCTCTGGTGTCCTCACTAATCTGTTTTTATTTAAAAAGAAATTTAGAAGTGGCTACTTATTGTTCAGAGAGCTAACGTTTTTGTTAGAGTAATGTGAGTGGGGTTGTCTGTGAGGAAAAACTAAATAAATAGTCATTTGTGGCATAGCTACATGCAGGTACTTTTGGTAGTTCTCAAAGCTGGGTGAATTCACAAAATCTGTGCAGTGAATTTTTTTAAAAAAAAAATTAATGAATTCATTTTGACCCTATTTGCCCTCCTTTAGCAAATAAATATTCTAGCAAAAATGCTAGTTGACACTGTGAATTTTAGGCAAATAATGTGGTATATTCCTGGAAAATGAAGTGCAAATACATAATCCATAAGGTTTCATAGTAGAGATGATTAAAAGAGTTACTCAAAAACATGTCATGTGAACTATCTGTCCAATGAAAGCAGTGCCATATAATTAATATCAGACACTCAAAAAGAACTGTTAGCTAATGGACAAGAAACTACAATAATCTCTATCTGTTTCTGTAAAGATAATGAATTAAAAAGACAAAATGCAATTGACACTTCAAAATATTCACCAAGATCCTTCTAAAGGATGCCATCTGGAAGCTGCTACATGAAACCATTCTGACAAAACTTTATACATGGGTGACAACACTTTACTAACAACTAACAATTACATTAGTAAAGAAAAACTATATTTAGTGACTGTTAAGATTGCCACAGCACACACTTCACCCACCCAAAATGTTAAAAGAAAGGAAATAAGAAGTTAAGGGACAAGAATGATGCATTCCATTCCATCTTCATATTGATAACAAATCCTAAGGTTGCATTTCCATCTGCAACAAACATGGAAAAAGCAACACAACAAAATTCTGCTCTAAGGCAAAATGTCAAGTGTCTATTAGTTGGGCATGTTAATTGTTCACAGGAGGATTATTCACCAATGTGATGGCCATGAAAAAGGCAAATGCAATCCTATGACATGTTAAATAAGGTATTTCCAGTTAATAATTAAGCATTAATACCAACATAGGAGGCACTGGTAAGACCTCATTTGGAATAATATGTACAATTTTGGTAACTCCTTGAAGAAAGATGAATTCAAACTGGGCCAGATGCAGAGAAGGGCTACTAGGATGATCAGGGGATGGAGAGCCCATCTTAGAAGAGGGGAATGAAAGAGCATGGCTTGGTTAGTTAGGAAGAAATGAAGAAAGATACAATTGATTTCTGTAAATACATCCAGAGGACAAAGAACAGTGAGAGACAAGAGTTATTAAAGCTAAAGTACAAAGTTGTCGTGAGAACAAATGTGTATAAACTGGCCAGGAGTGAATTTAGACTGGAATCTAGCAGTATTCTAATCATCAGAAAAGTAAGGTTCAGAAACAGCCTCTAATAGGAGTAGTGAGGGCAAGAAATTTACCAAACTCCATCTTAAATCCAGCTAAATTTATCAATGGGATTATATGCTGGGGTTACATGTGATTTCAGGAAACTAGACTCCCTTACTGAGGAGGCTCATGGGCTTTTATATCAATCACATGAACAGATCAGCAGATATGATTATCTTGCGTTCAGTTCATTTGGGAAGCTATTTTGTCTTAATATCACTGAGGTCACTGCTCATGTTTTGTATTAGAGTGCAAAATGTTAATTTCCTAGTTGTTTATTCAGCTGAAGGAGGACTTCACACCCACTTTCCCATTCTGTTGCACTACTGTCAATCAATTAACAGCAGAAAACTTGTGACTAGGAATCCTACAGTCTTTTCTTGACTGTGGGAGAGAAGTGCGGTTTACAGTCTGAACTGGCTCATTCACTCCTTAAGGTGTGTGACTGCAGATTATAGACTCATGGGCTGCGTCTACACTTGTAAATTAAGTCAACTTCAGCTTGTTTAAGTCGACTTAATTTACCTTGCATCTACACTACAGTTTCCTTATGTCGACTTAAGCAACTTGCTTAAGTCGACTTAAGGAAAATAAAGTCGACTTAATGAAAATTAAGTCGACTTTATTAAACCTAGATTTAGTTCGATTTAGTGCTTAAATCGACTCCCTAGAGTCATCTTAAGCCAGTGTAGATGTGGGGTAGCCCTAAGTCAACTTAGGGCTACCCCAGGACTGCACCAATGCCCTCTCTGCCAGAGGGCAGGGCAGATCCCTGCCCACCCTGCCCCTATGCCCTTCCAAGGTCCCTGTCCCCCTTTGCCCCATTGTACCTATGTACAATGGAGCAAAGGCTGAGCCCCCTGGCACTGGGCAAGGGGTGTCCCCCTGCCCCCATGGACCTACCCTAGGTCCCCCTAGTCCCTAGAAGTCGATTTAGGTGTCCAGTGTGGATGCTCTAGGTCGACTTTGTAAGTTCCCCCCAAAGTAGACTTAAAATGTAAGTGTAGACTCACTAAGTCGACTTAAATTTCCAAGTGTAGACATAGCCATGGACTCTAAGGTCAGAAGGGAACAATATGATCATCTAATTTGACTTCCTGCACAATGCAGGACACAAAACCTCACCCACCCACTCCTGTAATAAACCTCTAACCTATGACTTATTGAAGTTCTCAAATCATGATTTAAAGACTTTAAAGTACAGAAAATCCACTAACAAGTGAGTCATGTCCCATGATACAGAGGAAGGCAAAAAAAACCCAGAATCTTGGCAATCTGCTCGGGGGGAAAATTCCTTGCCGACCCCAGATATGGTGATCAATTAAAACCCTGAGCATGTGGGCAAGTTTATCAGCCAGACATCAAAGGAAGAATTCTCGATAATAACTCAGAACCCACCCCATCTACCCTCCCATCTCAGGTCACTGGCATATCCACCACCAGTAGTCAAACATCAGTCAATTACCAAACTAGGCCGTTCCATTATGCCATACCTTCCATAAATTTATCAAGTTCGGTTTTGAAGCCAACTAGGTGTTTTGCCCCCTTAGCTCCCGTTGGTCGGCTATTCCAGAATTTTACTCCTCTGATGGTTAGAAACCTGCATCTAATTTCAAGCCTAAATTTTCCGATGGATAGTTTGTATCCATTTGGTCTTTTTTCCATATTGGTGCTGTCCTCAAACAATTCCTTTCCCTCTCTAATATTTATCCCTCTGATGTATTTATAAAGAGCAATCATATCTTCCCTCAACTTTTTTTTGGTTAGGCTAAACAAGCCAAGCTCTTTTAGTCACCTCTTATAAAGCAGGCTTTCCATTCTGCAGATCATCCTTGTAGCCCTTCTCTGCACCTGTTCCAGTTAGAATTCATCTTTCTTAAACATGGGGGACCAGAACTGCACACAATATTCCAGATGTGGTCTCTCCAATGCTTTGTATAACAGTATTAACACCTCCCTTTCTCTACTGGAAATACTTCTTCTGACACATCCTAGGACCTAGGTTTTTTTCACGGCCACATCACATTGGCAACTCATAGTCATCCATAATCAACCAGTACGCCCTGGTCCTTCACCTCCTCCATCACTTCCAACTGACGCATCCCCAAATTATAGGAAAAAATCTTGTTAGTAGTCCATAAATGCATGACCTTGCACCTTCTATTATTCAATTTCATCCTCTTCCTAATACTCCAGTTTACAAGGTCATCGAGATCTTCCTGTATGATATCCCGATCCTTCTCTGTATTGGCAATATCTCCCAACTTGGTGTCATCTGCAAACTTAATTAGCACATTCCCACTTTAAGATAAGGTATAAAATTAGGGTTTATCAAACTGGAGACCTGAGTTTTGTATAGACGGTGACCTTATGTGGGTAACTTATTTTAAAAAGCAGGGGAGTCTTCTGTAGGTCTTCCTTAATTGTTTTCAACATTGGAGTTTTATGGCTTTCCTCAATAATAGAAGCAGTAAATAAAAGTTAGAAGGAGGGATTTGAACTTGGACAGTCTCTTCCCTCACTCACACCTAGGATATGTGGATAGCTGAAGAAGAGTCTTTTCTTTCCTTTTCTTTCTCTAGCTCACATCTACAACTGGGTATATTTTTGCCCTGAGAAGTGAATGACACCCTTCACACTGCAGCAGATACTTCATCAAATTAAAATTTAGCATGTGCAGCTTAGGGCCCATATTCTCCGTTATGACAAAGTTACAGAACACTCTTTAGACAAATACTATCAGAATATAAATTATATTCTAGAATTCTGCATAAAAGAAGCTATAATATCAACAAAGAACAAGTCCCAGAGTCCACCTTCCTCCACTCTTCAACTGGAGTCTGATTTACTAAGCACTTAAACTATTCAACTGTTTTAAACTCACGTTTTTCGTTAGAAATCTATCCAGAGAAAATAAACACACAATAAATGTATATGTATGCACTTCAGCACCCAGCATAAGATATCAACTCATAAATTAAAAAAAGACTAGAATATAAGCCGGGTGCATTAGTTTAACATTTTAATGTGGGATTTTCAAAAACACTCAGTCCTGGCCGAACTCTGCTCCTATTCTACCCAATAGGCTTGGGATTGTTAAAGGAGATTAGGATATGTCTACACTGCAGTTGGGAATGAGCTTCCCAGCCTAGGTAGACAACTTGTATTAGCTCAGCTAGCAGTGTGGACATTGAGTTTGAGAAGCAACTCTCAAGGCCAATTAACCTCCTGGGTCTGGGTCTGGGTCTGGGTCTGGGCTAACGGGGCTAGCACAGCATCCATACAGCTAGCTCTAGTGTGTTAACTTGAGACAAGTTAGTGCAAGTCTGTCTACCGAGGCTGGGAGTCTTGCTCCCAGCTGCAATACAAATATACCCCATGGGAGCCATCAACTACCAGTAGGACTTGGGCAATCGGATTCCCATAGGTCTGTTGGCAAATCTTAGCCTGGGAAATTTACTGCTAACTTCAGTCACAGCAAAGTTAGGTAAGTAGTGAGCATTCGTAAATATCCCACCCTTAAAGCATTAGATAAGTGTAGAGTATATAAGTAGTCCCACATATCAGTGAAACTGCTGGCAGAGTAAGATAAGATAAGGAGTAATGTAAGGATAGTGGAATTAGGCCCTTAATAATGTAGAACTGCTCAGTAATGCTATATTTTTTTAATCGTGTTTATTATGGCAGTGCCTACCCACCAGTGACAAATAGGTTTGCTAGGCCTTGTCAAACACAGAGTAATAGATGGTCCCTGCTCCAAAGAGCTTATAATCTCAATAAACAACAAACTCACGGCGTGGGAGAAGCACACACAAGAAAAGTGAATAGTGTGATAAACGTCAAATGTCATGTTTGTGCCACCATTTTGGAGGGGAGGATGTTGAGCTTTGTTAAGAGGAGATTGACTAAATGGAAAGAATAGTTAAGGGAAAGGGACATAGAAGAGAACTAAGGTAAGGGAGATAGGGGAAAGGAAAAGAAAGAAAGATTTATGATCCATTCCCTACCATTCACACATCCCTACCTTCTTTGAATCACTTTCTACTCTTCAAAAGATTCTGGACTTGATTCTTCATTGCCTTCCCCCTATAGTAGTCATTTATTACCATCCAAAAAAGAATAGAATAGCAGCATTTTACATCCATGTGCCACAATAAATGATTACACAGGGTGGGAGAATCAGGTAGCTTATATCACAAGTTTGATGTGCTCATTTAATTGTAGAATGTCATTTAAAGAATATATATATACACACAGAAAGAGACTGGAAAGAGATTGTGTGGCAGTTTGGCCTTTCACTCTAGCTCAGATGTTTGAATACAGAACAGCTATTTGAAATCTACTATACTGGTTGATAAGAGCAAGAACAGTTTGACTGATGGCCCACTAGACCAACCATTTAAGTTAATGCTTCTGTTGAAATAAACACTTTTACTATTGAAAATAGATTACTTTATTTGAGCCATTGACGCAGTTATTTTAACAATAGGAAAAATAAATACCATTTACTTTCAGAGCAAACATAACTCTGAACAATGTCTTAATACAGTCTCAAGACCCTACAATACCTAGGTACAAAAAAGAAAGTTAGAAATGGTACCCAAGCATTAATGCAGGAGGAATTGGAAAAATATAATTAAAAAAGAGCATCTAATATGCCATTCTCAGTATCAATGTAATGGAATCGGTAAATTATAGTCATATTTTATTCAGAGACAGATGAGCACTGTGGCATTGGACAAGTAACAACATTGAAGATGGCATCTTTCAGTTCAAATATGAAACCAAGTTTCCATCTGTCTATTTCTGCTCCTTTTGTTCATGTATAAATCTACAGGTCTCATGATGCAGAACATCAGTCAATCAGTTTTTACTTAGGAAGCATTTTCCAGGCAACACGCATCACAAACCTCCAGAGACTGAAACATGGGGAACAAAATATCGATGACAGATGAAGCAGTCAAAGAGCATTAGGCAATGTAAGAAAATACTGAAACACTTCACTGAGGCAAGAGGCCTTTAATTTGGATTTAAACACATGGCGAGATAGTGACAGGCTGAACATGATGGGACAGTGGCAATTTCATGCACATCTGTGGATAACAATTCAAAAGTCTGATCATTTTCATCAACAGAATATGGGCGTAGACTTCTTTCTCTCTGCAGGGATAACACAAAGATATGAAGGTTACAAGACTGACAGTGATATGTCTAGATTAGCTGAAACCTGTTGCAAATTTTATTCTACATGTCCATTTCAGCTCCCAATTTCAATAGGCCCCTATGTTTGTTAGTTCACTTTATCCTACAGCTGCTTTGTGTGTGTGCGTGTGCGTGTGTGCGTGTATGTGTGTGCGCATGTGCCTATAATCAAAAGGACACTTTGTGACAAGCTCCATCCCACCCCTATGCACCCCTGTAATGTGAACTGTGTATCTTTCCAGGGCTGTCCCTAGAGGCACGAACGGGGTGATTGCCCTGAGCCCTGCAGTTACGTGGGCCCTGCTCTCTCTGCAGGGCAGAGCAGCTGGCCTAGGGGAGGGACGAGTGTGCGGGCCCAGCCTCTTGGGGCTAGCCAGCTGGCCTGGCCCCCCCACTCCAGCGCAGGGGTGGGGGGGAGGTTGGGGGCCCCACACAGGCTGATTGGCCCTGGGCTACACCCTTGCTTAGGGACAGCTCTGTATCTTTCCTGTTCATACACCCTGCAGAAGCATGCATAAAAGACCAATGCAGCTCAGCACCTTGGCTCAGTGAGGGAAGGATGATGACATGAAGAATCACCTGAGGGGGGCTGAGGCGGTTTGGATAGAAAAAGACACACTTTGAACTGTATAAGGCTCTTCCTGTAGATTCCATCTTCCAAGCAACTTCAAGAACTGGAAACCTATTCACAAGAGGAAAAGCAGAGCCTGTGAGTAAGCTGAACATTACTGAAACAGTGATCTTAGTTTAGAATGTGACCTTTTCTTTCATTTGATTGTGGTTATTTCCTTGACTGATTAATTATCTGATTTTATATTGATTTGACTTACACTCACCTAAAATCATATTGTAATCAATAGACTTCTGTTTGCTTTATCTGAAGCTGTGTGTGTTGAGTGAGAGTGTGTAAGGCCTCAATGAAAGCAAAGCTGGTGCATATCTATTTCTTTGTTTAATTGAAGATCGGGGTTAATGAGCTTGCAAGGCCCAGCAGCGGTGCACTGAACCTTGCAAGATGGGAGTTCCCGGAATTGCATCTGGAACTGGGGATGTTTTCAGGGGAACCACCCCATGCGTGGCTAGTGAGAGCACTCTTCCACAGGGTGAGGGTCCAATTACACACGGAAGGCTGGGCACGAGCTGATCCAGGAGTGAGGGTTCACACAGGAAGGCAGGGTAAGTTGGGGCCTTGGAGTGGAGAACTGGGGGCACAGTGGTACACCAGTCCAGACTGCAGGAGGGGAACATCACAACCTGAAACACGTTTCTTGATGTTCACCCCTGAGAAACTGGCAGGCAGTGCCCAGGAAAGGCTGGGGAGCGCTGAAACAGTATAGGGACTGGCTGACCCCTCACCCATTTTGAGGTAGTTAATGTGTGAATACTGAAACACTAGTACTCATCTGCACTGAGCTTGTAGGCATGTCGGAGTCTATTTTCCAGGATTTGTCATTTCCACAAATACAGGCAGTCAGTAGAATGAAGGCAAGTGTCTGCAATATTTAGAACTAGCAACCCAGGGAAAAAAAGGTGTCATCACTGGAAATATGTCCCACACAGCAACTGAACTGGAAGGCTGATCTATAATTGCCATGTAATAGTCATACTGATTTGCCAGAAAGAAGAAGCTTGTCCACATCGCTAATATATATTTAGCTGAAAATGCTGTGGGAGAGCTAAAGCTGAAGTCTTCTAGCTGGTGACAGACAGAATCAGAACAAGCTGCTGCACATGCATCTGCACTTTAATCTGATCGTGAATTAAACAGGAGGTTGGAGTGTATTACTATAGTCATCTATTCGTAATTTCAGTAAGAAAGCGTACAACACAGAGAGAATGTTCATTCAATGTTTTCAATAACAAAGTGCATCTATGCAGCTGTCCTGTTCCTCAATAGCAAATATCCTGCCAGCAAAGCTCATGTTTGACAGATCATGTTTTCAGTGCACATTTCAGAAGTATGAATGATTGGGAATTCACTGAAATTTGGGTCAGGTCAAATTGTGCAGTCCTTAAAGTGATTTGTTCATTCAGATGTCTTGCGAAATGTGGAAACTTGAAACTCCGCTGCATTTGCAGTTTTATATCCTCTTTTTGCAATGTTTATTGTTCTCTCTCTCTGGAGGTTCCTACTAGTGAGGCAAAAATGTTTTACTCTCCAAAGAAATAGGTTGGAAAATTCAATAGCATTTCATATCTCTTGCCAAGCACAGTAATTACACAAACTCCAGCACATATTTAATGGAAAGTATCATTTCTCCCTCATTTCTGGCTTTGTTAATACTAATGAAGAAGTGAGTTGATATGAAAAAGCTGAAATTGGAAATATGGGTGAAGAAATTGAAAATGAGTTAGCATTTAACTATCTATCCACAGAAATAACAGTGCTAGGATCTACTTAAGCAGACATTTTTCCAGGTTTTTTTAAATCAAAAAATGTATGTTAGAAGATTTTTTTAACACAATGCATTCTCCATTGGCCTGCACCCAAAGCAGTCATTTAACATCAGCGAAAAAGCATGTAAATCGTCACCACTCAGTGAATAAACAGATTTTCCACTCTGTGCTGGTGGAAATGGCTGTGCAAGATTCAGGGTGATGGAAGACTTGGTCCAATGGGTCAGTGATACACCTCTAGCCTTCAGGCACCTCCTGTGGAGTATTGGCTGGGAAAGAATAACACGACGAAGTCCAACGTCAGGAGGAGTGAATTCAGTATTGTTAGTGAAAATCAATGAGACAAATTGTGGCATTTGGTGTATGTTAAAAGTATTGAAACAATTTTCTTTAGTTCTAGAAACATAGGGCTCAATAATACATAATCAGACACACAAGGAGGCATCTTGTTCCTATGCAAAGCTCCGCTGATTTCACTAAAGCAACAGGGGGTCTGCCTGAGTGGAGTTTGCAGGATTCTGGGATTTGACCTCTCTGCATTCTGTTATTACCCAAGGATAAAGGAAAATTAATTCTATACTATTTCTTTGTCTTCTGCTCCCTTGAAGAAGGAAAGGTCTCCCTACCTATTAGTGAAGAATGTTAGGCTCACTCTTTCTTTCTACCCTCTTTTCCTATTCAAAGTTTATAGTATAGAATTCACACTTGATGACAGATTTATTGATGAAAGGAATAGAAGGGGCATCAGTCCCCTTTTTCATGCATCTGTCTACATTAGTATAGAATCATCAATACCTCACATGTTCTGCTAGTGTCTCTCTTCCATTCTCTAATTGGCATAGAGGTAAGAACACTTTCCCTAATGCGTAACTAACATTCCCTTTTTCTAGTTTTAGGCCATTACTCCTCTTACTATCCTTAATTAACCACCTTAAATATTTCTTTTTAAAGCATTTCTGTGTTGGCCATCATTATATCCCAGCTCACCTTTTCTCTAAACTGTGCATATGCATTGTTAAGCTCCCAGTGCAGAGACATGATCAAAGATTCTTTGTCTCAGCACAATTTACCTCTGTGTGAAAACGGCCTTATTATATCTCCAGTAATATGCACCTTCTGTTATAAGAATTGTCCTAAGAACCCACAGATAAATCCCCCACAAAATGCTCTGCTAATGCAATGTTAAGCTTGCAGAGGGAAAATAGCAATAATAATAATTAATAAAAACACAAGAAACACAGAAATTAAGGCTTTTACCTCAATATGAGTTCAGCTAGGTTGCACAGCTTGTATTTTCTGTGCCTGCTTTTGGCTTTCATTAGTAAAAGTACTTAGCACATGCTTAACTATAAGCATAAAGTCCCAATGAAGTCAATGAGGAAAATATCATAAGATCAAAGACTTCAGAGCTGAAGCCTACTCACATGCCTGGGAGGAGCCTGGGAAACAAGCAGGAAGAATTGGTAGTACTGGCACAGACTAAGAACTATGATATAATTGGAATAACAGCAACGTGGTGGGATAACTTGCATGACTGGAGCACTGCCATGGATGGATATAAATTGTTCAGGAAGGACAGGCAGGGAAGAAGGGGGGGAGGAGTAGCGCTATATGTAAAGGAGCTCTATGACTGCTCGGAGCTCCACTATGAAAGTGGAAACAAGATGGTTGAAAGTCTGTGGGTTAAGTTTAGGGGAGAATGCAACAAGGGGGATGTTGTGGTGAGTGTCTGCTACAGAACACCAGACCAGAAAGAGGAGGTGGATGAGGCGCTCTATGGACAACTAACAGAAGTTTCCAGATCGTCGCAGGCCCTGGTTCTTATGGGGGACTTCAATTATCCTGATGTCTGCTGGGAAGATAATACAGCAGTGCACAGGCAATCCAGGAAGTTTTTGGAGAATATTGAGGACAACTTCCTAGTACAAATGCTGGAGGAACCAACTAGGGGCCTTGCACCTCTAGACCTATTGCTCACAAACAGAGAAGAATTGATCGGGGAAGTAGAAGTAAATGGCAACCTGGGCAGCAGCGACCATGAGATGGTAGAGTTCAGGATCCTGATCAATGGAAGGAAGGAAAGAAGCAGAACACACACCCTGGACTTCAGAAAAGCAGATTTTGGATCCCTTAGGGAGCTGATGGGCAGGGTCCCATGGGAGGCTGATCTGAAGGGGAAAGGTGTCCAAGACAGCTGGCTGTATTTTAAAGAAACCCTGTTAAAGGCACAGGAAGATAACATTCCGATGTGCAGAAAGAACAGCAAATATGGACAGCGACCAGCGTGGCTTAGCAGGGAGCTCTGCGGGGAGCTGAAACATAAGAGGGAGGCTTACAAGAAGTGGAAGCTTGGACAGATGACAAGGGAGGCGTATAAAGATATTGCTCGGGACTGCAGGGATCAAATCAGAAAGGCCAAAGGACAATTGGAGTTGCAGCTAGCAAGAGATGTGAAGGATAACAGAAAGGGGTTCTATAAGTATATCAGCAACAAGAAAAGGATCAGAGGTGGTGTAGGTCCCTTACTGAATGGGGCAGGCACCCTCATGGTGGATGATGCGGAAAAGGCTGACGTACTCAATGCTTTTTTTACTTCAGTCTTCACAGGGAGGGCAAACTCCCAGGCTACTACACGGGGTAACGCGGAATGGAGAGAAGAGAGGCCCTCGGTGATGGAAAGTCAGGTTAGGGAACACTTAATGAAATTGGATGTGCACAAGTCCATGGGGCCGGATGAACTGCATCGGAGGGTGCTGAGGGAGTTGGGGGAAGTGATTGCAAAGCCGCTGGCCATTATCTTTGAGAACTCGTGGCGAACGGGGGTGGTCCCGGAGGATTGGAAAAAGGCAAATATAGTACCTATCTTTAAGAAAGGGAAAAAGGAGGATCCGGGGAACTACAGACTGGTCAGCCTCACCTCAATCCCTGGGAAAATCATGGAGCAGGTCCTCAAGGAATCCATCCTGAAACACTTGGAGGAAAATAGAGTGATCAGGACCAGTCAACATGGATTCACCAAGGGCAAATCGTGCCTGACCAACCTGATTTCCTTCTATGATGAGATGACTGGATTTGTGGATGCGGGAAGAGCCGTTGACGTGGTATACCTTGACTTTAGCAAGGCTTTTGATACGGTTTCCCATAGCATTCTCGTCGGCAAGTTAAGGAAGTATGGGTTGGACGAGTAGACTGTAAGGTGGATCGAAAACTGATTAGATCAACGTGCTCAGCGGGTAGGAATCAATGGCTCGATGTCTGGTTGGCAACCGGTAACGAGTGGAGTGCCCCAGGGGTCGGTCCTGGGGCCGGTTCTATTCAACATCTTCATTAATGATCTTGATGATGGAATAGACTGCGTGCTTAGTAAGTTTGTGGATGACACCAAGTTGGGGGGAATGGTAGATACTCTGGAGGGCAGGGACAGGATCCAGGGAGACTTGGACAAATTGGAACACTGGGCCGAAAGAAACCTCATGAGGTTCAACAAAGACAAGTGCAAAGTCCTGCACTTAGGACGGAAAAATCCCATGCACTGCTACAGGCTGGGGACCGATCGGCTAAGTAGCAGCGCTGTAGAAAAGGACCTGGGGATTATGGTGGACAGGAAGATGAATATGAGCCAACAGTGTGCCCTTGTTGCCAAAAAGGCCAATGGCATATTAGGCTGCATCAGTAGGAGTATTGCCAGCAGATCGAGGGATGTGATAATTCCCCTCTATTCGACACTGGTCAGGCCGCATCTGGAATACTGTGTCCAGTTTTGGGCTCCCCACTACAGAAAGGATGTGGACAAATTAGAAAGAGTCCAGCGGGGGGCAACAAAAATGATTAGGGGGCTGGGGCACATGACTTATGAGGAGAGACTGAAGGAACTAGGCTTATTTAGTCTACAGAAGAGAAGACTGAGGGGACATTTGATAGCAACCTTCAACTACTTGAAGGGTTGCTCCAAAGAGGAGGGAGCTAAGCTGTTCTCGAGGGTAACAGAGGACAGAACAAGGAGCAATGGTTTCAAATTACAGCTGGGGAGGTCAAGGTTGGATATTAGGAAAAACTTTCTCACTAGGAGGGTGGTGAAGCATTGGAATGGGCTATCTAGGGAGGTGGTAGAATCTCCATCTTTGGAGATTTTTAAGGCTCGGTTAGACAAAACCCTGGCTGGGGTGATTTAGGGGGAGTGGTCCTGCTTTTTAGCAGGGGGTTGGACTAGATGACCTCGTGAGGTCCCTTCCAACCCTATTATTCTATGATTCTAAGCTAATATTTGGACCCAGCTGTGCAAGCAATAGCTATGTTTCTTTCAGTTCCCTCCGTCTATCTGCTGTGGTGACTTCATTGTTCTGGTAGCAAAACCAAAACAAAAGTGAGGCTCTGCATGGAGTACAGATTGTCCAAACATTTAAAGAGACAGGACATCATACATGCATAAGTACCTTGATGAATCAGGAACTTAAAATGTTGCTTAATATCTGTCAGGTTCCTCACAGATATCAAGAGATTTAGTTACACAATACTGTGGGAGTTGAGCAAATGTTATCCCCATCTATAGGTGGGGAATTGAAAAACAGGGCTAGAGTTGCAAAGATACCGGTATTTAGACAACTGAGTCCAAAATTTAGATCCTCAAAAACTCCATACAGCTGCCACTTAATACAGCACATATCTAAGCTCCATAGGTAACTAAATTTCAACTGATAAGACAGATGTCAAGAGATGGCTGTCTTTAAAAGTAAGATTTACAGCCCGAAAGAGTGAGATTCAAGGCCAAAGAATGAGATTTTCCAATATTTTAAAATATACAGTGTTTAATAATGCAAATGAAACACTTAAATAACCTAACTGGTGAAATGGTCTGAGGTAAATGGGTTGAAATTCAATAAAGACAAATGCAAAGTACTCCACTTAGTAAAGAACAATCAATTGCACACATACAATAAATGCCTAGGAAGGAGTACTGCAGAAAGAGATCCAGGTGTCATAGTGGACCACAAGCTAAATATGAATCAACAGTGTAAAAAAAGCAAACACCATTCCGGGATGTATTAACAGGAGTATTGTAAGACACGAGAAGTAATTGTTCTACTCTACTTCACACTGATTAGTTCTCAACTGGAGTATTGGGTCCAGTTCTGGCACCTCATTTCAGGAAAGATGTGGAGAAATTGGAGAAAAGCAACAATGATTAAAGGTCTGGAACACTAGACTTATGAGGGAAAATTGAAAGAACTGGGTTTGTTTAGTCTGGAAAAGAGGAAACTGAGAGGGGACATGATAACAGTTTTCAAGTACCTATAATATTGTTACAAGGAGGAGGGAGAAAAATCATTATTCTCCTTAACTACTGATGATAGGACAAGAAGCAATGGGCTAAAATTACAGCAAGGAAGGTTTAGGTTGGACATTAGGAAAAAATTTCTAACTGACAGGGTGATTAACCACTGGAATAAGTTGCAAAGGGAGGTTGTGGAATCTCCATCAGTGGAAATTTTTAAAAGCAGGTTAGACAAACACCTGTCAGGGATGTTTTAGGTACTTGGTCCTGCCATGAATGCAGCGGACTGGACTCAATGACCTATCATGGTCCCTTCCAGTTTCTATGATTCTATTATTCTAATTCATACTAAAGTCTGGGCACATGAGGATTCTGTATGTAATACAAACCACTGGATTTTAATAAAAACAATTATTTGCTGGTTGGAACAAAACTGGGATGGTTGGAGATCCCTGAGGACATGAATTTGTCTAGTGGGATTTAAATTTTGAAGCGTAATTTGCAGAATTTGAAAACTTTCAATCAAGACTTGTCTTTTTGGGGGCAATCTTTTACAAATAAACCTGCCATGTAGCCTCCTCTTCTGCACATATTGTTACTATGGTTATCACAGTAGTTAGTCTGTGCCTGAAGCCCCAAGCTTATTGTTGTCTCTTGCAGGGCCTTAATAAAAATATTTAAAATCTTCATAGATTTTCCAAATGAATGAGATACGCTTAGGACTGAGTATGAAAGTGAGATCATATGCTAATGAAATAGTATAACACCCAATGAGTGAGACTTGATATGTCTGTGATACTGATAAAGTCCATTAGGTACCTAAAAATCTGACATTGTGCATGCACACAGATACCTCAGTCCTGATACCCAGGCACCCAGCTCAGGCTTAAGCCCCAGCAGGATGCTAAAACTTGGCATTGCCCCACCTATTTTTTTCTGTTGAGCAGTCTAGTAGGTATGCTCATAGGCTACTTGAGAGATCAGGACCTGTACAAAATGCCAGAGAAGGAACTCCCCCAGTGCCTTCCCTTATACTTTTTCTTTCCAGAGTTACAACACCCTACCCAGGATGTGGGATACCTAAGGTTAATTCTCCCCCTTCTGCCAGATATGGAACAAGGTTTTGAACCATTATTGCCTGCTTCTTAGGAGAATGGTCTACCCACTGGGCTTTGACAATAGATGTTCCTCAAGTTTTCCTGTTGAAGTTGTTCTACTTTGTATTAAATAGTCACTGAGCCAGAGACAGAGAGAAAGGATATATGGTCTAATGGTTAGGGCTCTCACCTCGGAAATATGAGGCCTCAATTCAAGTCCCTATTCCAATCTTTGTCTTAACTAATAGTAATGTATTAATTATTTATTAAAGATTAAGTGATCCACGCAAGAAGTCTGGGGCAGAGAGAGGAATTGAACCAAAGTCTCTTGCCTTCTCTTCCAATGGGAACCATAGGACCACAGGAGCAATCTTTGCTCTCTTTCTAATGTTGTCAAAAGTTTATCATAACACAGACATGAGGAGCAACATGGGCTCATTAATATTACTGTATGACTTTTGACTTCTGCAATTTCTTGCCCTTAATATTCAGCATGTATCTTTTATTGGTCTATTTGCATCAGCATTACCTAGTTCTATACATTGAGTGGATAAGATAATTGGCTTGACTTTGGCACAACTAATATTCACTGGAGTCAGTATTAATCATATAATAGCTGCTAACTATTACCGTAACAGGGTAACAGAAGAGAATGCTTATCTGTAACTATCTGTAGAATTTCTTTCCTTTTTCACTCCCTCCCACCACCACCACCATCACCCATATATGTTTCCCAGGAATGCTGTTCTTGACTCAGTAGCTGAATGTTACATGTCTTGTCCAAAGCAATTATCATCTGAAGTCTGAATAGAGAAATGCAAACAAGATAATAATTACCAGTTATTCAGCTGGTCAATTGCTGCTTTTTTAGTCTTCCAAAACTGATAAAGGGCTCTTTTATTATTACTCCTTTTCAGGGGCATTTTGATGAAGTCATAACAAATGAAAAGCAATTTATTCTTTCAGTTAGCTACAAAGTCCAAGTGACTAACAATCTTAAATGGATTTTATTCTCACAACACACTTGTGAGGTATGAAAATATTAGCTGTATATAACAGATGGGGAACTGAAGCACAAAGTAGATTAAATGATTTGCTCAGGGTAACAAAATGGTCCTGTAGCTAAGATGGCAAATGAATGCCAATCTACTGAGTTCTAGTTCTGTGGCCTCTCACCTAAACCATTCTTTCTACCCTACACCATGTTTCACTGAAAAAAATTAAACAGTATTAACTCTAGAAAAGCAAAACTGAATAACATGTCAGAACTTATCATTTTAGGTGACAATTTTCAGAGGGATAGCTGTGTTAGTGTGTGTACAGCAAAATCAACGAGAGAACAGTGGCCCCTTAAAGACGAACAAATTTCTCCGGGCATAAGATTTCGTGGGCTCCAACCCACTTCATCAGACGCATCTGACAAACTGATTTGGAGCCCACGAAAGCTTATTCCTGAAGAAATTTGTTAGTCTTTAGTATGTCTACACTTATTAACTTACACTTTAGTATGTCTACTCTTATTACACAAATTAACTTAATTTGAACTAGAAAAATTTAGTTCGAACTAATCAAGTGCCATTCATGGCAATTGCTTAGTTCGAATTAGTGAATTGCATTGAGTTCAATTGGCCAGTTAGTTTGAACTAAGGCTATGTCTACACTGGGTAATTTAAGTTGACTTAGTGTGTCTACACTGAAAATTAAAGTCGACTTAGGGGAGAACTTACAAAGTCGACCTAGAGTGTCCACACTGGATGCTCTAGGTCGACCTTGTGGGGCTAGGGGGACCTCGGGCAGGTCCACGGGGGTAGGGAGGGCAACCCTTGCCCAATGCCAGGGAGCTCAGCCTTTGTCCCATTGTACCTAGGTACAATGGGGCAAAGGGGGACAGGGACCCTGGCAGGGCATATGGGCAGGGTGGGCAGGGCTGTGCCCTAAGTCGACTTAGGGCTACCCCACGGCTACACTGGCTTAAGTCGACTCTAGGGAGACGACATAAGCCTTAGGTCTGATAGAAAGGAGGTTTAATAAGGTCGACTTAATTTTAATTAAGTTGACTTTATTTTCCTTAAGTCAACTTAAGCATGCTGCTTAAGTCGACTTAAGGAAAGTGTAGTGTAGATGCAGGGTAAATTAAGTCGACTTAAGAAAGCTTAAGTTGACTTAATTTACCAGTGTAGATGCAGCCTCAGTGCTTAGTTCGAACTAACATGGCCGCATTGGTTAATTCGAACTAACTAGTTCGAATCAACCCTTAGTTCGAATAGCATATTCAAATTTATTAGTTCGAATTAAGGAAGCCCTTAATTCGAACTAATGAAAGCCTAGTGTAGCCATGGCTTTAGTTAGTTCGAATTAAGCTTCCTTAATTCAAACTAACTTGCCAGTGTAGACATAGCCTCAGGCACCACAGGACTCTCATTGTTTTTGTCATTTTAGGTGTTCCTTAACCTATTTTTAATACTCTTACACTTAAATGTGGAAATTATTATACAATGGTCATGCATGCCAGTAATTGAAGCTTGGTTTGACACTCATTAAGGCCATAAAAAGGGGGAAGAAGATGATCACTGGGACATTTATAATTAACAATGTTGCCTTAAGTTATTGGTTGAATGGTTAAGTGTTGTAGGCTAACTCTAATTATAAAAGATTTCAGGCCTTCAGTCAGCCATCTCTCTCTTGCTTTTTCCTATTTTGACTCCACACATTATTCAAATGGGCTGAACTAGCTCTCTTACCATCTCCACTACACAATGCTGCAGAGACAAGGTGGGTGAGATAATAGCTTTTATTGGACCATCTTCTGCTGATAAGAGACAAGCTTTTGAGCTTACATGGAGCTCTGAAAACTGTCCAGTGTAAGCTCAAAAGCTTGTCTTTTTCACCAACAGAAGCTGGTTTAATAAAAGATATTCCCTCAGACACCTTGTCTCTCTAATTCCCTGGGACCAACAAGGATACAGCAACACGTTAAACACAATACTGATCATTTCAATAGCCTTTTACTGAGAGATATACCATAAAACCAAGCACAGTCTGAATTTTATAATAAATATGTGCTAGAGTCCAGGATTACACCGTGCACTTTTTTTTATACTGTCTCTAACACCTTTGATCCTCTGACCTTTTGTGTCTGTATACATGTTCTTGCTCCTACAACCTGCTGCTAGCTAAAGGTCAACAGCTGCCTGAGCGCTGGAGAAAGAGCTTGATCCAAAGACCTTTAAAGTTAGTGGAAAATGCCTCTTTGATTTCAATGGGCTTTGGTTGAGACCCAAAGCAAGGGACAAATAATCAATTAAACTAAAATAAGCTTTAGTGGTTTCTGACCCTTTTTTGACAGAGGGCCATAAGGAGTTTTCATGCTGTCTCTGACCTGTACTTAGTAGAAGTGGATGGAATTTGATGGAAAATGCCTTTTACCACAATATGAGGAAAGTTCACTTTTGCTGAAACTTTAATATTCTGTCTGGAAGAGCAAAATAAAATATTTCATTTTCTGTCCATTTGACCCAAATGAAAACATTTCACTTTTTTAAACTAAACCAAAACCTTCTGTTTTGCATCCTCTCAGCATTTAACTGCATCTGGCAGTGATGCTGTTGTAATTTAGTGTCCTTATGGACCAGGTTCCCTTGCTGGACTACATCGCCCATGGTTCTTCTGACCAATCTGCATGGTGCCTCTTCATAAGTCATCTGATAGCAGATTTCTCATAAGAGAGGTCGTTTGGGTAGCCCAGCCCATAGAAGAGAAACAGGGGAATGAGGAAGCATTGTTTCATTAACAAAGAGAGGAGTTAAATGCAGCTTAAGCTGGACAAGTGGAACTTTACTAAA
>ML685818.1:11541690-11568174 GCA_007922175.1 Pelusios castaneus | reverse complement strand
AGAGGAGTTAAATGCAGCTTAAGCTGGACAAGTGGAACTTTACTAAAACCTGCGGCTCTATCTACATGGCTGAGTTGCTTCCAATCTAATTGTACCCCTTCCTTGTTACCAATGTGTCCTGGAACTAACAGCTCCTCCAGGGAACTGGGGCCCTGTGATGCCAGTTTCATTGATCATGATACAAACATGACACCATTGGCAGATGCAGTTTAATGAACAACTGAACACAAGCTCCCCATGTGATACTGTGGTCAAAAGATCTTATACGATCCTGGATTGCATAAACAGGAGAATCTCGAGTAAGCGTGGAGAGGGTATTTTACCTTTGAATTTGGCACACTGATGGGACTGCTGCTGGAATACTGTGTCCACAATTCAAGGTGCCACAATTCAAGAAGGATGATGTTAAGTGGAGAGAATCAGAAACAAGGATTATGAATGACTAAAGGGTTAGAAATCATGCTTTAAAGTGATAGACTCAAGGAGCTCAATCTATTTAGCTTAACAAAGAAACGGTTAAGAGGTAACTTGATTATGAGTTCAGTGCCCCATGGGCCATTCCTGGAGCTGGTTCTGTTCAACATCTTCATTAATGATCTCGATGATGGGATAGACTGCATGCTTAGCAAGTTCGCAGATGACACCAATCTGGGGGGAATGGTAGACATGCTGGAGGGCAGGGACAGGATCCAGGTAGACTTAAACAAATTGGAAAACTGGGCCAAAAGAAACCTCATGAGGTTCAACAAGGACAAGTCCAAAGTCCTGCAATTAGGACAGAAAAATCCCATGCACTGCTACAGTCGGGGGACCGATTGACTAAATAACAGCACTGTAGAAGAGGATCTGGGGTTATGATGGATGGGAAGCTGGATATGAGTCAACAGTGTGCTCTTGTTGCCAAAAAGGCCAATGGCATATTGGGCTGCATCAGGAGGAGCGTTGCCAGCAGATGTAGGGATGTGATTATTCCCCTCTATTCAGCACTGGTGAGGCCACATCTGGAATACTGTGTCCAGTGTTGGGCTCCCCACTACAGAAAGGATGTGGACAAATTAGAAAGAGTCCAGCGGAGGGCAACAAAAATGATTAGGGGGTTGGGGCACATGACATATGAGGAAAGACTGAAGGAAATAAGCTTATTTAGTCTGCAGAAGAGCAGACTGAGGGGGGATTTTCTAGCAACTTTCAACTACTTGAAGAGGTGCTCCAAAGAGGAGGGAGCTCGGCTGTTCTCAGTTGTAACAGAGGACAGAACAAGGAGCAATGATTTCAAGTTGCACGTGGGGAGGTCAAGGTTGAATATTAGGAAAATCTTTCTCACTAGGAGGGTGGTGAAGCATTGGAATGGCGTACCTAGGGAGGTGGTGGAATCTCTGTCTTTGGAGATATTTAAGGTCCAGTTAGACAATACCCTGGCTGGGATGATTTAGTGGGAAGGGTTGGACTAGATGACCTCATGAGGTCCCTTCCAACCCTATGATTCTATGATTCTATAAATAACCACATTTTTAATCAATCGGTTGTTCAATCTAACAGAGAAAGGTATAATATGATCCAATGACTGGAAGATGAGGATAGACAAATTCAGGCTGGAAATATACATTTTTGACAGTGAAGGTAATTGATTAATGGAACAATTTACCAAAGGTTGTGCTGGATTCTCCATCGCTTGTAATTTTTAAATCAAATGGATGTTTTTCTAAAAGAGACGCTCTGGGAATTATTTTGGAGTAATTCTATGACTTGTGTTAAACAAGAAGTCAGACTAGATGATCACAATGGTTCCTTCTGGCCTTGGAATCTATGAACATTGACCTGACTCAATATCAGTTCAATAAACCAAAACAAAGAGTTTCAACATTTCTGAACTGACATTTTCCAGAACTTTTCATTCTGCAAAACATTTAGATATTTCAACTTTGCATCCTGGTTTGGGACAAAAACAAATGTTGAAATATTAGCATTTCCCATGAGATAAAGGTTCCAGTTTTCATTCATCAGTGGTGTTTATCTATTTTCCCAGTGGTGATAGGGTCGGGATTAAGACACCGAGTAGAGACCTTTTCAACTTTATCTAACTGGACAACAATGAATTAAGAGTCTGAAAATCAAGCAGAGGGAGGTGACAGGGGAATTTAAGGGGACCCTGCTGCTCCTGCTGCAGTAGCAGACTACTGTCAGAAAGTGGCAGAAAGAGCTGGAACTTCCAAGAAAAATGAACAGGAAGGAGTTGCTCTGTGAAAGGGGCCTGGAGGCAAATGAAGGTAGGAAGTGTCCCAGGAAAGCAGCAGTGAGTCTGAGGGAGCAGTCTACACTTACAAATTAAGTCGATTTAAGCCTGCTTAAGTCGACTTAATTTAATTGCGTCTACACTACAATTTCCTTAAGTCGACTTAAGGAAATTTTAAGTCGACTTTATTAAACCTGATTTAAAGTTGACCTTACTGGCTAAGTCAACTTAATTAAGCCAGTGTGGACACAGATTAGCCCTAAGTCGACTTTAAGTCAACTTAAAGGGCCCCAGGGCTCTCCCACTGCCCTCCCTGCCAGGGTGGCTGGCACAGCCAGAGCCTGGCATGTCCACCCACAGGGCAGGACACAGCCCTGCCCACCCCACTCCTATGCCATGCCACTGTCCCTGTCCTACTCAGCCCCTATTGTACCAGGATACAATGGGGCAAATGCTGAGCCCCCTGGCACTTTGGAAGAGGTGCTCCCCCCACCACCACCATGGACCAGTCCCACGTCCACCTAGCCCCTAGAAGTCGATTTAGGCATCCAGTGTGATGCTTTAAGTTGATTTGGCAAGGTTCCCTTGAAGTCGACTTAATTTTATAGTGTAGACATGCTAAGTCGACTTATTTGGCCAAGTGTAGACATAGCCATAGAGTCCCTGGGCTGAAATCCAGAGTAGAGTGACAGCCTGGGTTCCCCTCCTGGCCACCAAAAAAATGGATGTAAAAGACTGCTGATGCAATGGGGCAGAGATTACTTAGCCTGAAAAGGGGCTGAGAACCTGGGATAAAGTAATTAGATTTCTTTGTTGGACTCTTTACAACCCCAGAAGGGATGGGGACTTTTAGAGACGTGGCCAGAAGGCTGAGTTCTGAGAATGGGTAAACCATGGCTTGGATGGGCCATTGACACAGACACAAGCTGAAGAGGCTGTCCTCACAGGGGACAAGTAGGACAACCATCCCGGACGCCGCAGTTCAGCGGGCCCTGCCAGCCTGCATCACACTGCCTTGTCCAGCATTTCAGAGGCTGAGGATCCCACGCTTCTGTGATATTTTCAGCCCTACCTCCCGGGGCAAAGCAACTATGCACTGGCCCAGGGGCAGAGCAGGAGCACAGAGCCTGGCCTCTGGGCCGGCCCGGCCCTGCCTCCCCCAGTGCCAGGCAGGGCTGGGGGCCTGAACAGGCCAATTGGTCCTGGGTCCCACTCCCTCAGGAATAGCCCTGCTGACCAGGAGGGGTATATGGGCTGGTGACTGATCCCTCCACATGAACATGTTGTCAAATGCTGCAGTTCCTTACTCACTCAAGAAGTTAGTATATGGGGATCCCCATTGGCTTTAATAAATGCAGTGTTCGCAGGACTGGGCCCATAGACTATACAGGCAGCATTTTTAAATGCATTTGTTATTGGCTTAATGCTGCTCCCAATGAAGTTAAAACACCTATTGAGTACAATGGAAGCAGAATTAAGTCAATGCTAAAAGCTGAAAAGAAACATACAAGAGTAGTAAATGCCCATGTATGCTGAAGTGTTCTTTAGGAAATATCACTGCCCTTCCTAACGCCTCCTATGATGAAATGTAGTGCTGAGACCACATGACACTAAATTCTTTTTGCTCAAGAAATGAGAAATGAAAGGCTAGTCAAGGTTCTACGTGCCTGCACAAAGTTATTTAGCAGGGGTGTTTTTGTAATTGTGTCAGAGTGGGAAAAATTTAGTGTTCAATGCCCTTTCAGTTCACACTTCCACGTATATGATGTGGAGGCCAGGGTCCCTGCAAGGGGCAATTATATAAAATATGTAGGAATGCTGGCTGAGTAATCAGGATCCACTAATGCCTTTTCCAGCTTTCTGTCTCTTTGTTTCTGCTGTTGTATTTCCCACATTTAAGAAAGGAAGTAGTAGGTTTTAAGGCTACTACACATTACATGCTCTACTTAGAAGAGCACGCAGATGTCACATAAAGACTTGAAACTAAGGGATGATTGTATTACCAAGGAGGTAATTCTATTAGCATGCCACAGAGTTCATCACAGGAACTGCTTGAAATCAGAGCATGGTATGTGCTTTCATCTTGAAATGCAGCTTTGCATAGCTTTTGTTTCAAAGATAGCCCATTAGAAGCCAAAAGTGGGTTCAGTTCCAGCCCAGATTGTAATGACTGCAAGTCTCTGCTATCTGGTGACTGTTCAGTGGCCAAAATGAAACATTTTGCTTGTTTCAGTCCATCAGTTATCCACGCACCACACACAGAGAAAACCCTCTGGCACCCCCATCATTCATCACTCACCTTGTGACATTCTGTCCATGTAGTGGGGTGATACTATGCTGGGCTCTTCCCATGAAGTCTCTGCTTCTAGGAGTTGAATAGCCCCAGGAGGCACAACAGTAAGATATAGTAGGGGATGAGGAAGCAAGGAAAATTTCACAGCAGCAAAACAAAAAAGGAGTCCTGTGGCACTTTTAGGGTATGTCCACACTGGAGCCTTAGGTCGACTTAAGGACGGTTAAGTCGACCTAAAGACCTCTGTGTCCACATTGGGCGCTTATTAAGTCAACTTAAGCTTATCCTTAGTTTGACTTAATAACACCACCACTGAAGGTCGACTTAATGCTTAAGTCAACTTAAGCCAGTGTGGACGGGAAGTGCCCTTAAGTCGACCTAATTGGCCTCCAGGCCCCGGTGCAATGTGGGACAGCTACCCACAATGCACCACTCCTCCATCAATCTAGCACCTGCCAGTGTGGATGCTGGCAGTCGACTGCAGTTTTCAGTGTGGACTCTCTCTGAGTTGACTAACAAGGTCGACTTTAAGTTGACTTAAAGTCAACCTTGTTAAGTCGACTTAACAGAGCCTCCATTGTAGATGTACCCTTAAAGACTAACAAACTTATTTTTTGCATGAGCTTTCATGGTGAAGTGCCACTTCCTCAGTTGCCACACAGTGGAGAAATCTTACATTGAAAGAAAACAAAGTATGGGAGGGGAAGGTAAATCCTGTGATTACATTTCACTGCATCAGATCAGATTACTTCAGCAAATCAAACAAGTTGTGTGGATTCAAACACAACATATCAGAAAGTGGTTAGGCTGTGAGAGGTGAGAATCACTGGCTACGTCTACACTGGCAAGTTAGTTTGAATTAAGGAAGATTAATTCGAACTAACTCAAGCCTTGGCCACACTAGGCTTTCATTAGTTCGAATTAAGGGCTTCCTTAATTCGAACTAATAAATTCAATTATACCTTTTGAACTAACGCTTACAAATTAAGTCAGTGTGGCCATGTTAGTTCGAACTAACTGCTTAGTTTGAACTAACCGGCACATTGAGCTTAATGCAACTGACTAATTCAAACTAAGCAAGTGCCATGCATGTCACTTGCTTATTTTGAACTAAAATTCCAGTGGGGCCATGCTAGTTCGAATTAAGTTAATTCAAACTAATTAAAATTAGTTAGAATTAGTTGGTTCGAATTAACTAATTCGAACTAACTTTGGTAAGTGTAGACATAGCCACTGTTATTAATGAAAAACAAAGGCGGAGTTCTTGAAAGCTCATGCAAAAAATAAATGTGTTAGACTTTAAAAGTGTCACAGGATTCCTTTGTTTGTTTTGCTGACCTACTCTAACATGTCTACCCCTCTGGAACTTTGCAGAAACAGTAGCTCTATATAACACAGCCATAGAAATGGAGATGGAACTGCAGTGTATATGCTGCTCACTCCCAGCTCTTTTGGACTCAAATGCAGAGAAAATTGGGGCTTTACTTGGTGGAACCAAATGGTCAGTAACTCTCGGTACATCGACACTGGAGGTTCTGTTAAATTGACTTAACAAGGTCAACTTTAAGTCGACTTAAAGTCGACCTTGGTTAAGTCGACTTAGAGAATCCACAGCCCTGTGTCCACACTGGGAGGTGCTAGGTCGACGGAGGAGTGGCCAGGAACTCTGCGAGGGGCCTGGAGGCCAATTAGGTCGACTTAAGGGCACTTCCCGTCCACACTGGCTTAAGTCGATTTAAGCGTTGTCGACCTTCAGAGGTGGTGTTATTAAGTTGACCTAAGGAAGTGCTTAAGTTGACTTAATAAGTGCCCAATGTGGACACAGTGGTCTTTAGGTCGACTTAACCGTCCTTCAGTCGATCTAAGGCTCCAGTATGGACGTACTATCTGGGTGTGAAGATCAGTTCAGTATGGATCCAGGATCCACACTTAGTCTTGCCCAATTAATTGAATCTGTTAGATTAACAAAATTGAGCTAGAGATCTTGCAAGAATTTTGATAAACTTCATGCTTCCAGTTGACCTAGATATACCACAAAAGCAGCCTTCACTGAGTATTCTAGCACTTCAGGTCTGGATAGACATGGGAAGCAGTAGGTGTGAGTCTGAATTAAAAGTAGGAGCAATTATTCACTTCCTCCTATAAATACAAAAAAGGACTCAGGTTGGTTTCTTATTTGCACAAAGGTTTAAATTGGATTTTATTTTACCTGAACCAATTCCACTCTCCTTTCAATAAAATAAAATAGGAATCTTTGCAACTCAGAGAAGAATTTGGAAAACCCTTAAGAAAAAAAATGGAAGGCAAGCAGAGCTCAATTTGCCTTGGTTTCTGCATCTCTTTTATTTCCAAAACTATTCGTAAGTTCCTGACTGGCTGGTACCAAACATCTAGCCTGAAACTTACTTGTGTAACAAGTTTGTGTGCAACACTTACAACTTCCTATTTTTCCCTTTTTCAACATGGGTTCCTGGAAACCTTTAAACAAGTCATACCACTCTC
Source organism: Pelusios castaneus (assembly GCA_007922175.1). NCBI lineage: Eukaryota > Metazoa > Chordata > Testudines > Pelomedusidae > Pelusios > Pelusios castaneus. The sequence continues at coordinate 11,561,146 of ML685818.1, read as the reverse complement.
TGAAGACATCTCGTGTAAGAAGGTTGTGGGCCTGTGAAAGAAGAGAAGGCAGCAGATGGAGAAGAGGACCCTGTCTGAGGTGAAGTGCTATTTCAGAAGCCTGGGTTGATGTTCACTGATGTATCAAACCTAGAACCCCACACTTGGTATAGTATCAAGAAGGTATAAAGTGCTGTGCAAATATTATACTGGAGTTTGCTACAGCCATGTGAATTTTCCCTTCAGACAGCACCCTGTAAAACTCTCATTTAATTCCTTTTCTTTCTGTGCTAGAGAACAGAGCTATGCCCTTTGGAGACTGACTTCAGATTTAATGAGAAGCAGCCCAGCTGTATTAGATCTGTGCAAACAAGCCGAATGTAGCAAAGTTTTTATTTTATTTGCCTTACTGATGTCTTTGAATATTTTTGATTTAAACAAGCAGTTCATGTTTCTAGTAGGTAATGGTGTCAATCTGTCCAGTAAATCCCCTTTTCTATTGCTGGAAACATAAATTGAATTTTAATTTCAAGAATCCCTGGAGCATTTTGGCAATGGTCTAAGACAGGGATCTCCAGAAATGCTAGGCATTGGTCTAACCCTGCTCCCTTGAAAATCCTACCCTAAATGCCCCAGTGCAGTAGCATTGCAGGGACTAGAAGTGTGTGTGTGTGTGTGTGTGTGTGTGCGCACGCGTGCGCATGCTGCATCTTTTAGTTCCTGTACACATAACGATTCTAATAGCACCATTAGAGCAAAGTATAGTCTTTTTTATTTTATATTATTTTAATGGGAGCGGAACTGGGACAATGCTTAGTAGTTACCTGAATATTGCAATTATTACTGCAGGAAGTGGGGGGTGAAAGGCTGTAGCATGTGCCTTAGGTGCCGGATTCCCAGAAACACCTAAACCCCCGACTCAGTCCCCAGTGGGATTCACAAAGCCTTGCTCAGCTGTTCCCCAATCCCTGCAGCTTCCTGAAGTCACTTGTCTCCTAAATATTTATAGTAAAAGTTCCCTAAGTAGTGGCGTTTCTTCCTCTGGGCATGCACAATGTGGTCCCAAATCAGGCATCTGAATGCCTACGCCCCAGAGCAGTGCATGAAACAAGGAGAAGATCAGGCCCTGTAGTTGAACTTATGCCAAATAGAAAGAGGGGAAGGAAGAGGAACACTTTCATACCTTCTAGCCCAGTAGTTAGAGTCACCACCTAGGATATCCGGGGTTCAAGTGTCCTATCTACCTCAGGGAGGGAAGAGATTTGAAGTAGGTGCTGCCTAACCACTGGACTCTGGGTGGGAGGGAGAGTCTGGTGTGGAGCTCTCCTGGCGAAGGTGGTCCACTATGCATAAATAATGCAAGAATCAATGGGCCAAACAATGGCCCGGTGGTTTGAATAGCCCCCATGAGAGACCCAGGGTCAGATGACGCCACACCAACAGCTTTTTAAATTATTTATCCCCAGTGGAACAGCTTCAACAGGAGAGAATAAGGGAGCATAAGGGACCTCCCCACAGCCCAATGGTTAAGGTCCTCATCTGGCAGATCCTTGTTCAAATGTTTGCTCTCCCTGAGGCGGATGGGGCATTTGATCCAGGAGCTTCCTACATCCCAGATGACTATTTGAACCACTGAGTTAAAAGTTATGAGGGAATATCCTCCCCATAGGCACCCATCACCAGGAGATTTACAGCTGAGAATACCAAGCAGATGGTTTACCACTCACCTTCATAGCTCCCCTTGGCTATTTTAGGCAATGAGCTGATTAGCATGCTGGTTATTGTGAATCCCAGTCAGGGGTGCCTGCTCATAGACTCATAGACTTTAAGGTCAGAAGGGACCAGTATGATCATCTAGTCTGACCTCCTGCAAAATGCAGGCCTCAAGACTTCACCCACCCACTCCAGCAATAGGCCACCAACCTATGCTCTCTCCCCATTCATTATACAGGAAGCCTGTGCGCTGAACTCACACTTCATGAATCCCCTTGATGCTGAGTGTCACGATGCCTAAATCTCTTTGTACAAATAATAAGACCTAGGGCTAGATTTACAGAGTCCACTTTTCTCCACCCCCTCCCCAAAGATCCAGGGATCTAAAAAAGCTTAATACAACGACTCTTAATATTCATGTCTGTTTTTCTGTGTGTTCCCATCTCCTCCCAACATATATAACACATCATCACAAGATTCACCTCATCACTTCACAAACAGTAGAACAAACCTTTTTGGTAGCATGGAAATTTAATTTATTATGAGACTCAGATTCTCACATGGGAAACTGGCATTTGACAAGCTGAGGAGAATGGGTTTTAATTCTTTCACCTCAATTTTAGCATGGACTGTTGTCGCTCTGCAGAACGTTTATCTCTAAGTTCCACCTAGCTCATAACTGTTTGAAAAAGATGGGCTCTGCCCAACCTTTTGTTAATCCCCCACAAACCTGGTTAACTTAAAATTAATATTGCTAGATTGCATAGCCTATTAGTGCAAACCATAAGGAACAAAGATGCAAGCCATTGAGTCTTCCAATACCTCATTTATAACTAACATATTGGGCCAGATCCTGGGGGCTACTGATTAGAATGATGACTGATGGCCAGCCCCCACATCTCAGGCTGCCACCAAACAGCTGATCCATGGCCAGGCCTCCTTCCCAGAATACTACCAATCGGCTGTTCAGCAGCTCAGGGAGTTACAGCTGCTCTAGTCCTGTTCCAGAATTCTTGGAGGTCCTGGACAATCATAGAATCTGTGACCTCCATCATCTCATCACATCCTTAGCTATGAGCAGCAGACAGCTGCTTCCCTACCTTTGAGATCTGGGTCTGAACAATGATCTGCAAAAAAAAAATGGTCCAAGGAGATGATGTGGAGATCCATGGATTTGCAGGGCTCAATCTGTACTACTCCATCATGTATCCTCTTTCTCCATATATAGAACAATAATTTTACATATAATGTCACTTAAAATGGTAAGAGTAGTGATAAGGACACTAGAATCAGCATTCCGCCTACATCCACTAATGCTATTAATCAGAAGGATATTAGTGGCTCTACCATTGGGAAAATTCTTTCCCTTACATCGGTGGTCCCCAAACTGTGGGAGGAATGTTTGGGGGGATTCAGTGGGGCCCAGGCCAGCACCCTCAGGGGAAGGGGAAGGAATTTCACCCAGCCCTGATCTGTCCCCAGCTCTACTCTGGCCCCACCCCTAACCCAAGTCTCAGCCCCCCTCCAGCTCCAAACAAAGCCTTAACCCATGGCTCTTGGATGCAGCTCTATACACATCTCCAGCCCCAGCTCCAAATGTGGCACCACTCCTGGCCCTGAGTCTGGCTCTGCTCCTGGCTGCAGCCTCAGCTGCAGCTCTGGTCCCGGCCCCAGCCCCTGGCTATTCAACACAACTGCAGCTGCACCTCTGTCCTCAACCCCTGTCTCCTGCCCTTGGCTACAACCCAGCTCCCACTTCCAGCTGAAGCTCCAGCCTCAGCTGTGGTCCCACTCACAACACCAGCTCCTATGGCTCCTTGGGTAGGGTGTGTGCATGTGTGCAGAGTCCATTATGGATGGGGATGGGGTCTGACCTAAAAAATGTGGGGACCACTGCCCTATAAAATACATTTATTTCTGGGATCTTCAGTAGATCATTTCTCACAGCCATACCTCTCTCCCTCTTTTTATTGCTCACTGATCCTGCTAATTTTTAATAACAGTGGAGTCTTCCTAATAGGGGCTATTTTGGTAACAACATCCATACCAGCTGCTGCTTTATTTTCTTCTTGCTTTGTCAGGGCTTTTATTTGTGATTTAGTAACTTTTACTATTTGCGGCTATATATTGCTTTAGCCAGTGCACAGATCCCGTAAGAATTCCTCCTTCACAGTAGAATCTTTATTAATTTCACAAACAATACCATCCTTTTCAGAGACTCTTGTAGGTCTCCAAACTTTCCAGTTTTACTTTTCAGTCTTTATTACATATGGATTTATTTCCCTCCTCATCCCTGGACATGAGTGAAAAGTTAATACTTTTCATGGGCTGTATTCTTTTGGGGGTGCAATATTTATCAAATTTCTGCAAAGCCACAGCTAGATTATAACTTTGAATCTCAGGGAATGTCTACACTGCAAAGGGAAGTTGATTTAATTTCAGTCAACATCCAGCTACCACACTAATGAAGTCAGGAGTGATGACACCACACTTATTACATCAAGGAGGTGCATCCGTACCAGTCACAGAGCAGTGCACTGTAGGTAGCTATCCCACAGTGCACCTAGCTGTAGGGGCTTTTGGGAAGTTCTCTGGTCTCCCATGATGCACTTTCATCCCTCTCTGCCTCCCCTGATATCTACAGCAACCAAACCAACACTTTTTCACACCTGTTTTTCAAACCGTGGCTCAGCTGTCCATTGCTCAAGAAGCATGGAGCCTGCTCAGCTCTACACTCTTGTAGTGAGCATTACAAACACCGCATAACTTACACCGCCGTATTTCCAGGACAAAGAGAGAATTACGATGTTACTTGGGTAGCCCTGCTACAAGCCATAGAACTAAACAATTCCCAGTTGCTGCTCACTGTCAAGCAGCAGCTGAACAGAGTGTAGCACCATTTCTGGTCCCAGGAAACAAGCACCAACTGGTGGGATCGCATCGTAATGAAGGTCTGGGATGATGAGCAGCGGCTGCAGAACTTTCAGATGCCTAAGACCATTTCCTAGGAACTTTGTGCAGCACTTTCCCCGCCCCTGAAGTGCAGGAACACTAACATGAGACCTGCTCTGATGTGAAGAAGCAAATGGCCATTACTCTGTGGAAGTTGGCAATCTCAGACTGCTACCAGTCAGCTGGGAATCCATTTGGAGTCATTAAACCCACTGGGGGACCTTCTGTGATACAGGTGTGCAGGGCCATTAATAGACTGCTGCTAAGAAGGACAGTGAGTGTGGGAAATGTGTAGGATATAGTGGGTGGTTTTGCCATGATGGGGTTCCCTAACTGTGGTGGGGCAATGTATGACAAGCATATTGCTATTTTAGCACCCGACCACCTTGCCAAAGAGTACATAAACCAAAAGAGATACTTGTCCACGGTGTTGTAAGCACTGGTGGAGCACAGGGGGCGTTTCACTGACATCGATCTGGGATGACTGGGAAAGGTGCCAGACATGCACATCTTTAGGATAGCTGCAAGCAGGGCCTTTTATTCCAGACCAAAAAGCAGTATATCGGGCACCTGGCCAGTGATAAGGAGCAATTCAATAATCAGCTTGTACAGCATCTAGCCTGATGGGGCTCTGATCTTAATTGGGATTTCTAGCTGCAACTGTAATACAAACAATAAGTGAGAAGAACTAGTAATGAATGAGTAGCAACCGTATGGTTTCACTATATACACTCAGAATTGCTGTAACTTCTTTGAGAGTGATCATTAGTGCTGGAGAAGTATTCCTTCTTCATCCAATTGACACTTTGAAATTATATTTGCATCCTTTGGAAGGACTGAAGTTGGTGTTTTGTTTTTCATTAGTGTAAGACATTATTTCAGAGCTTGGAACTCAGCCATTCCATTAGCCTAAGCCTCTCTCAGTCAAGTTATCTGAGCTGTGCCTGTTCCAAGTACCTGCTGTTACACTGTGGAATCTAGTGACATCCTGAATATAAATGATAAATACTAAGTGAAAAATAAACCAAATGAAATATCCATAGGGGTTCTTTATTCTGAAAATTTAAATACCTCACTCACTACATTAAACAGATAGGGTAAGCTCCCTGGGTTCTCTTTCAAGTGTATTTTTCCAGCCAGAGTTGCAAAAGGAAGAGATCCCCAGCCTAGAGGATATCAAACCAATCCAGAGTTGTAGGGAGCACAGAGAGAAGCAGCGTCACTGAGAGAAGCAACATGGTGCTGGGTCCACCTCACAAAGGTGCTTTGCAAGTGAGGCTAAGTGTCTCATTCATAGATTCCAAGGTCAGAAGGGATCATCGGTGATTATCTAGGTTGACTTCCTGTTCAGTACAGGCCATAGAATTTTCACAAAGTAATATTAAAGTGGATCTTTTAGAAAAATGTCCAGTCTTGATTAAAAGATTGTCAGTTTTGGCAATCCCACCATGACCCTAGGTAAGTTGTTCCTATGTTTAATTACTCTCACTGGCTATGTCTACACTTGAAAAGTTAGGTTGACTTTATGAAGTCAACTTAATAAGGTCAACTTTAAGTCAACCTAAAGTTGACCTTATTAAGTCGACTTAGCAAAAGTCAACTTAACTTTTCAAGTGTAGACGTGGCCCCTTTTTTACCTTATTAAGTCGACTTAACGTTTTAAGTTGATTTAATAAGCTCCACCAAGGTGCTAATCCCTGTCTCCACTGGTTTAAGTCGACTTAATAAAGTCAACTTAAGCGCTAGTTCGAATTAAAACTAGGTGTTATTAATTCGAACTAACTTTTTCTTAATTCGACTTAAAGAGCAGTTTAAGTCGACTTAAGGAAAGCCCAGTGTAGATGCGGATTATTTTAAGTCGACTTAAGCCTCCTTAAATCGACTTGCTTTGTAAGTATAGATGCACCCACTGTGAAAAATTTTTATCCCTTATTTCCAGTCTGAATTTGTCTAGCTTCAACTTCCCTCCCTCCTGTGGCACTACTCTGTTCAGCTGTGAAAGCAGATATATCCCCATTCTGTGTCACCTAGAATGACTGCCCATCCCCACGCTGAGCTCCATGACTTTGACTTCTTGGAGACAAAGGGAATGGGGATGGAGCAGCCATTATTGGAGAGGAAGCACAAAGTTCGGAGAAGAATACAACCATGGCAAAAAGGGTAAAAAAATGAAGTGAAAATGGATTGGGGAAGGGGAGCAGAAAAGGCAAGAGTACCATTATGCTGGGGTAAAGGGGACAGTCTATTTACAAGGAGGGGTTCTTGTTAACAAATAAGCCTGGGGCTAGTGCTGTAAGGCTGTCTCCGATTTAAAGACCAGTAAGGAATGTCTCGATAATATAACCAAGTTGGGGCCTATTAGATATATTTACAGTGTAGCAGTTCCTCATTGATGCTGCTACCAGTTTATAGCCTTATTTATTTATAATAATTGCATCCTGATGTGCAGGTCTGATCCTGCTTCTGGGCCTTGTATCCCATTGCATAATGGGAAGGGTGACAGGCCATGCAAGTGGGATTTCTCACTGCCTGTGTGCCATGTTGCAGAGCTCTATAATGACACTGTCCATGGCACTGCCCAGGGGAGTATATAGGAGAGGGGGTATAGGTAGGTGGGTAGGCACAAATGTTGGAACAGGCACTGATCAGAGAAAATTCAATTAGACCATATTTTATAGAAATATATGGCTTTGTTGGAATCAAATTGCTTCATGCCCATTTTCCCAGAAGTTCGTTTTGAAGGAAAACTTGGTCTATGCAAAAGCATTCTGTCCCAACTCTTTTGGAATGAAATGTTCCATTTTTTTTTTGTTTTTGTTTTGAAATGACTCCTGATTTCAGTACTTTTAAGGTTTATATTTTATATTGGAACAAAATGAAAAATAAAAAAGTCTAAATCAAAATGAAATCTTTAGTTTTTATCTAAATACAACAAACATTTTGATTGACACCCTTTTCTATTTCTCCTCCCTTCCTCAAAAAATAGAATTTTCCACATTTAAAACTGCCTTCATCGAACAAGGATGCTCTACCAGAGAAGATCACATCATGGAACAGGCCATTCAAATATCCTAAGAGAACTGCTTCAATAAAGAAATAAACTGAACAACCCTAATTGTCACCTACCACCCCACATTGGAATTCAGACAGGGTGTCATCAAATAACCTCAACCCATAGTTTATGGGGACCCCACCTTGAAAGAAATCTTTCCTGACATACACCCCGCTTCTGGCCTTCAAACAACTCCCTAACTCTCCAAAGTCATCAACAGAAGCAATCTCCCCTCAGACTAGGACACACCAACTCAAATTGGCTCCAGACCCTGCCAGAATAACAGATGCAAAACCTGTAGGCATAGCTTCACTGATAAAATGTTGGGAGTTTATTCCAATACAGAAAAAAAGCCAAATTTCCTATCTTAAAATCCTTTCTGACTAGAACTCGATGATCTGATATTTTTGTCTTTTATCATTTTCCTGCGTGAGTTCATTTAAGAGCGTAGTGATTGTTTAGTTTCACCCATATAACTATTACTGGGACATTCAGTGCACTGAATGAGGTATGCCATGTGTTGTGATAGGCATGTTTGGAACCCATGGATCTTGAAAGGTGTGTTGTGGAGATACAGGGTGTTGATCATTGTAGCAGTGAAGATATGTCTGCAGGTTTTGCATCTGTCTGTCTGGTTCAGTCTGGTACTGTTATGAGTTGGTGTGTCCTCTGTTGTGGGGAGCTTGCTTCTGATGATGAGCTTGAAGACCTTGAGGGGTTGGACAGACATATCTCATCTACCACAATGATCAACACCCCCCACAACACATCTTTCAAGACCCATGCCTATCACATGCCTATCACAATACATGGCATAGCTCATCCAGTGTAACAATGTGTGGGTGAAACCAGACAATCATGATGTTCTCAAATGAACTCAGGCAGGAAAATGATAAAAGACAAAAACACCACTTCACCTGTGGGGAAACACTTTTCAGAAAGCCATCACTCTATATCTGACTTAACAGTTCTTATCCTCGAAGGAAACCTGCACAACACTTTCAAAAGATAAGCCCGGCAGCCTAAATCCATAACTTTGCTAGACACTAAAAATCACAGACTGAATAGAGACATTGGATTTATGTCTTATAACCCCCTAACAACATCCCCCAGATACTTCCTCCCCACCTTCCTTTCTTTCCTCTGATTGGTTGGGTGTTAACAGGCTCTTGGGCACATTGTTCAGAATCGCATTGCCTATTCTGAATCCCAGACTTTAAGAGGGTAGCAAGGCTACCATTGACTTCAATAGGAACATGATTGGCCCTGAATATCCCTATAGGAATGATTCCTCCAGAATAGTATTGGGAAGATTATTCTGTCATTGCCTGTTTAAAATGGATATATTATAGAGCTAAATCAAAAATACACTTGTGGGAATCTACTATTCCCGGAATAGTCTGACCGAATAAACAGAACAGCAAAATAATGACTAATCTGTCTATTCTTAGTGCTGGAGAGCAACACAAGAAGTAGGGACAAATTGTTATAGTTCCTAGATTATTGTTATAGTTCCTAGATTTTTGTTAGAAAAACAAACTCGGGAGCGGTGCAACTATCTTGGGGCTATATAACCTTAAAGACAGACCTAAAAATCTCTCTTCTATCTCTCCCTAGCTGCTTCTGAAGCAGCTTATTTTCAAATTCAGAAATAGAAACTGAAAATTACCCAGAGCCTTCTCCCCAAAATAATGACCAGTTTCCAGAAGCCCTTCAGTTCAGAGCTGTTTCTGTGGGGTTGGGAGTACTGCAGCAACTGAACTCTAATAGAACAGTTCTAGGAAACAATTATAGATTAATAGCATATTTTCCATGAGAGGGAGGAGTGCAGGGAGTTAAGCCTTTTGTGGATACATCCAAATCTAACATGACAAGTCCCCAGCAGTGCTATAGAGAGCTTGCATCTAGAAAACGAGAGGGAAATTATCCACAGTTATTTTTACTGGGCTGAACCTCCCCCAGCTATATGCATTGTGTTATACCATTTGAAGTGTGTCATTACTTCGGAAAGGGCCGATTGTTACAGAAGAGACATAACCAATCATACTGCTACTGCACCTTCTGACATAAAATAGGAGCTTTGATAGAGCAACTTCCATACAACAATACAGGTATCTCAAAGTGCCTATCAAGGTAATAAATTCCAAAGTGGTAGTTTTGTGGGTTACTGGGCTGACGGTGTGACTGTAAATTAAGTCTTTTTAACTTAGGTCAAGGATATTGCTAACGATACTGGCATTATGCCCTTCTTGCTTTTAGAAAACTCCCCCTGCAAAAAGACGATAGTTCACTTTAACATCTTATCTGAAGGTTGTGGCCACTTCTGACAATAGCAGTATCAGTAGGAGGTATGATGAATACAGGTTTCAATGGGGACTTGAAGTTATAAGACCATAGCTCTTACAATGTTTTCAGCCAAAGGAAGACAAGTATCATTGGGCAAGCTGGCAAGACTCCATGCTCAATTTGATGGAATTATTCTTCTTATCTCTATGTAAGGACATGCACTACTAAAGATTAGTCTTCACTGACAAAGGCAAAATCGCTACCATCAGATCAACCTTCTATGAAGACCCACTCAGTCAATCGGGAAGCTAATCTATTAAGATCACCCCAGCAACTAGAGTAGCACTGAGTCAAAGGGAGGCCCCTTTCTTTGTCTCAGCGCCGTGAACTTGCTGGGCATAGAGCAGTTGAACTGAGATGCACAAGTTATTTTAAGTAACTTGTGTATTTCTGTTCAACTGCCATCGAAAATGGCAAACAGTGTGGACCTGATCTAAGGTAAGTCAACCTATGTTAGGTCAACTTACAGCCACTTCATTAATTACTAAGGCAGCTGAAGTCCACACTCCGCTCCTTGGGTCAGTCCTCATCAGGAGCACTTCCACTAACGTAAGAAGGGCAATGTAGAAAGCTGAAAAGCTGGTCTTTGGCCAGGAGCCCTGGGTTCTGTCCCTACTGGTACCATTTACTCTCAATTGAATGAACACTTCAATTTTGTGAATAAATTGTTGTTGATAATTTGGGGAGGGTTCAGAGGCAAGCCATAAGAATGATTAAAGTATTGGAAAACATGCTTTATGGTGAAAGCCTCAAGAAACACAATACGTTTAGCTTAACAAAGAAAGATTTGAAGGGGTGACTTGATCAGTGTCTATAAGTACTTGGGGAACTGAAATTTGAGAGAAGTCTCTTTAATCTTCAATAGTAAACAGAGGCATAACAAGAGCCAAAGAAAATTAAACTTAGACAAATGAGGAATAGAAATAAGGCATAATTTTTGACAGTGTGGGTAATTCACCATTGGAACAACTTAACGAGGGTTATGAGATTCTCCTTCACCGGCAATTTTTAAAACAATATGGTTTCTATAAAAGATATGCTCTAGTTCCAACAGAAATTAATTTGGGGACATTCTACAGCTTGTGTTATATAATAGGACAGAGTTGAGGATGACAGTGGTCCTTTCTGGCCTGTAATCTATGAACTGGGGGAGAGCATAAGGAAAGGCCTCAAAGCACTGATATGGAAATCAATGGAGAAAGTGGGTACCAGAAACATCTGAAGGACCATGCCTGGCCATTTTCCTTGTAGGCCTCAAAGGCACCTTCTATCTGGTCCCTGGCATATTCTGGTTTCCTGAACCACTGCTATCTGTCCTGAAAATGCCAAAATATGTAAATCCCATCGTGGTCAAGAAAAATTAGTATTCCTGAGTGGCTAAGTCACTGTGGCTAAAAGGGCTTTGTCACTTTACCTCAAGCAGAATGCAGCAGCTCTACTCTGCTCACTTGGACTCTGACATCCCACTTCCTCCGTCTTTGGTACTGGACAAATCTCCTCTTACACATCGGTACATCTCCAGTGCACATTCCTCAGAGGCTGCTGATGTCTGCATGCAGAGAAACTGTGGGAAGCCACAGTCTTCTCAGAAGTTGACTAAATGCCTTATTATCTACTTAATGTGCACTTATCACAGTCAGGATGATGGGACTCAAGGAGTGCCCTTAATTTGCACACCCCCTCATCCTCCCAAGTATATCTACATAGCAGATTAAAACCCGTGTCTGGCCCATGCCAGCCAACTCAGGCTAAGAGGCTTGGGCTGTGGGGCTGTTTCAATGCTGTATAGACTTCTGGACTCAGGGACCCTTCCACCTCACAGGGTCCCAGACATCTAGACAGCAACGAAACAGCCCTGCAACCTGAGCCCTATGAGCTGGAGTCAGCTGGCACTGGCCAGCTGTGAGTGTCTAGTTGCTGTGTAGACATACCCCCAGAGTCCGGGTCTGACAACTCTATGCTCCATCAACCCAGGGAACGAATGCCCCCTAAAACTGAGCTCTCAAGCAGTGTTGTAAGAAATCTTTATTTTTTCCAAATAAAACAAAAGAATGACAATAAATGGACTGCAGTGGCTTAGCAAACATAGGAATTTGAATATTATAAGAATTTATTATGTTTACAGTGGCTGTTAATAAAAACTGCACATGTCCAGGCAAAACTCTTTCAGCTGACGTTGCACCCCAAAAAAACCCTTTTGCTAAATAATGGAGTGTCTTTATTATGAATTACTATAGTGTAATGCTGAGTTTTATATTATCTACAAACTACGGTAGTTAAAAAGAATTACCATGAACTTCTCGAGATATAATATGAACAGGGATTTCCTTGCATGTAAAATCAAAGTGCCCTCTAGTGGTCAGTGTTGCTAGTGATGGAGAGAAGCCGGGGAAAGGGATTGCATCTTTGGGATAATATTGTAGTACATTTTTGTTTAGATTTAGAATCACTTTCCATTGGTATCTCAGCACTTTAGGCTGAATTCCCAAACTGTTCAGCTAGCCAGTGAAATTACTCAGCTGCTGAATAAGACTTTCCTGTCAAGATCTGCTCAATGACCTTGAATCAAGGTCAGCTGAAGCATTGTCAAGTTCCACTCCATAAGTTGGAGCAGTTGTCCTGTGCTGCATCCTGATACTGTGTAGTGTCAATTCCAAAGAGGAAGCATTAGTTCTCTGCAACTGGCATCTGTTACATTCCTTCCTGAAATTCTGACTTCTTCAGTAGTATATGTGGCCGAGTTACAGTTTGTGTGGTGACCATATAAGCTAATAATGTCGTTTTGGTAAGAGTTACAGCTTATGCTAGTCAGGAAGCAGCATTTTCTATCTCCCCCTTTCCTTCCTTCATGTAGTCCTCAGAAATAAGGGACTAGATCGTGCCTTCAGTTTAGGTTTTTTTAAAAACATTGTTACCAGTAGGTATTTCAGAGTCAAATCAGATGGAATGAATTGGCCCAAACAAACAGAATCGATCTGCGTTTTTATGTTTAAGTAACAATATGTAACTATGTTTTAAATGCTATTTGAGTGTAGGAAATAAGGGGAAATGGGATAGGGAGATAATCATAATTTATGGAGAAAGTCACACAGGGTGCGTCTACACTTACAAATTAAGTCGAATTCCAAAGGGGTAGCCGTGTTAGTCTATTGTAGAAGAACAAAAGAGTCCTGTGGCACTTTTAAAGACTAACAGATTTATTTATCACATGAGCTTTCGTGGGATAAAATCCCACTTCATCAGACGCTTTGAAGATGGGAAACTTACAGAATGGGAGGAAATTAAATGCAGGGGAGTGTATGACATAGGATCAGGTCAGGCTGTAACAGCAAATCAAAATAGGTGTTAGGATTCAAACACTGGGGAACAGCACATAGAGGAAGATGAGGTCAAATCACCTATTGTAATGAGAGAAAAATCCATAGTCCCTGTTTAACCCCAAGGCAACTGAGTCAAATTTGCATATAAATTCGAGTTCTGCAGTTTCTCTTTGAAGCTGTGATTTGTTATTCATCTGTTTCAACACAGCTATTAATAAGTCGTCAATGGAGTGAGCAAAGAGATTGAAGTGTTCCACTGTTGGTTTTGTAGTGTTGTAATTTCTGATGTCAGATTTGTGTGCATTTATTCTTTGGCGCAGAGACTGCCCTGTTTGTCCAATATATAAGGCAGAGGGGCATTTCCGGCACATGATGGCAAAAATCACATTCGTGGATGAGCAAGTGAATGAGCTTGCTTAAGTCGACTTAATTTAATCTGGGTCCACCCTACATTTTCCTTAAGTTGACTTAAGTAGCTGCTTAAGTCGACTTAAGGAAAAATTAAGTCGACTTTATAAAACCTCGTTTTAAGTCGACTTTGCTGGCTAAGTCGACTTTAGAAAGTTGACTTAGCCAGTGTGGACGCAGAGTAGCCCTAAGTCGACATTAAGTCAATTTGGGGGGCTTTAGGGCTTCCCCACTGCCCTCCCTGACAGGGTGGCTGGCACAGCCACAGTCTGGCATGGCCCCCACCCCCCAACAGGGCAGGAGAGAGCCCTGCCCACCCTGCCCCTATGCTCTGCCAGGGTCCCTGTCCCCCTTTGCCCCATTGTACCAAGGTACAATGGGGCAAAGGCTCAGCCCCCGGCACTTGGCAAGGGGTGCCCCCACCACCACCATGGACCTGTCCCAGGTCCACCTAGCCCCTAGAAATCGACCTAGGCATCCAGTGTGGACGCTCTAGGTCAATTTGGTAGGGTCCCCTCTAAGTCGACTTAATTTTTGAGTGTGGACATGGTAAGTCGACTTAAATTAACAAGTGTAGACATAGCTACAGATATTTTCACTCTGTTAAATTGGTTTCCCAGAAGGTAAAGACATGGCATGAATTGTTCTTGGTCTGTCTGTTCCCAGGCCCTTAGCAATTTTTCACTTTCAAGGACAATTTTTTTTTCCCTTGGCTTTTTTCTGACACATTATTTTGCCTCCATGTAGGATGGTGTCTTAAGGGACCTTTGTGTGTCTGTAGTATCACTGACAGCTAGGGAGGCTGTCATCAAAGTTGAGGAGGGGTTCACATGTGTGTATGTGGGTTGTACAGTGCATGGGCATCCTGTGGGATAAGAAGTGCTGTATAAATGTAAGTGATTTGTTTGTACTGATGACCCTTTGCTGCTGTCTTTTTTCCAGGGCAGCAAGCTCTAGAAATGACGGCATGAAATGCCAGCCTGGAGCCTGGCCTCTGCTCATTTCTCAGGACTTGAGCAAATTGTGCCCCATTTAAGGCAATGTTGCTGATTATGTTGTTTCTCCATTGTGGTGTAAAAGAAATAATTAAATAAGGTAGAGTCAAACTGCAAACTATGGGGAACTTTCAAAAGCACTTAAGTGAGCACATAACTGACTTAGACACTTAGGCTATGACTACACTTGCAAGTTAGATTGACTTAAGGAGGCTTCAGTTGACCTAACTTAGTCCCTTTCCACACCAGGCTTTCATTAAGTCAACTTGAGAAATTCCTTAAGTTGACTTAATGAAAGGTTAGGTCGACTTATTAAGAACCACTGGTTAGGTCGACCTAACCCTTAGGTCGACTCCTTAGGTCAATGTGGAGGCTTAGGTCCACTTTATTAGGTTAACCTAAGGGCAGTTAGGTCGACTTACTAAGTCCCCATTCAGGGGAAGCACTTTGTTAAATCAACCTAATAAGGTTGACTTTAAGTCGACTTAAAGTCGACCTTATTAGGTCGACTTAACAAAGTCAACCTAACTTTTTGTAGTGTAGACATAGCCTTAGTCTCCTGAGTCTCACTGAAAGTCAGTGGAGTCAACAGAGCTGTGCCACTTCACATCAGCTGAGAATCTGGCACATTGGTTCTACCCAATTTGTCCAAGTCAAGGCCCCAATCCTGCAAGCTGTTCTGCACAGGCAGACCCCTTCACTTGCAAAGAGCCTCTGAGTTCTATGGAACTCTGTGCATACGTCTACACTGCAGTTAAAACCCTGCGGCTGTTCCATGTGCTCATGGGACTCAGGCTAATGGACTGTTTAATTGCAGTGTAGGCATTCAGGAGCCCGGACTGTAGGACTCTGCAAGGTGGGAGGGTCCAGAGATTGGGCTGGAGTCTCTGCCTAAACATCTATACAGCAATTAAAGACACCCCCCCCCCTTATCCCATGCGGGTGTCTCATTTAATTGTAGACATACCTTGAGTGGTCACAGGGCAACAGGACACATCAAAATAGAACAGCTTGCAGCCAGATCAGGACCCATGGGTTTAACGTAGTTTGTGTCAACTTGGGGCAGGACCTGTTTATTTCTTCTTTTCTGTCTGTCTGTACTCAAATGTTAAAGAATTGTGTATAAAAAAACTTTAATGCGAAGACTGCTATTGTATATTTCTTGTTGGCTGCGTTTCTTAATGAAGAGACACTATGGAGAGACATTAAGTTTATCTAAATATTGTGAATCTCTCCTTTAGGCAGATTGTTGGGCACAAGCCTCCATTTCTGTGGGTGCCACTAATTGTGCACTTACAGGAGTCTGCACTCATAGTGTAGATCACTTAAATGTGTGGACATAGAAGGAAAAGTAATGTTAGCTGCAGGTGCAAATAACAATGAGAGCAAAATTGCACCAGCAAAGCTGCAGGGTCCAGTTAAGGCCAGGTTAAAAAAATGGACCTTAATTGACTTAATACCATAAGGTACTGTAGAATAACTTGGTGCCATTCCTTTGTGCTTTGTGAGCTGGTTTGCTGTATTTCTCCCTGACTTTCTTCTCTATATCCCATGGCTCCCTGGAACTGAACCAGTGATTCCCACTGGTTGAGAACAAAAAGTCTCCTTATAATCATCAGCAATGTGAAATCTTGCCACTTCCATTGTATGCCACTCACTTGGCAAGTTGGTTTGATGACACAAGCTCTCCCCAGCTGTTATTCCCCAAAGGGTACAATCACTTTTATTGAAGGCCAGAAATGATACACACCACTGGGATCAGAGGGGCAGTTTATTGAAGACTTAAATAACAGAGCCAAGAGTTAAACTCTCTTTCAGAGGAAAGCAATTGCTACTGGGGCTGTACGTGCATGTTGATTCTTTTTCAGATTCTGTTTCTTTCATCCAAATTTTGGCTATGAATAATAATAATACTTAGTACCTACAGGGAGCTATGCATTTTTTCAAAGCCTGGTACAAATATTAACTAATTAATCAAAGCTTTTCAAGATTGCTTGCTGCTGCTTCCTTTCTGGATCTTTTTACCTTATGAATAAAACGGAAAATATCCATGGTCCAGATTTCACCGACGACTTTATTCTCATCAGGCCAAATAAACCAGAGGCTTGAGTCTGAAAAGAAGTTTAAAATGTATAAAAGCTTGTGAGAGATTTAAGAACCTTGCTATACTACCATAATGGATCAGATCTATATCTTATCTAGGTCAGCATTCTGTCTATAACAGTGACTAGCCCCAGATAATTTAACAGGAAGATACAAGAAACCCTGAAGAAAACATCTATGGGATTACCTGCCCCACATAAAGTTCTCATCTCACCTTCTAACAGAGATTGATTTAAACCTGGAAGCATTAGATTTTATATTTGATTTGAAAATGTAGAATTCTGCTACTGCCTTCCTTTCCTACCATCCTTCTGTCTTTTCTAGAACCCCTGATAAGCAACAGAGAGTTCCAACACCATTGGCATTCCTCTGATCCCTTGTCAGGAAATTTAAGACAGGAAGAATGACAGTATTAAACAAAAATCTCCCTAAATATCTACCTGTCAAATTCTTGTAACCCTCTTTGCCTCCTTGGCTGCAATGAGTTTGATCCATTTGTAGTGTTTTTAGACATAGTGGATAAAATGGTAGTAGTGAAACAGTTGGGTTCATACTATTATGACTGAACAGATCCTCTCATGAACTTAATTAGCAGACTTGGTCAGAATAATTTTTATGAAATTTTCCACAGGAATTTTTTTGTTTTTGTCAAAACTGAAAGATTTTTGGCTGGAAACCAAAAGATTTGGCTGGGAATTGGAGTCGTGCCTCATAGGAGTTGTGATTTGCTCCTCGTATCTCCATTTTTTACTATGGGCCAAGCTCTCCAGCTGGACTACATCTCCCATAATACATTGTAATGTCCCATTTTGGTTAGGGGAAGCTGTGGAAAATAGAATTCTTTTGGGAAGGTTCTACAGCAAGTGTTATATAGGAGATCAGATGAGATTATTACAATGGTCCCTTCTTGCCTTGAAATATACGAATCTATGGAGTCTTTGGCCATGGAATCAGCACTCAGATTCATATAAATGTCTGTGCTTTCTCACAATCCTGCTAAACTCTTTGTTTAATATATCTTAGATTGTGGAACTCATTGCAGCAACTTAATTGTGCATTTGTGAAAATTATCCCCTCTTATTCCTTCCACATTTATTGCCTTTCAATTTCACCGAATGTCCCTTCTTTCTTGCATCATGAGTGAACAGAACAGCCGGATCTACTTCTCTAGACCATTCATTATGCTTATCATGTCCCTTCTTCTGTTTCCTGTCTAATGTAAACACTTCCTGTCTTTTCAATATCTCTCTTTGTATGGAAGCACCTCCATGCCTGTAATTATTCTTGAAACCTGAGTCTCCTGTACTACTATCAGGACTGTACATAATATTTCTGTCAAGGGTATGGTATTCCTGATATATAGAATGTCCTTCCTAACATGCTTGCTTTTTTGACTGCTGCCGTACGCTTAATAGAAGACTTTATTTTGTGGGCCACAGTACTGTCCAGGTCTCAGTCTCTAGGTGGCATGGATAATTTGGAATCCAACTGACAGAGTTCTGAAAGATTCATTGGCAGATCATTAACAGGGTGTACAGGGAGACTGATGTGCTCTCCTACTGGTTTATGGATGTTACCATTTTGAATGTCTGATCTGTGTCCATTTATTCTTTTGCATAAGGACAATATGGTTTGGCCAATGTACATGGCAGAGGGGCATTGCTGGCACATGATGGCATATATCACATTAGAAGATGTGTAAGTGAATGAGCTGATGATGGGCTGGCTGAGGTGGCTAAGACCAGTGATGGTGTCACTGGAGTCGATGTGTGTGCAGAGGTGGCAAAGGGATTTTTTTGCAGGGATAGGTTCCTGGGTTAGTGTTTGTGTAGTATGGTGGCCGGTTGCTGGTGAGTATTTGTTGCATGTTGGGGCGATGTCTGTAAGCAAGGACTGGCCTGCCTCCCAAGGCTTGAGAGAGTGAGGGATCATCTTCCAGTACAGGTTAGAGATCCTTGTTATGTTGGAGAGGTTTTAGCTGGAGGCTGTAGGTAATGGCCAGTGGTGTTCTGTTGCTTTCTTTGTTGGCTCTGTCCTGTAATATGTGTCTTCTGGGTACCTGTCTGGCTCTGTCAATCTGTTTTTTCACTTGCCTGTGTGGGTACTGTAGTTTTAAGAATGTTTGATAGAGATAGCAGGGGTTAGAAGTTTTGATAATACAAGGTACATTTTATAGAAACAATATACTATTGGTTTGCGAATTGCAGTATAATATTTTAGAGCAGCACTTTCTTCATCTGCATGTTGTTATTTCTTCTTAAAAACCCCAGGAATAACATAACCAAGGAAGAGTTGTAGCTCTAGGTGAAGAAGACATAACCGCTGTCCTCACCTCTTTCAGTTATCTGTTCCACCTACATATTCCAAATCCGAGATTTCCCCACTTTCTTAACCTACATGCATTTATCTGCAAATGTTTAAAATAAAGCAGTTAAAATAACTTTGTGGTTTGTGTTGTATTTTAATTCTTAAAGAGGTTTAAATTGCTGCCATTACTTTTGCATATTTCTGCCAGCAGTCAAGTCTACAGTTGGTAAAATTATAGATAGATAGATAGATAGATAGATAGATAGATAGATAGATAGATA
>ML685818.1:11470418-11541290 GCA_007922175.1 Pelusios castaneus | reverse complement strand
TCTTTCTACAGTGAGGTAAGTGAGAGTAACTAAGTCAATGAGAGATTCGTTTTCTGCAGCACACAGATTGCGTATCTCCCATTGACTTAGCCTCGCAATGTTAGCTAGGCCTCAGAACAGTGAGTAGAGCCACATGCACAAGACTGGTACTGGTGCAACAGCTGATGCTGTGCTGTGTCATCTTCATTGACATTGTGATGACCTCAGATGGCAGAGGCCCAGATTGGGAAGATATGCTCATCTTCAGCCCTGAGACTAAGTGAGAGCAATTCAGATCCAATTCAGCAATGCTCATGATATCAGGGAGATCTGTTAGGATCCTCACAAGTCTTTGCAGTTCTTGCTTCACTGACAGGAGTAGAAGACCAGAATGCAGCAGCGGACAATACAAGAAGTTTATTGGGATTTTTTCCATACAAGCATCAATTAGGACCCCATAATTCCTTTACACCAATAAATTTCCACTCTTCCCCAGTAAATTCCCCCCCTACTTCCTAGTTTACCTCAGTTTTTATAACATATTTCTTTATTACAATCATTTCTTTATTAGTACAGGATGATTTAACCAATCCTAACATAGTGTAACATAATTCTCTAACAATCTAATTGATTGCAACTAATTATAGGACAGAAATAAACAATCAAAGACTCAGAAGTTATCAGAGCTGTAGGTACCAGGATGACCAAACAATACAACGTGTAGATTCTATCACCACCAGTGTTTGTAAACCAAATAGGATGGTTCCTTTATCTGGAGGTGTTGGCGTCTTCTAAGGTGATGTGCTTGGGATGTGTGGGTGTCCCTGCACTTCCCAGCTTATGGCTGCCCCTGCTGCTGTTTGCCTTTGCTTAGCCAAAGTAGAAGCCTCAGCCTGTCAAGCAGCCTGTGGTTTTGATTCTTTGGTTTGCTACCACTGTAGCTAGCTGTGATACAAACATATTTAAACATCATAGGCCTCACAAGCAGGCCTAAATAGCTATAGTCTAACAAGATCTTTCCTGTGGTCTGGACCACAGTCCAGACTGTAGGTGGAACTGGGAAGCAGAAGCTGTTGTGTGTGTGCCAGATCTCATTCAACCTGCCTAATATTTCCTAAACCCCATTCCATGGCCTTTGGGGCTGGCCAGAATGCTGAGATAGCCATCAGCAGCCTTTCCAATTTCATACCAGGCTTCTTCATGTGCAAGAACTGTGATTTTTCATTTGTTCACTTGAGGAGGTACATGGAGGCATGAGGACCATCTATCAGTCCCTGGTGGTAGGTGAGTGGAAGCCTGCTGGGTTAGGTTTGGGGAGGAAACAAGGTCAGTAGCAGCATCCATCAAGCTGGCACACTATGTCTATGAAGTTCCCAGTGCTCCTCTCTGTTCCAGAATTCATGGCCTCAGACAATGAGGCCAGCGTAATGCACGTGGTATGAGACAGTGAATTTGCCCCTTAAATAGCATATTTAATGAAATAAACAAACAATAACCTAATGACATGGACCACTTCTGCTCTTTAACTAAGTTGACTTAACTAAGTCAATTTTAAGTTGGTTTAGTTAAGTCAACTTAGTGTGTCTACACTTAAAATTAAAGTCAACTTAAAGGGGAACTTACAAAGTCGACCTAGAGCGTTCACACTGGATGCTCTAGGTCGACTTTGTGGGGCTAGGGGGACCTTGGGCAGGTCCACGGTGGCAGAGGGGGCACCCCTTGTGTGCAATGGGGCAAAGGGAGACAGGGACCCTGGCAGGGCATGTGGGCAGGGTATGACACTGTCTGGATTTAGGGAAGCATTTATGATATTATTTTCTATCCATATATACTAAATTCTATAATCCATAGGAGCTATGTCATGTTTGGTATCAATAGAAAGGTAGTAATTTGCTGGGAATGATTATATAGTTTATGTCTAGGAATTCTATTTCAATTAGAAGTCAGTATAGTTAGGAATTTGGTGTTATATCTATACTTTCATTTGTATGAATCTGTGTAAATACCTGAGAGAGGCGGGTGTGTAAAATCATTGTGTCCTTAATGTTTAGGAATTTTCCAGGTACAATGGTCCCAGGGAATAAACAGATGAGCCATTAAACACACAATGGTTGTATTCCTTATGTCCTTAATGGCATGCCAGGCTTCCCCTGTGCCCTCTCCAGCAGGGAGGGCATTGGTGTAGTCCTGGGGTAGCCCTAAGTCGACTTAGGGCTACCCCAGGGCTACACTGGCTTAATTCGACTTTAAAAAGTTGAATTAAGTCTTAGGTCGAGTAGAAAGGTGGTTTAATAAAGTCGACTTAATTTTCATTAAGTCGACTTTATTTTCCTTAAGTCGACTTAAGCAAGCTGCTTAAGTCCACATAAGCAAAGTGTCGACTTAATTTACCAGTGTAGACGTAGCCTATTTCTTACTAGAGAAGAAATATGCAGATGGTTTTGCAAATGTGAAATCAGATCAAAAATCACTTTGCTTGTTTTACGAATGCTGCTCTAGAAAGCATCCCCAGAAAAAGCAGCTAGTGCTTTTGAAAACTTCACAAAAATCCTCAAGCCCTTCAGCACCACAGTCTGGTAATGTGTTGCGTGTAAAAATTGTCTTCTAGGAACAACATTAGAGATGTTCTGTATGTGATCTATGTTTAGGAAGACATTTGTCAAGAAGCACTGTCCTATCTACAGTGATCTCTTGTTTTTCAAATGTATCTATTGTATGAAAACAAACCTGCAATAAATATTAAAGAAAAAAAACACAGCTTGCGCTGTTTGTCAATCATTTGTGATTCAACAGGAAACAAACTGCTATTGCCTTTCCAGGGGTTAAAGTAAGGGGGAACGCACTGGAATGCAGTTCTGGGGCCCCCAAATTTGAGGGGCCAGAGTTCCGCGGCCCCTAAAAATAGAAAAATCCAGCGGAATGCATGTTCCGCCCTGCCCTGACTGCTGGCAGGTCCTATGTCCCACTGTTGTTAATCACAATACTTATTGTGTTATGCAGTATTTGCTAGTTTGTGACAATAATTGCTAGAGACATAAATGCCATATAAAATTATAAATATTTTTATGGAGCGATAACCGATGCATGTGGTACTGAGAAGTGGTTGCAAATGCCTACCTGGGCTGGGGTCCACACATCCATGAAGGAGGCCCAAACAATACAGGAAGGGGGCCCAAAGATTAGGAGGGTTCCGGGGCCCGTCAAATTATACTTTAACCACTGTGCCTTTCAACTTTCTTTGATTTCTCTTGCAAATGATTGACATAGAGTGTGCACTCATAATAGACAATCCTAAAAGGCCAGATCCTCAGCTGGTAGGAATGCATGAAGCTCCACTAACTGCCGTGGAGCTACTGACATGCAGAAGCTCAGGATTTTGATCTTTGGCTTTGGGCTGGTTTCGATAAACGGTAGCAATCAAAAACTTGAATGCTTACGCAAGCTATCCAAAACCTTGCAAGAACACTTAGTATCAAGTTGTCTGTTACTTCCTGTTCTGGACATTGCAGTGTTTGTGAAGGTGAGACCAGCTGCCAGGAATCCACTAATGTCCATGAGAAGGCTTTGTGCCTGGCTGGAGCCTGGGTGTGTATGAGAAGAGAAGAGCTACTACTGCCAGGTGCTACTTGCCCTCAAGCACAGAAGGCAGCTTTAACTCTATCCTCTCCAGTACAGCAGCCTGTACACTGGAGCTGGTGCAAACAGAGAACTCATCTGTGCTAGTGTAAGAGCTGGAGGAGAATATTCCCCTGCAATGGAGCAAGGAAAAAGCAGGAACCAGACTGTGACTGAGTCAGAACCTGCTTTCTGCCCTGCTGCTGGGGCATACACTGTCCAGTACTCAGGGTAGACTGTAGCAGTGAAATCTAGCCCAACAAGAGGATGGACTCTCTCATGGAGTGTGTGCAACGAACGAACATATAGTTTTTCGTTACACAGTGTGAAAAGATCATTAAAGTCGCATAACAAAGTCATCCAAAAACACAGTTAAGTTTGAATGCACAACCAAAACTGAGTCCCCCAGTGCATGTTCATTACAAAACTATCTTTAATTACATGATGGGATGGGATGTACAAACCTCCCACAGGAGAATAAAGGGTTAAGGAGTAGCTCTGGGCCTAGGCAAGCCCTTTGCAGTCGCACATCCAAAGCCTGCATAAGCTAGAAGCAAAGCTTAAAAGGGGAACCAGAGCATCTTAGAAGGAAGCTTTGGGGAAATAACAACCCTGGAGTTCTTGTTGCCTGAGACCTGACTGCAGTGACCTGCCAAATGTGCAAAGGAGAAACTGGCTCTTTGGGAAGCTCAGATACTTTGGTTTCATTCAGTTCTTTAATTTACCATGTGGGAAATAAAGGAGAACTCAGGTAGAAAGTGAGCCAGGGAGCAGATATTTAGCATCCCAAGAAGTAGAAAGCAGCTGCCTCCTGTTGGTTCCTGGATCAGAGCCCAGTGGGGAGTAGGTGGCCAAGTTTCCTGATCCATTCCTGAAGGTAGGATAGCACCGAGGGTGCGTCTACATTTATACATTAGGTCGACTTAAGGAGGCTTAAGTCAACCTAACTTACTCCACGTCCACACTGGGCTTTTATTAAGTCAACTTAAGCTGTTCCTTAAGTCAACATAAGGGAAGCTTAAGTCCACTGAATAAAACGTAGTTTTAGGTCGAATTAGGCTTAAGTCAACCTCTTAAATCAACTTAAGCCAGTGTGGATGCCCTAAGTCGACTTCTTCCATAAGTCAACCTAGGGCGGAGGGACAAGGGAGCCCCTCATGGCTCCCTGGCAGAAGGGTGCCACCGTGGCGCCCTTGTCCCCGGGGGAGCCCCTGCTCCCTTCTCCCGATGACCGTGGCTTCCCAGCAAGAGGACTTGCGGCTCCCTTTTTGCTGGGAAGTTGCGGGTCCTGGGGAGAAGGGCTCCCCAGCCGGGGCTCCAGCAGGAGGGAATCCCCCGCTGGAGCCCCAGCTGGGGCAGCGGAGATTCCCTCACCGCTGGAGCCCCAGCCAGGGCGGCGAGTAAATCCCTCACTGCCGGAGCCCCAGCGAGGGATTCCCTCCCCGCTGGATCCCTGGGTGGAGAGCCCCGGCAACTCCCTTCTCCCTGGGAAGCCACTCACAGCTTGTCCCAGGGAGAGCCAGCCCACGCATGGCTGGCTCTCCCTGAGACAAGCAAGCCACTGGAGGCTTCCCACTGGGAGAGCCTGCCCCATGTGACTGGCTCTCCCTGTAGGGACACAAAAGTCGCTGGTGACTTGTCCCAGGGAAAGCCAGCACTGCGCGGCTGGCTCTCCCTGCACAGACAGGCAAGCCGCTGGTGGCTTTCGTGTCCCTGCAGAGACAGCCAATCACGCGGGGCTGGCTCTCCCCGTGGGAAGCCACCAGCAGCTTGCCTGTCCCATGGGGAGAGCCAGCCGTGCAGAGCTGGCTCTCCCATGGATGAGCCGCAAGGTTTCTGGTCTCGGGGAGAGCCAGTCAGTCAGCCCTGTGCAGCTGTCTCTTCCTGGGGGAAGCTGCGGTTCTCCTAGTCTGGGGAGCCCAGGCTCCTCTCGACCTATGCAGTTGACTTAGAGAGTCTAGGGTAGACTCTCTAAGTCAACTTAATAAGGTTGCCTTTAAGTCGACGTAAGAGTCTTGTGTAGACTCTCTAAGTCAACTTAATAAGGTTGACTTAAAATCAAGTTAGTAAAGTCAACCTAACTTTCTAAGTGTAGACAGCTTGTGAGTCTACCCCTTGGCATGAAATCCAGCTGGGGAAGACCATGACTACACAAGTATCCAGACACCAAGTCCTGGAGCTAAAGAGAAAGTCCCGAAGCCTTCACAGGCACCAGGCTCTCTGTATTTGGACTTTTCTTTCTGCATATTCAGAAAGGGGTGGACAAGAAAGCATGACCCGACAGAGGGGTGACCAACCCCACAGGATGGAGTGTAGAAGAAAGGAAGATCACCAGCCATAGTCTTGCCTGACCATTAGGAAATACTGCCAGTGAGGGTTGCTTGTCACATATGATCACTTACTAGTTCTCAAATAACACAGAAGAGCAAGCAGAATATTTTTTTCTGCAACCTTTCCTTTGCATTTGTAGTGTCCTGAAGTAGTGTGCACTGCATCTTTACCCTTAGTGACAAGTTAATTTGCTTGGATCAGAAACCTCTATAAATAACAATTGTGAGTAAGCCACCAGCCTCTAGTCCATTTATCTCTTTCAGCAGAACAGTCCAATAAGCCAAAAGGACTCATGAATTTCCTCAATCTTTTAAGGCATGCACAGTTACCAAATCTTTTTTAATGGGCAATGCAGGGTGAGGGACAGAAACGACAAAGATTAGCAGAGATTGACAGAGATGTTAAGAACACTGTAATGATCTAATCTGAGCTCTGGCATAGCACAGGCCATAGAATGGTACCCAGTAATTCCTGCAGTAAACCCAATAATTTCTGACTGACCTAGGGCATACCTTTCAGAAATCCATCCAATCTGTATTTAAAGATTCCCCATGGCAGAGAATGCAGCACATCCCTAGGTAAATTGTTCTAATGGTTAATTACCCTCCCAGTTAAAAAACATTGCACTTTATTTCTGATTTGACTTTATCTAATGTCAACTTCCAACCATTTGGCTTTGTTCCGCTTTTGTCTGCCAGATTAAAGAGCCCTCTACTAGCAACAATCTCTTCACCATGGAAGCATTTGCAGACTGTGATCAAATCCCTTTAGCCCTCTTTTTTTGTGTTGTTCTTGGAGCACTAAAACAGTAGGGGAAAAAAGAAGAATTAAGGTCAAATTCTGCAATGAGATGTGCTTAGATAGCTCCCACTGAAGGAAATGGGTACTACTGCTGCGTACCTCTGAGGATGGAATGTGGTCATTTATTATTTGTAGAGTATGTTTTGAGGAAGTACTGTGAATATCAAATGAACATCCTGCTGTCTTTGTTCACGCCAGCTAAGTAGGTATCCTTTGCCCTCTGCTGGGATAGCAATACTGCTTGCTAAATCATTTGCACAGCAGCAGCTGTAGTCATTCCAGTCAAAGGGAAGATGCAAACTGCACTGATTTTAAAGATAAAGGAATAGCAATGGGATTAGTAGCATCCAGCCGTTCTCCCTTATCCCCAGACCTCATTTTTTCAGCACCAGTCATTAAGCCCTTTAAAGATATACTTTGTATTTCTCTTTCTTGATGATCATTTAAGGTCAGAGATAACTGGCGTTTTGAAATGACACCGCAGTGAGCAATCTGCCTTTTTATGTTATTGATTAAAAAGTAATGCTTGGTTAGATAGCATCTCAGGAAAGCTGTAACACTTTTAAGTTTCTGTTGTAAACATGCATCTAATACATTTAAATGAAAGGAAGATGTCACTACTGGGACTGGAACACATGGATCCAGCTACCCCAGCCTAGCTATCTTCAGGATCACGACTAATGGCTTGTGGCAGCAGTGACTGCTCTGCTTTGCTTGAACCTAGTTAGAAAACTAGGTTATTTCTGTATCATGTTCCTTTCCCACAGCAATCAACATCCTTCGTGGATCTGTTGCCATTACAGCTTTCATACTCACAAGAGCTTACTGCATTTTTTAAAAGGATCAAACTGACTCAAGGTAAGAGGGTTCAGCAGAGGCCTGAATTTTGCTGTCTGTCCTTTGCCTATTCACTGCTAATGCCACAGTCAAAGCACCTAGTTCAAACTGATCACAGCCAAGCCTACACACGCTTGTCCACTTTTGCAAGTGCCTTGAGCATTTGCTTGCCATTCCCTTAGTTACTAGATTTCCTGTCAATTTAATTTTTGAGAAGACAACATTGCATCTATAATAATGATGATGATGATGATGATGAAAACAGGTTTTGAGTTGCCATAATGATGAATGCAGTATAAGACCCTGAATAGAACTGAATACTGGATAAATTGTCAGTGTGCAAGTAAGATTTGAGTCACCTCAGTTTCCCTGACATGCCCTTCTCTCTATATTTCCTCTGTTACAGGGTGATTAGCCTGACTTTCTCCTTAAAGGGATTGGTTCCATCTTATGCAGACTATGAAGGGGGACTAATGGAGTCAGATGATAGCTTGATGAAAATCTGGGCCTCCTGAAAAAGGGCAGTGGTGATACAGCTAGCTCATGTTGAAGGCACTGTGCTAGAGCTTGCCAGGAACTCAAGTAGTAACAGTCTGTGAGAGGGCCTCCAGGGAAAGTAGCTTTACACTCAGCACTCTGTAACAGATCAGGGAAGGATGCAAAGGGCACCAAGGTAAGGCAGAAGAATCACTTGTTTGGATTTTTATCATCCTGGAGAGGGTTACTGTTGTTCAGGGATTTGGCCAGCGAGCCAAGCTATATCACCAACATGAACCATGAGGGGATCACCTCAAGGGAGGAAACTGAGCTAGGGAACACCTGAAGTTTAGCCAAAGTTCAAATGTCTGAGCAACCTCTTCCATGCATAACTCCTATTGAAATGCAGCCTGCACAAATAATGGGATAATCTGTCCCCAGGGTAGTTGCCATTCTCTTCTGAAATTTGAAATCAAAGGGTTCTTTATTTGTGCCTTTCATGTCTCTGCCCTTTCCCTAATCCCTTTCTGTTCTTTTCTCTTTACCCACATTCTGCAGGGGAGGTAAGTGCTAGCAAGGTATCTTCCCACCCCACAATGGTGTCCTGTGCCTTGTTTTTATATCCCTGGCCCCATATGTTTGTTTGCACTAGGAATCAATGACATTCTTCTGTTTAATTGTAGATGGAGGCACAGAAACACACAGTAATCACCAGTGCTGCCTTTAACAATTAAAAAAATTCCATGTCACTGAAATTTTACCCCCAAGCAGAGTAACACCTAGAGCTGTTCAAAAAAAAAAAGTTATCCTAACTGTTTTCAATGAAAATTAGCTTTTCAAAAGAAACTTTTTGGGGCCAAAACCTTTGCAATGTAAAAAAAATCTGGTTTTTCTGGAGCAAAATAGAAGATTTCATTTCAATTACAAATGTTGATTCAATTTGAAACACGGAATTATTTGGTGAATTTGGTTTGCATGGTAAAAAAAAACCCCCAAAAATCAGCTCTCATGTATTAATTTTCCCTGCCTCTTTTGGAACCAAGAGAGTGGAGGGTAAATCATGAAAAACATACCAGCTGACTCAGGCTTGCAGGGCTTAAGCTAATGGGCTGTTTAATTGCACTGTAGATTTCTGGCTTGGGCCAAAGGCCAGACTCTAGGGCTATGTCTACACTAGAAAAAGTTAGGACAACTTCATAAGGTCGACTTTAAGTCGACTTAAAGTTGACCTTATTAAGTTGACTTAACAAAGTGGTTACCCTGACTGTGGACTTAGTAAGTCAACCAGGGGTTAAAGTATGGCAGAATGCCCCGGAACACCGTTCCGGGGCCCCCAAATTTGCCAGGCCAGTGTTCCGGGGCCCAGAAGAAGAGAAAACTCCGGCGGAACATATGTTCCGCCCTGCTCTGCAGCTGGCTGGTCAGCTGGGAGCAGCGGCCAGGCTGAGGAGTTTCAAATCTCCCGCCCTGAGCACGCTCAGATAGAGCGTGCTCAGGGCGGGAGAGGCCTGGCCAAGCAGCAACTGAATGCCCCTGCAGCTCCCGTGAGGTAAGGAGAGTCATCGGGGAAGCTGCCGGGGAACGGGAGAGCCAGGGAGCCTGCGTAAACAGGCAGCGAATGGGGGGCCGGGTGGGATGCAGGCAGGGAAAGGAAGGGCTGGGGAGCCTGCGGGGCCGGGCCAGGCAGGGAACAGGCGGGGAACAGTGGGGCTGAACCGGGAGCCAGGGGGAACAGCGGGGCCGGGCAGGGAGCTGGGAGGAATGGCAGGGCCCGGTGGGGGGCCAGAGGGAACAGCGGGGCCGAGCGGTGAGCCGGGGGGAATGGCGGGGCCGGGCAGGGAGCTGAGGGGAATGGCGATGTTGAGCGGGGAGCTGGGGGGAATGGCGGGGCTGGGCGAGGATCCAGCGGGAATGGGAGGGCCGGGCTGGAGGGGCAGGTGGGGAACGGTGGGGCCAGGTGGGGACCATGGAGCTGGCGGGGTGGGGAACGGGAGGGCTGGGCAGGGAACGGTGGAGCTGGTGGGAACGGGAGGGCTAGGTGGGAGCACCGGGGAACCAGCGGGAATAGGAGGGCCAGGCAGGAGGCAGGGAACAGGGAACGGGAAGGCCGGGGGGTGCCTGGGCCGGGACAGAACTCGGCTTCAGGGCTCTAAGGGGGTATGGGGAGAATTCCCAAGGGGCCTCCATGCTGGGGAGTCCACCCCAGCCTAGCCTGCCTCCTACCCAGTCCAGCAGTTGGGAGCCGGGCTGTGGCTGCTGGCCTCCCCTCCGGTCCTAGGGATGCATGCAGCCCTTTCTTTCTTTTAAAAAAAAAAAAACTTTTTTAAAAATTAATTTTAATCAAAAACCTTTCTAAAATTTCAATTAAAATTAATTCACATTGAATTAATCAAAATGTAAACTAATTAATTTAATTACAATACATTTTAATTCACTTAATTAATTTTTAATTTAATTTTAACTAAATAAACTGCTGGCCCTTCCGAGTTTAAAATCTGTGTTTTGGGTCCTCATCTAAAAAGGTTGGGAACTACTGATTTATAATGCAAAAATTTAAGTGTGTTTATTTGCTTTCTCTCTGTCTTTCTAATGATACCACTATCTTGAATGGGGGGGGGAAAAAACAAACCAAGGAGTTCTGTGGCACATCTAAAGACTAACAAATGTATTTGTTAATTTGTAAATTTGTTAGTCTTTAAAAATGCCCCAGGACTCCTTGTTTGTTTGGCTGACCTAGATTAACATGGCTACCCCTTTTGGATCTTGAATGGAAGTAGTTCTAAAATTAAATGTGTGTTTTGTTCAGGCCCCTAGAAAGATGTTCTCAGGCTATCCAGCAGTGCTGTCTCTAGTTCTAATAATTCCTTGTTGGAAAAGGTTTCAGTGGCGTGACCCTTGGGCCAATATCCTAGTCCTCATTTGGCCCTCGTGGAGATTTGAATTTGAGACCCTTGTCCTAAATAGTGTTATTAAGTTAGCATACATTTTACATCTTTTATTTGGGTGGTGGTCACTCACCACCCAGACCTTATTACTTTACAGCAGTTAAATGGTGTTGATATGGGTCATGTTTTGCATACCAATGTTGTTTGTGCTGACATATTAGACCGCATATCTGTGGAGATGAAACATAGTTTGTGTTTTAGTGTCATTTCTTAGCAATATCAAATTTCTGTTTTAATGATGAGTAAAAGTTTAAGTACACTTTCTTGTCTTGATCTGGTTGATTTCTCTTGATCTGGTTGGACTAGGCAGCAATGATGCTGATGGTGTAGTATTAGCTTTGTTGCAGTGTTTGACAGCACATGGGTTCATGGAGGAATTTCTCAAGGATAAGTGGATTGGTTCAGGTGTAGATGGAGCCTCTGCCATGTTAGGCAGTAAGGCTGGTGCTGCTACAAAATTAAAGACACGATTTCCACTTTTGATAAAGTGGTATTGTTTAATCACTGGTTGGAATTGGCCATGGCTGATGCTATCAAATGCTGCAGTGAAGTTAATCACTTTAAATCATTCGTGGATTCAATGTATGCTCTTTACAGTCAGTCGCCGAAGTGCTTGAGAGAGTTGGCTGAATGTGCGAGTGATCTGGAAGTCCAGCTTATTAGGATTGGTTGCATACTTGATGTACCTTGGGTTGCCTCTAGCTGCTGCGCTGCACGAGCTGTTTGACGCTCATATGCAGCCTTCCAGAGTCACTTCTTGAAAAAAATCAACTAATTTTTCATGAGAAGGGAAAGATAAAGCAAAATCTGCTGGCATGGCAAAAAACCTGGAGAATCCAGTCTTTGTTAAAAACTTGGGTCTCATGCTTGATGCTCTGGAGGAACTTGCAGGCCTATCCTTGGCATTGCAAAAAGCTGATGTAACATTATCTACAGCAAGTAAGTTGATAAGTGAACAGGTTCAGGTGTTTATAGCTTGCAGAGAGTGTGATTCAGAGTTCTACCGAGAGGCTTGCGAGGCAATTGCTGCAGGTTGCTTTAAAGTGTATGTGTAAACATGTCTGTGATTGCTGGCAAGCAAATTGAAATTTCTAAATGTCAGTTTTACCAGGCCTTAGTGGTCTGTATGAATGCTAGATTGTTGCCAAACTCAGAAAAACGTCTAACCAGTGCTGTTGAAGCACTTGACCCATCACGTTTCACTACAGAGCTGTCACTGGAATTTGGTGAAAGTGACCTAAAATTTTTGTGTTCCAAGTTTGTCATTGCATTTAATGAAGTGAAATGTGCATATCGGGAATATAAAGATCACAATACTTATTGTGTTATGCAGTGTTTACTAGTTTGTGACAATAATTGATATAGACATAAACACCATATAAGATTATAAATATGTTTATGGAGCGATAACTGATGCATATGGTACTGAGAAGTGGTTGGAAATGCCTATCTGGGCTGGGGCTTGCATGAAGGGGGCCCAGACAATATGTGAAGGGGGCCCGGGGATTAGGAGGGTTCCGGAGCCCATCAAATTATACTTTAACCACTGAAGTCAATCTAACTGCCCTTAAGTCTACTTAATAAAGTCGATTTAAGGGTTAATCCATCTCCGCACTGTGCTTAGGTCGACCTAACCGGCGGTTCTTACTAAGTCGACTTAAAGAATTTCTTAAGTCGACTTAATGAAAGTCCAGTGTGGATGGGGAATAATTTAGGTCGACTTCAGGCTTGTGTAGACATACCCCAGGATCCCACATGCGAAAGGGTCCCAAAACTCAAGTAACATAGGGCTAAGACTACCTTGGCACTCCCCTAGCCTATTGTCCTTACAGAGACATTGTGAAAACATCCCATCATAATGCCAAGCCTTGCAAACTAACTCTCCCTGAAGTTTGGGATTCATGAAACTCACTGGAACAGGGCAAGTTTGGATGGCTCTGGGGTTCTTTCCTGACCTTTCTCCATACCCAAGAGTAACCACAGCATTTAAGAGACTCTAATCTCTTCAGCTGTTTTTGCTCTTGATCCCAACAATTGGCAGCTATAAGGGATTGAGAGCAGCTGCCACTGATGAAGAGCTCCAGAAAAACAAGAAGCTGGTACAGAGGGAAAACAGCCACAAGCTGAAACCTCCAGGGGAATTCCAAAGAGCTGGTGTAAATGCTACATGTACCTGAAGCCAAAATAAACTGAGTATAAAATATTAATTTCCTAGAAACCAAAAAAGGAAATCCTACTGCAAAGGGTATCAAACTTGGTTACTCTTTTCATGGACAAACTGACAGATATGACCAATCAAGGATTCTGGTTGAGGCCACAGCAACAAGTTTGGCTCATTGACCAAACCTGTAGTAAATTCCCCCCTCCCCCCCCGAACTCGTGATGATTATTTATAAAGGTGGCTGTCGCTGACTAGCTAGCAAATATTTCTCTGAAAAAAAAAACCCATACTAAGTGCCAGGTTTATACAGCTGTACGCATGACTGTCATATGACAATTCGGATGGGTTTAGCAGACTCTGTAGGAAAACATTCCACCTCTCAGATGGAAATATGGAATTCTTCATGTCCTGATGTTCTGGCATTATCTTCTTCACTAGAATGCAAGAAAAAAATGGATAGTTTACTTGGATGTTTGTGCAATCCTGCTGACAGGAATTAGATGCTTAACCATGCTGATTCTTGCTCATATGCACAAATATTATCCAATCATTAGTTAATTGCAAGGGACTTCCCAGGGATTTTCCACTGCAGCACTGAGGAGGTATCCTATGTGGTTAGATTCTGCTCAAGAGATTTTCTGTGGTAGCAGGAGTGTTTGATGTGGAGGGAGATAATGACAGACTTTGGCCCATCGAATCCTTTTAAAAATATATATTCACTCCTTATCAGATTACAAGAAATCCAGAAAATAACTATTGTGTGTTTTACTATATCTACAATAATACAAAATGTTCTGAATGACAGTAAAATTAAAATGATTAGTGAAAGGAAAAAGTATCCCCCTCCTTCCCAAGGAAACAAAAGGAAAGCAATCAGTAAGCCCTACTTCACTTGTCTGTTCCATTACATGGCTTTTTAAAAAAGCCTTTCCCCAAAACTCTCTGACCAAGGAGGGCTGGAATTTGAGGACAGCAGAAATACTGCATTTCTACTGCCAATCACAACAGGGGAATGCTCTTACCATGGGAATTAGCAAGACAAGCCATTGTGGTACAAGTGTGAGCATTCATATAGATTCACAGATCCCCAGGTTATATAGAAAGGCCACTGCAGACCAGTTCAGAGGCTGTTGTGAGCATGTGCAGGGTATGACCCTCCCTGCTTCCTGGATGGAGTGAAGATTCATCCCCACTCATAACCTGTCGCTGGCTGCTGCATGTTAATCCTTCCCCTTTACCTCGGGTTTGTGCAAAGGAGCAGGACTTGACACTGGAAGCTTTTACTTCCCTGATTTCTGCTTCTGTAAATCATGTGAGAACCTGGCAACCTCATGAATATTAAGCCTATTATGAAGGTCATACAACAGTTTTCCATAAGCCACTGAACTGGATAAAGAAATCAGCATTCTTCCATAGATGGCTGAACTTCCCTCTTTCAGTTCCTTAATGTGATTCTTTTAGCAGATTTTAGCAATATTCCAAGCTGTTCTTCATGCTGTAAACATGGTGCCACTCCAAAATATCATGAAGAAATATTTTATATTTATTTATATTATATTGCCTCTGAAATGGTTTCTTATTATAATTTTATCCTCAAAATTCTGGTGGTCCTCTAAATTCCTAAACTATTTTACACCTTTAACATATATTAATATGCAGGAAAATAGATTTGCAGGGGTGGCTTTCTCTATGGATCTATTTATCTTTTCCCTGATTTTTCTTTTTCCTGATGAGGTCCTCTGTTGCTTTTCCCTTTATGGTAAAACAGGAAGGCTTAAATTATTAATGCTTGCAAAAGAGTTTAAATCAAGCTTGATAGCTCATGCTGTAGAAATATAAAACACTTAACTCCACTAAAATGTTTGGATGTGGAATTTGTCTGAAAGATGTTATTAAAAACAAATTGCATGCATTTATATCGCATTGCCACTTCACATGATCCCATTCTTATGTCACTGCTCATAAAGAACAATGAGAAACAATGAGGGAATACCTATTCCAGCACTAATTGTTTTTTCTTCTATGGCCAGGCCTCAAAATGACTGACACAGCTGTACCTGTTCTGTGAATAAACTGTAGACTTGAATTCTCAATGCATTCAACCACACTACATTCAATTTAAAACAATATTACATACAAGCTATTGTATGATTTGTTTGAAATGTTTTCATATCAATAAAGGCTTGATTTGACAGTTCCTGGGCCGAAACCTAGAGCCTGGTTAAGAGCAGACCCATTGAAATCAATAGGACTACATGCATGAGGAGGGGCTACTGAATCTGGTGCCAATTGGGCAATATACAGCTATCTGTTCTTGAGATGCTCTGACAATCTCTCTATCATGCTTTTCTTTTAATGCTGCAAGTCTCTGAGATCTTTGTTCTGTGTGTCCTTTCTAATATGGAGGCTGCGAACAGAAACCAGAGTTTACTTGATTCCAAGTAATGAAATTGTGGTTTAAAATTTTTTTTTAAAAAAATCAATACATAGAAAAGGGATAACATCTGTCTGATTATTTTCTCTGCAACAGCAGCAGAGAACAAATGCAATCTCAGAAATGAGGTGGGTTGCTCAGACTTGATGCTTTTGTTATTTTTATTTGATCTGCTATTATTAGAATGTGCTTTCTGTAGGTATTTGCCAGCGCTTTCTGTACTATTCCACAATGGCAAATCTAAAGTCAAGCCACCTACCTCAAATAATCAAACTAACACCAATGCTGATTTTACAAGCAACTACAGGTTCATACCAGATGTACAAGTATTCTAAGGTACTTGTTCCAAACTCTTTTGTCTAGAATTTTGCTACCTCCATTGTTTGGGCTGTAGATAGCTGGTGAAATCCTAGACCCATTGAATTCAAAGGATATTTTGCCATTGGGATTTCACCCGACATATCATATGTGCTATTACTCTAAGGGGTGGATTGTTTGGGGGATTTTCATATTAAATTCCACAGTACCCAGGGGCCAGCTCAGAATGCATAGCTGTTGTACTAGACACCATACGAATAGTGAGACAGTCCTTGCTCCAAAGAGTAAACAGTCTAAATAGGCAAGACAGAATAATACTTGCTAGTCATCCATAGATCTCAAAGAAGGTCACTATCATCCCCATTTTACAGATGGGAAAATGAGGCACCGAGCAAGGAAGTAACTTCCCCAAGATCACCCAGCAAGTCAATGGCCAAGTTGGGACTAGACTCCATGGCTATGTCTACACTTGCTAAAATTAGTTTGAATTAGTTAGTTTGAACTAACTAATTCGAACTAATTTTAGTTAGTTTGAATTAGCTTAATTCAAACTAGAAAAAGTTAGTTCGAATTAGTGATCCCCATTCATTTCAATGCCGGTTAATTCGAACTAAGACATTAGTTCGAATTAACATGGCCACATTGGCTAATTCGAACTAATTAGTTTGAATTAAACCCTTTAGTTCGAATACCCTATTTGAACTAATTAGTTCGAATTAAGGAAGCCCTTAATTCGAACTAACTAAAGCCTAGTGTAGCCATGGCTTTAGTTAGTTCGAATTAAGCCTCCTTAATTCGAACTAACTTGCCAGTGTAGACATAGCCCATGTGCCCTGAGTCCCATTCCAGCAGGCCACCTGAAAGATATAGAACTGTCACACAGAGAAAGCCATTTGAAAACATCCTGTTAGTTCTGTTTTGGGTCTTTTTTAAAGATCCTTTGAGTGGGGTTATGCTAAGGTGTGTCTTATTGTGCGGAGATACCCTTAGCAGAGGATTAGCTATATCCACAAAATCCCTGCTCAGCCACCTCTGAAACTTATAGATGCCTAAACTTACTCCACACCTAACAGCTGAGCCCCTGGACTCCAGGAAAATGATTCCTAGCTGTGGATTTCAAGCAGAGGTAGATACATTCCTGCAGCCTGCACTCCATGAGGTGGGGGGAAGAAGGGAGGTCTTAGGACACACTCCTCTCATTGGCTTTTCCCATTGGCTAGCTTAGATGGTTACTCTCTACTGTGCTGGCTTTTGTGGCTTCCTTGGGCATGTATTTGCATGCATGAAATTGGGAGTTTGGGTGCCTTTCTGGATCCCATAGTTGTTCCAGTGATTTGCCAGGGACCTAAAAGTTAGATGCTGTGGCAGTCCTTTTGTTGATCTAGGCCTTTGCCTCTCTGTGCCCTAGTTTTCTTTTAAGTGCAATGGGGTTAATGATTCTGACCTTTTTGAAAAACTTTATCTATTGCTGAAAAGTGCTACCTACACGCTAGGTGGTGGTATATTCCAGGGTGGAATACAGCAGATATTTACTAGCTAACGGTAATACTAAAGAGTCAACAATGTTTGAAGGTAGGAAATGAAGAATGATATGATACCCAATGGCAATAGACCAAATGCAGTTCCATCCCCAACCCCCCCAAATCTGCCCTGGTTACTGTAGATAATATCCTATTAGGGACAATCCCTTCTTCCCATTTCTGCAGTGGCCCTCTGACACCCATGTAGACCCATAGGAAAGAGGAGTAGTCTATTGATTGTGAAGCTGGGATTAAGTGCTGTGAATGCTGGGATTGCATTCTCAAAGTAAGGCTCAGATTTTCAAAGGGCCCAGAGATGGTAGGCACTCAAAACTCACTGAAATTCAGTAGGATTTAGGTGTCTAAAACCCTTAGATGATTTGAAAATCTCAGCCTCTAGCCAGTTAATCACCATAACACCTGAAGTTTTATCATCAACATTTCAAGAGACAGAGGAGTTAGGGGACTAGTCCAAAACCTTAGAGGGAGAAAGGCTCGGAGGGCTAATATAGGCTCAGGGATCCCCTCCCTCCCACCTTGCTCCAACTGTCCTGCTCCATTAATAACCACAAGACTGATTCTTGAATACAATAGGCATCATCTGCAACTATCTTCTTCCCTTTGCCCTGTTATGATATACTAAATACCCTTTTTCCAGGGTAACTTTTGAAATCTCTTTATAGCTCAAATGAGTCTCACACACAAATCAGAGAGAGGCAGAAAATTTAAGGTAATCAGTTATCCATTAGTTTTGGTCTGAAAATTGTACTAATTCATTAAAACCACATGAAGGGTGCATCTACACTTACAAGTTAAATCGACTTAAGGAGGTTTAAGTTGACTTAAGCTACTCCACGTTCACACTGGGCTTTCCTTAAGTCGACTTAAGTATTTCCTTAAATCGACTTAAGGAAAAGTTAAGTCGACAATGCTTAAGTCAACCTTATTAGGTCAACTTAAGCCACTGTGGACAGGGATTAGCGCCAAAATCCACCTTATTAAGTTGACTTAAAGTGTTAAATTGACTTAATAAGGTCGAAAAGGGGCTATGGCTACACTAGAAAAGTTAAGTCGACTTTTGTTAAGTCAACTTAATAAGATCCAACTTTAAGTTGACTTAAAGGCGACCTTAAATTAAGTTGACTTAATAAAGTCGACTTAACTTTCTAAGTGTAGACAAGAAAGTACACTTCTGCCAACCCACACAGTGTTGAATATATGTTGTAAACAAGGGTCCTTGTCCCAGGCTTCATGGCAGGTCTCACCTCAGTTTCCCTTTTGGGTCCCCAGTAAGTCCATATGAGTTTGTCCTCCCATGCATCATGGTTTATTAACAAAAGCAAGTGCAAAGTCCATAACTAGAAGTCCCATAACATAGCCCATATCTCCCCCAGTGCGTGTTGTCTTTATACCCCAGCTTCATTCTCACTATATGTGGGCTCTTAGGCAGCCCTCCTCTGTCCCACTGCAAAAACAGCCACCCCAGCCTTTCCTTCTCTCTTCCCACCAGGACCTCCCAGAGCTTGTCTGCTGGGAGCATCCTTCACTTCCCCTAGACATCTCATGGCTCCTTTGGGGCCCAGCTGTTCAGCAAGGAGACATCAGTAGGTAAACTGCTCCTCCTTTCTTCAGCTCTCTCTATTCCTTGGCTCTAGTTCTCCATCTTAGGGCCAGCAGTTATCTCCTTCTACTGCTGCTGTCACCCATTGCTGCTGCCCTCAGCCCTGGCTCTCTAGCTTAGGGACATCAGTCAGCCAGCCAGTCAGCAAACCTCTCTTGCTGTTCTCCTGCTTTCAGCCCTCTGCCAGGACCTTCAGTCTCTCTGTAGCAGCTCTCATTTCCTACTCTTCCTGACTGAATCAGCCTGCTCTGACTCGCTGGGTCTCAGTCTCTCCAGGCCTCAGCCCCTCTAGTGCTGCCCCACCCTCTCAATTGGCCCAAACAGAGAACACAAGGAGCCTGTAGCTCAGTTTCATTTAATGGGCAAGCTACCCCAATACAGGGGACTAGAGGATCCTTGTTAAAGGTGGGAGCATGAGGCAGGCTATGTCTTCCATTGATGGGTCTGCAAATTGCATGGATTCACTGGGCCACAGGCACTGCCTCCCCCTCCTACCCCCACCCACAGCCTATACACAGGATTGTAAACTTCAGTGTCCTCATAACTTTTTCTTGGCCCAGCTTCACGCTGCTACTTACACAGATTTTGTTTCTGACTTTGGACCTTGTCTATTGCAGCTGTGCCGTGCTTGGGCCTATTCTGGTGTCTGGTGGGGAGGAAAGCAGGATTTTGCAATCAATTAATAAGAATCCATACAAATGTCCTCTGAGAGCATGTGGCCATGTGTCCATATGTGTCTGCCCCACATATTCCAATCTGCATTTCCTGGGGCAAGTGTTATGCCAACAACTCATAAAACATCATGGTTTTTTCTTTTTTTTATTCTTTGTAAATCACGTGCTTAGAATGTATTCCCGTGCCTGCACAACAGACAGCAGGAGCAAAACGGCTGAGGTGCCAGTTTGGAATATGTATTGCATGATGCAGAGTTAAGAGCAGCAAATCACACTAGACTGAAATGTCTGATCTGGAAAAGAATTGTGCTCCTGATATGAGTCTGGGAATTGCAATTTGTCGTTGTTTTGTCTTTTATTTTAATCCTAGTGAATGCCTTCAATGTATCTTTTTTTTTCTAACAACAGTAAGGGCTTTCTTCTATTCACATTAGCAGCTTTACATGAGCCTTCATAATTGTTTCGTATAAAATAAGTTGATTTCTATCATCCTGTTTAATGATGTGCTACATTGTTTATAAGATAATGCAATGAACCTACACTGAACTCATCCTATTATCCCATAAGTAATGCAATAAAGTGCTTAACAGGGCAATTAAATCAAGTGATTTTAGGTTAATGTCATTAGATAGTGTTCAAGAGTACACAACTTTTGTCTGGAGGATCAGCTTACCCACTGAAATATTGGAAAATAGACCTTGTTAATGGGTTTTTTTTCTGTATTCCCTAAAGTGTTAATCACAGATTCCAAATGGGAGAGAATAGTGTAGACTCTAGGAACTTGCGACAGAGCAATGGATTTAATAACCTTGGAGATCTCCCCAGGGTATTATGCAACAGTGTTTGAAGCTGAGAAGGCATTTCATTATATACAGATGGTAGAAAATCAAATACATGAAAGAAACATAAAGGTTAAATAAATTGTATTATGAAAAAAACCCTCAACCCACAGTATCTAACCTGATTTGAATTTTTTGAAGGGGGTCTAAGTGGATAGTTTTTTGGATGACATTAATTCCTTTTCTTGTACTTTAATAGAATTTTATTTTTCCCCACCTGCAAATGTAATTTAAAAACTCACAGCACTGCATGCAATTTCATTAGGAACAGTTCCAGTGGAATTAAATCTCTGTTGTGCATCTTAAATCTATTCTAATGATTACTGCTCTACTGAGTATGTAATTTAAAGTCTCATGTTAATACATTAGGTGCCGAACACCAGAAACTAGATCTTCCCAACTTCACAGTTGAAGAGTCATCTTGCTTACTGCCAGAGAAGTCTAAATGCAATTGCATTTCCATGGAACAAGAGTGGAATCTAACAGCTTCTGCACTTGATCCCGGTTCTATATTCCCTGGTCATTTTTAAAGGTATCGTCCAGTTACCTTTGGGAAAGGGGTTGTCTTTTGGTTTTGTGTTTGTACAGTGCCTAACACAATATGGTCCTGGTCCATGACTGAGCTCCTAAGTGTTATGAGAATACAAATAATTAATAAAAATTATGATTAACTAATAATTAATACCTCCTCTTATTTGTAGTTGTCAATGAGGGCCAAGATTTTTAAAAGTGGAAAATGAAATTTAGGTTTCATATGTCGGTCTAGATTTTTAACAGAGCTTAGTTCCTTCTGATACTTGTGGAAAAAATTAGGTGCTCAGCACTTGTGAACAGTCAGGTGTGTTGTTACTAAATACAGATTTAAGAGCCAAGCTTTAGAATCATCCTTTAGCGTCTTGCTACTGAATTTTATTTAGCGCAAATGCCCACTCTGTTTAGTGTTTCCCTTATAAAACAGATCTACTCATAACTTATAGTATGGCTGTAACTACAGCTGGTTGTCTTGTTTGTTGAAAATATTCTATATTGTGAATTTAGCCTTTTTGATTCTGTATGCAAGTCATTTGCAAACAGCTCCTTTTTGCTATAAATGAATGCATTACTCATAAGTATTTGCTGTATGGTTTATGCAAAGAAATTTCAGCTTGTTGTATGTATATTTCATGAATAAGAATAATACTTAACATTTACACAGCGCTTCTGTGTGTTCTAGCAAGGTACAGACATTTTCAAAAGGGTCTTACACCTGGTCTACACTTAAAGGTTAGGTTGCAATATATCTATGATACTGAGAGATATGGAAAACTCACCGCCCTAAGTACTGTAGCTATACAGACACAATCATTGGTGTAGATGCAACTAGAAGAACTCTCTTATCAACCTCACGACTGCCACTCAGACAGGTGGATTCTTACAGTGATGGGAAAATGCCTTCTGTTGCTGCAGGAAGAGTCTACACTATGGTACTAGAGAGGTTTGTCTGCAGCACTGAAGCCCTAACAACCATTGTATAGACCTGCTCTGAGAGTTAAATCCATAACTCTTATTCAAGTCAACTGGAGTTAGGAGCCTAGTTCCCTAGGGGCTTGTGAAAGTCTCATCTGTAATGAGCACAAGACTCCAATAAAGTAGGTCTTCTTGGTGTATGCACAACATGTCTCAGATGGCATCTGACCAGGATGCATCACTTAATTTTGTCTGCTGATTGAATCATTAGTTTCCCTGATCTGGGCAAGGTACTGATGGGGAACACAACATGAATACTGATCCATGCCCCCCACACCCAAGTAACAGAGGTGGGTAAGTATCATCCCACTTTTTGTGGCTGGGTAAGTGATCCAGAAAAGTGAAATGATTTACCAGGATCACATACCAAGTGCATTACGCACCCAGGATTAGAACACAGACCTTCCTGATCAACCTCCTCACAGTTGATGGTGGGGGACTGGACAACTGAGGTTAGCCACACTATATTACTTCTGCTGCTTAATCAGGTAATGGACACTTCTTAACTCAGAAAACTGGCACATTGCGACCAATGAATAGAGAGCAACAACTGAGGTACTAGAACCGCTCTAAACATTTTGAATTTTGAAATTTGTTGACAAAAAAGGCTGTGTTTTTGGTTTAAAAAAAAAGATTTGAAGGAATAATTCCTTAATTTTTTTCATTCATTAAATGTTTGGGATCGCTGCTCATTCTAGTGAACCAGTAAACCCCCGATTCTCTAAAGAATCGCAAATTGAAGAATGGTAATCACGCGCAGGGGCGTTGCTGGATAGAAAAAAGATCCGGGGCTGTGGACCTCCAGCCCACTCTCTGCTAGCTTCCACCCCCCAGCTAGGCCACACCCCCAGCCCCCACCCCCACCCAGTCCCCCCACCACAACCCAGCCCCCACCAAGTCTCCTTGTCCCCATGCCCCCTTCGCCTCTCCTCAGGCCTCTAACTCCATCCATCCCTCCCCAGTCCCCCATCCTGACCCCTTGCTTGATGGACTCGCAAGTCCGGACCCCTCCATTCCCACCCCCGGTTTCTGTGTTCCCCCCTTACCTTAACCCCTGATACAAAGGCCCGGGACCGGCCTGCGGCAGCGGAGCAGGACAGCCGGATCAGGCCATGCTGCCGGCCGCCACGCTCTGCTCCCGCCACCGCCGCACGCCGGCCCCTCGGGCCTGATCCTGCCCCTCTGCCGCTGCATGCCGGCCCCTCGGGCCTGATCCTGCCCCTATTCCGCTGCACGCTGGCCCCTCGGGCCTGATTCTGCCCCGCTGCACACCGGCCCCTCGGGCCTGATTCTGCCCCACTGCACACCGGCCCCTCGGGCCTGATTCTGCCCCTCTGCTCCCCCCGCCGCATGCCGGTCCCTTAGGCCTGATCCTGCCCCTCTGCCACCACCATCACGGGCAGGCAGCATGGCCAGATCAGGCCTGGGGCCCCTTTCCCGGCTCCTCTGTCCCTTTCCCGGCCCCACTGCCCGCCGCCTCCTCCTCCTCCCAGCCCCCTTACCTGGCCGGAGGCTCGGAGCTGCAGCAACGGCCAGCAGAGCCGCTTCTGGGCCAGGCCGCTCCCACCCTGAGCACGCTCTGTCTGAGCATGCTCAGGGCGGGAGATTTGAATCTCCCCAGCCCGGTCGCAGCAGGACGTGGATTCAGCTGCTGCGCGCGCACAGCTGTGTCAGTTATATGCGCGCGCAGGAGCTGCGTCCACGTCCCGCCATGCATATATACAACTGTGGTTTAGTTATATAGATGTCCAGTAACCACCCAGGACTTGCTAACCATGAATAAATATTCCACTTCCATTCACAAAAATGGCTTTGTTGCAGATCAAGGCACCCAGATCTAGTCAAAACTTCCAGGACCTGAATCTGCAGTCCTTAATGAGCCATTGAATTCAATGCCATCATCTGGAGTTTTCTCCGAGCAACAACCGCACAATGGAGACCTTCAGCACTAAACTTAAATGATTCAATAAGGGGTGACTTTAATAATAAAGACTTTTAAAAAACCCAAACCAACAGCTACTATCTAATATGGGGACTAAGGGTCTTGTGGATCACGTCAGAGTTACTTTTCTTTTTTGAAATGTCTGTCTGCTGGCATAATTAACTAGCTAGTTCTAAATTGTAATTTCTATCACTCAAATGGGTCAGGATTACATTGTATTTTAGAGAAGTGCAGTGAAATGGGAAATGCAAATTTGAACTCATGTAAGTTTTTAAAAAGGGAACACTAAAATCCTACAGGGACTTTGAATTTGACAGAAAAATTACAGAAGTGATCCATGCTCAGAAAAAGAAATGCTGATACAGGGCCTGATCCTGAGAAATCCTTAGCACCTGAACACAGTTGGCCTGATTCCCAGTTACACTGTTGTTCACTTCAAATGGAGATGGAGGGGAGATTAGTTAGGGTGACTTTAAGCCCTTTTCCTGCTCCCTGTGTTGCTGCACTGTGCAGGGTCATGGCTGGCTCCCTGAATACTAGAGCAGCCAGTTGGATGCTGTAATTTTACATTGTTTTCCATGCCTTCCTATGGACACTGCCAGCAGAGAATAGCCATAGTGCAATGCTCTCTGG
The DNA here is from genome assembly GCA_007922175.1 of Pelusios castaneus. NCBI lineage: Eukaryota > Metazoa > Chordata > Testudines > Pelomedusidae > Pelusios > Pelusios castaneus. The sequence continues at coordinate 11,516,657 of ML685818.1, read as the reverse complement.
CTGCCCCTCAGTTTTCCCCCTTCAGTATGGCCTGGGTGCCCTTATAGCATCTATACATTGACTTGGAAGTCCTTATTCACTGGGGATATTGCATGGGGTGGCTGCCACCCATCTGCCCACCCCTTTGTGCTTCCAGAACATCTTCAGCATAATTAAGGCTGAGACTCAATGGGTGAAATTCAGAGACTCAGCACTAGGATGGCACTTCCGCGGGACTGAATTACTGCATAGCTCATGAGCTGGCCCTCTGCACAGGGATTAGTTTCACCCCCAGTGAACTGGGACTGTTCAACACCTCTCAGAATCCAGTGCTACAAACCAACACCAAAAAGAAGAATTCAGCCTACCCTTTGAATAACAGGAATGGTGACCGGACAAGCAGCTGCCCTGTTTTTATTTTGGCTGAAGCACTTCTCATTAGTATAGAAATCTGAATAGACATTACATAACAAATATCTTTTGGGATTGTTTCCATGCCACCCTGCCAGCATGCTTTATTTCTCCTTACTTGGCTTCCCACAACCTGTTTCCACTGGGATCTGAATACTACATTACCATACCACCTAATTATTTCTGGTGTTATCTGCATACTGAGAAAAGGAACAGTTTCCCCTCCATGAGAGCAAACAATAAACTCTGTCTGTCACTCCTCCTTTGGGACGCAGCTTGGATTGTTTTGCTAGAAAGCCCACAGATGTGGGAAGAGAGGAAACTTGAGAAATAGCAGAGTCAAAATGGAATAGAAAAATAACCATGAAAAAGAATATGGCCCTGATTCCCTTCTTGGCTAGCCAGGATATAAACTGACATAACTCGACTGGTGCCAATGATGTTACTCCTGGTTTACACCCTTTGGAATGAGAAGGTGTACAAGACCTTACAAGTTTGCAAGAAAATGCCATTAAAACATGAAGATCTTTCAAGAAAGCAGATGTTTTTGTTCCATTGGCTTTTGTTTTACTGTTAATGAGGGATATCTGTCTTAGAACAAAAGGTCTTGAATATGTGTACATGGTAATGGATCATTATTGTAGTCTCATAGGGCAGGGAGGGAAATGTATTATTGATCCAATTGTTGTTCTGCTCATAGACTATCAGCCAGTACACCACTCTCAGTACCAGCAATTAAAGAGAGGAAAATCCATATGATCATACTTGGTCTGAGTGACATATTGACAGGAGTAGAAATGTAAAACCTCCAGAGCCTTAGTTCAGTTGGATTTTTTTTTTAAAGTTCCCTAAATATCTAGAAAGGATGATCTAGTGCAGGGGTGTCAAACTCAAACTCATTTGCTATGGGGGGTCAGATTTGACTTAAATGGACTTCAGGTAGGCCGTACATACCATATATCAAAATAGTATGGCACTCTTGCAGCATCGCAGAGTGCTGTGTATGCAAAACTGTGCTCTGCAATATCACACTCGCTCTCGCTCTCTCTCTCTCTCTCTCTGTTAGGAAGCGAGTAGGTCTCACGGTGCACAGTCTTGCATACCCAGCACTCCATGATGTCACGAGACCTGACACACTCTCTCTCTCTCTGGCTATGTCTACACTTGTTAATTTAGGTTGACTTTAGCTAAATCGACTTAACAAAGTCGACTTTAAATCGACTTTGTTAAGTCGACTTAGAATGTCCACACAAATTTAAAGTTGACTTAGGGGGTACCTTACAAAGTCGACCTAGAGCATCCACACTGGATGCCTAGGTCAACTTGTAGGGACTAGGGGGACCTTGGGCAGCTCCACGGTGGCAGGGGGGGAACCCCTTGCCAAGTGCCAGGGGGCTCAGCCTTTGTCCCATTGTACCTGGGTACAATGGGGCAAAGGGGGAGAGGGACCCTGGCAGGGCATAGGGGCAAGGTGGGCCGGGGGGGCATACCAGGCTCTCCCTGTGCCACCCCCTGGCAGGGAGGGCAGTGGGGGAGTCCTGGAGAGCCCTAAGTCAACTTAGAGTTGACTTAGGGCTACTCCACGTCTACACTGGCTTCAGTCGACTTTAGAAAGTCAACTTAAGCCTAAAGTCTACTTTAAATGAGGTTTAATAAAGTCAACTTAATTTTCCTTAAGTCGACTTAAGCAAGCTGCTTAAGTCGACTTAAGGGAAGTGTAGTGTAGACGCAAAGTAAATTAAGTCGACTTAAGCAAGCTTAAGTCAACATAATTTACAAGTGTAGATGCAGCCTCTGTCAGAGAGAGAGTGTGGTCCCACTGAGTGCAGTCACAGGCTGGATGGAAGAAGTTCAGCCTGCAGAAGTTTGCAGGCCGCAGTTGGCCCATGGGCCTCATGTTTGCCACCCCTGATCTAGTGGTTGACGAACTGGATTGATATTTAGAGACATGGGTACAGCTCCCCCCTTGGCATAAACTTGATCGATGACATGGAACAGGTCACTCAGGGATTCTCCACACTCAAAATGCTGCAACTGCACCATTGTAGTCCTTCAGTGAAAACATCGCCTATGCCATGGTGTAGTTAATCCACCTTCTCAAGAGGTGGTAGGTAGGTTGATGGGAGAATTTTCATGCTCTCAACAATAGGAGTTAGGCTGGTTTAACTGCGTTGCTTAGAGGGTGTGGATTTTTCTGAGTGACCCTGAGCAACATAGGGCAAGTCTATACTGACAGCGGCAAAATCGCCGCCGTCAGCCCAGTTTTTGATTGAGGCGTCTGTGTAGATGCACTCAATTGATAACTGAACTGGAGCTGGAACAGCAGCTCCATAACTGCACTTACACTACGCCGACCGGACGCCATTTCTGGTCGGCTTAGTATAGTGTGTAGGGAGGATTTAAGAAGTCGGCAGGAGATATACAAGGTATTTTACGTACCTTGCGTATCTCCTGTCGATTGCCACCAAAAACAGTGGTAAATGTAGACTAGGGCATAGTCATACTGACCTAATTTCCTACTGTAGACCAGGCCTTTAATCTAGCTGTCTAAAACGGTGATGGCTACAAGGGAAAAACCCATTAATGACCATAAGATGCTAAGATAATTCAGTGATGGTGACCACATAAGTACCCAGTGAAACAGTATTTCCAAAACAAACAGGGAGTCCTGTGGCACTTTTAAAGACTAACAAATGTATTTGTCGCATGAGCTTTCGTGGGAGAAAAATCCCACTTCGTCAGACACTTTGAAGTATTTCCAAATGCCGTCCGAACCTGCAGAAGCATTCATGGAGTCATGGACTTTTATTTTTTATTTTTTGCTTCTTACTAAATAAGGGTTATTATTTTCTGGTCATTAGTACTTCATGCCATGTGTGACAGGCTGCTCCCCAAATCCAGTCTGGTGTGCTGCTATGACCGCTTGAACCCCACTTCTGAACCCCAATTCACTCCACTCTGCTGGGTGACCACTCACTCCTGAGTGAGTCCACACCAGCCACCAGCGTGTAATTGGTCCCAGGCAGTGGGTGTAAATCCACTAGCCACACAGGCGTTGGTCCCCAAGCAAGCACGCCCAGCCCCAGACACTACCCTGGGAGCCACTGCCCTACAGGGATTGGGACCCACTCCCAATCACCTTAGTCTCAAGTCCGTCCACTTAACAAAGAAGTGGATTGTGCCTAGCCTCCCACATCCACACCCTCTAAAGACCACACAGCTTTAGGTAAAACAACTACTAGTTTATTGATCAGAGTCTGATTTCAAGTGAGAACATGGCCAATCAAGGCAGAACCATACTATAAATGAGTCAGGAGTGACCACTATCAAATAAAAGGTATAAACCGCATGCTACCCTAACATCTCTACCTAAACTGACCTCAGAGTCCAAGATTATGCGCATGATGTTCGGCTGTTCGATGTTTTACAGCCATTCTCTGCCTGTTCCCAGGCAGGGCCCCGATCTTGCTGAAGTTGGTTGCAAGATGGTGTCTTCTCCCCTCCACACAGTCTCTGTGTCTTTGTTTTAACAAACTGCTCACAACCCCTCCCCTCCGCTGTCCTATTGTGAGATTCTCTTCACTTCTACCTGAGCAGGGGAGGGCATTAGCATTCCCTTTGATGTGTAAATCTTCAGCCATTGTGCTAGAGACAGCCCTGAGAGTCTGAACCCTGTAACATGCTTCACATCTATACATACATGTCGCAGCAGGGAACATGGCACCCTGGTAATCACGTGGCATATGTTCTGAGCATTCACAGAGGAACCTGGTATAACGTAATTGGCATCAAATAACACAATTATACTGCAAAACTGAACAGAAAAGTTATACAGGTCATGCCCTAGAGCTGCACGGATGTGCATCCCGTCACACCATGCAAATTATTTTGCTTTGACAATAATTTCTTGGCAATAAAGTAAGTTTTGCAGAGAGGTTGATTCTGGAGATATGACTGGGGTGAGAGATCTTAAATTAAATGGTGTAAAAAGCCAGTTGGAAAATGAAGCGAGAGAGGTTAACTCAGATGTCTGAGGGTTGTTTACAAGACCTGGGAAAGCACAACTTTTTAAAGTAGCTTTGATTGACCAAATGCCAAAGAAAAAATAGGTGAGAGTGTGGGGAGACTCACCTAGAGGTGATATTGGCATATTAAATACATTTCAGCTACACAAAAAAGGAAGTCAGAGAAAATCTTGGGTGGCAGGTTAGGGGATTGCTAAGAAATAACATCTGATAATTGTAGCGGAAAGTTTCTGTGTGACAGTGCAAGGCTAATGGGCATTTAATTGGCAGGGGTTTACAGTATGGTGTTTGTAGGCAAGGAAAGTGCACACCCATACATAGTTACAGTTTTATATCTCTGTGTCATGTACATCTGAGACTGTGTTTCTTTCATCCATGAAATGTATCTCATCACTAAGCTTTCCTTCTCCCCACCATCCCTTCTTTCTGAACTGAGCCTCCATTGTACAGTTAATGTGGACTACACCATGATTTAGTTTCTCCTACGCAATTTTCTCTTGCTTTCCTTTCTCTCTATAAAGGTCTGTGGCTTTTAGGCTATGTCTACACTAGAAAAAGTTAGGTCGACTTTGTTAAGTCGACCTAGCCACCCTTAAGTCGACTTAATAACGTCGACTTAAGGGTTACTCCATGTCCACACCATCCTTAAGTCTACTTAAGGAGTCGACTTAAGGGTTAAGTCAACCTAATGAGTGGTAGTTATAAAGCCGACTTAAGTTTTCATTAAGTTGACTTAAGGAATTTCTTAAGTCGACTTAATGAAAGCCTAGCGTAGACGTGGCTTAATTGAAGTCCACTTAAGCCTCCTTAAATTGACTTAAATTGCCAGTGTACACATAACCTTACAAACTTAACATAGCACTCTTACCAAATACTGATGAGGGACATACTATTTATTCAGCCCTGGATCTATCTACAAAAGTAATTGGTTCTCTCTCTCTCTCCTTCTATGATATTCACATGTTTCCCTTGGTAATCTCAATTGTCCCCTCAACTTAGAATTCAAGACCTGAAGAAAATTATTACTGTTAATTTATTTGTCTAATGGTAGCACCTACCCCCAGGTGTCTGTTTAAACACAAAACAAAAAGGCAGTCCCTGCCCCAAAGAGCTTACAATCTAGGTATAAGGCCAGAGACAACTGGTGGCTGCACTAAACAAACAAAGGAGCACAAAGAAACAATGACCCAGAACTGATTAGCAGGATAGACAGTGGACACCACACACCAGCTGTCTAACAGTTCGCAAACTTTTTGTAGCCATCCTGGGAAAAGAGGGATATGAAGAAGAACAATGCTGTGGCTTTGTGGATCATTACTAGGAGCTCCTTTGATGCATGATTGTCAGTCTGAGAGAAATCACGAAAGTGCTTTCTTGTAAAAAGCAAGCAATGAATCTTGGCACCATTTGCAGAGCATAACTGGGAGTCAACATCTCCAAAATGTATGAGAGATGATCAGAAGGCCATGAAGAGCCTTGAAAGTGAAGACAAAACTATAAAGCTGCAAATAAGTCCAGAATAAATGTTATTCTTTTTTCCTACCCAGGTCAACAGGGATGTGTTCATTTATAAATTCAAGGATTAATATGTGGGCATCTTTCCTGAGTAAAAACATGCATCTAACACATTGATATGAACAGAGTAAGACTCGGTCTGAATTAAAACCATGGTTTAAATAGCTATAGAAACAGACTACCTCTTGCCCTTAGACTATGATTGTCTGGGTCAAGGCACATTTTGGGGGCTGTGTACCTCCCCTTTGACTGAAATGGAAGATCTCACTGTCTAATGCTGTCAATCAGGTACCCTACTTGAGTGCTGGGTTACCTCAGAGTTGTTTCCAATATGAATGACAGGGATAAGAAGGTTCATGGGTTTTCCAATTATCTAAGTAAAGAGGAAAATGAAGAGAAATAAAAAACAAAGAGGGAATTACTTCCCTGTATTCATCCATGATATACCTGCAACAGAAGTCAGGAGGGCTTTGGCCCATAGGCTATGTCTACACTTGTTAAGTCGACTCTGTTAAGTTGACTTAACAAGGTCGACTTTAGTCAACTTAAAGTCAACTTTCTTAAGTCGACTTAATGGAGCGTCTACACTTAAACTTGACTTAAGTCAACCTTTTAAGTCAACTTAACAGAGCCTGTAGTGTAGACATACACGTCTACACTGGCTTTAAGTCGACTTAAGTCAACTTAATAAGGTCAACTTAAGCCTTAAGTCCACCTTCAGAGGTGGTGTTATTAAGTTGACTTAAGGAAGCGCTTAAATCAGGGGTTGGCAACCCCTGACACACATACCAAACCTGGCATGTGAGCCAAACCTGAGTGGCACGCGGGGCTGCTCACGCTCCCCCACTGGCCCGGCCCCCCAGCGCAGCCTGGCCCCCGCTCGCCACACAGCTGCAGCGCGTGGCTGATGGCCCCCTCTGGCCCTGCCCCCTGCTTGGCAGAGCTGCTAGAGGGGAGCAGGATGGGCCGGGTTGGCCCACCCAGAGATGCGCCACTACCGGGAGGACAGAGCAGGCCCCAGCCATGGCCAGCAAGAGGGCGGGTCGGCTCAGTCTACCTGGAACCACTGCTGCCAGCAGGCAGCCTCCAGTTCCTGGCCCTGGCTCCCGCTGGCTGCAGTGGCTCCAGGCAGGTCGAGCCGACCCGTTCTCTTGCTGGCCATGGCTGGGGCTGGCTCTGTCCTGCTGGCAGCTTCATGGCCCTGGGTAGGCCAACCCGGCCCGCCCCACTCTGCTCCCCTCCAGCAGCCCTGCTGCCCATCATGGGGCGGGGCCAGCAGAGGCCATCAGCCCCCGTGCCACCACTGCCAACAGAGCTGGACCCGGGGCCAGGAAACAGAGGCTGGCCATTGGTGGGTGTCGGCCTCACCCCCTTTTGGCCCCGCCCCCGGCATCTGCTGAGGATGCGGTGAGCAGGGCTGGCATGGGGGCCAGCAAAGGTTGCCGACCCCTGGCTTAAGTCGACTTAACAAGCACCCAGTGTAGACTCAGAGTTCTGTAGGTCGACTTAAGTTTCCTTAGGTCGACCTAAGGCACCAGTGTAGACACACTCATAAAGTCTAAAGCTATGATGCTGAAATAGTGCAACTCTATGGATTAGGATAGTTTTATAAAAAAAATTTTTTGTGCACTACAGAAAAAGATCTGGGTAAGAGAATACCTATTTCTATTGTCTGGCTGCAGTCCTACTGCTCTAGACTGCAATCTCATTAGACCTACCTATGCAGAGAAGAGAGGGGAGAAAGGGCACCCTGAAATAGATGACACAAAGAGAAAGAATAGATGTAACAGCAAAACAAATATGATCTCGAAGGTGGAGCGGACTAGAGCAGGAAAACTGATTAATCTGGTCAAAAACAGAAGTGGCAGCCACAGAAATCATGCTACTAATTAACAATAATTAGCTTCTCCATGTGGTTTTCCATAGATGAATGTTGCTATGATAGTACAAAGTCTACTGATTAGTAATAGTAGTTGTGTGCTTTTTGTTGAGGATTATCATATTTGTACATGTAAAAACAAAGGGCCAAGGGTAAAAATGACATTAAAACTGTGGCTCTAGAGAAAATCCATTGAAAGAAAAAAGATCAAAAATATTTTCCAATTATCTGCTGTTTCTTAAATTCATCAGATTTGTGTTTAATGCAATTAAGTGTCATTTAAATGACTTACAGATCTATATGCAAGCCTAAGAGCTCAGTGATGACATTGTTCAGGGAGGATCCTTTAATATAACACTGAAATGTTTCTGACTTTTAAGAGTTGAGGTATTTCTGCTGTGATTAAATCTATTCTCTTTCTGTCCCTTATTGCATATACAAATAAATTGGAACTCAAGGGCCAGGTCCTCTACTGATATAAACCAGTATAAGAAGCTATGCCAATTTATACAAGCGGAAGGGCTGGCCAAAGGTTTGGTTCTGATTAGCATACAGATTTTTGGAAAGTTACAAAGGGGTAGCTGTGTTAGTCTAGTTCAGCAAAACAAACAAGGAGTCCTCTGGCAATTTTTAAAGGCTAACAAATTTATTTATCACATGAACTTTCATGGGAAAAAATTCCACTTTGTCAGACACTTGAAGCTTTGGAAACTTATCCAACACTTAACAGAATGGTCCAGAATTCTTAGGTCTGGACAACTCATATTGGAAACTTTAAGAAGGTTTTCCCATGAAATTTCCAGAGCTAACTCTCTGGGGGCAGGGTCGGAGAGATGAGACCAAAGTGCTAGGAAAAGTGACTTTTCTTTCTGGTATTTTGACAATTGAGCTTCCAGATGAAAAGTGAGAAGTAATGAAAAATAATGAGAGGAGGCTGGGTTCTCAGTGCCCAAACTTGGCCGGCAATCATGATAGATTAGATTAGATTAGATTAGATTAGATAAACTAGTAAATTGAGTAGATTTGACATGGAGATGAACGAGACAATAAATATGAACTTCTCCAATCCCATTTTTAGGGCCACTTTTCAGAGAAGACCTACACTTTAAGCATTTTGGAGAGCTTTATGTACCTTTATAGACTAATACCTAGCTTTTTATATGGCATGTGTCATAAGCAGATTTCAAAACACCGTACAAAGGAGGTCAGCTTCCATTTTATTAATAAGGAAACTGAGGCAGAGGGCAGTGACCTGCCCAAGGACACCCAATAGGAGCATAGAAGAGCTGGCAACAGAGCACAGGTCTTTTGAGTCACAGGTTAGTACTCTGTCTGCTAGGATCTGTTGCTGCAGTGTTTATTTTGCTCTCTTTGCCACATGGGTTCCCATAAAAGCCTCAACCCCTTCCTCTACACTGGCTTCTCGGAGAATATCAAATCAAATTCAAGGTATTGCTCCTTAACTTCAATGATCTGAATATGTGAAGGGGCCTGTATTATCCAGAAGGTCAGACTAGATGATCTAATAGTTTGTTCTGCCTTCAGATACATAGAAGTCTTTGCAAACCTCAAAAACAAAGACTGTGGTTGCTCCTCTGACACAACTGAATTGTCTGCCACAAGCGTGTATCTTTCTTTATGCAGGAGACAGAGGTTTTGGTGGGCTAGCCTAAGATTGTGGGTTGAGGTGATGTAGGATTTAAGAACCACCACAGACATCACCAGTTTCCATTTCAAATGGAAGATGCACTTATTTGATCAATTTTCCCTAATAAAAGCATATATGTGTGTCTGTGTGGTGACATTTGTGGTGGGTCTTAGATTCTACACCATCTCAACTCAGAATCTTGGACCAGACCCCAGAAAGTTCTGTCTCAACATGCATTTTTCTCCCTGGGTAAGAAAGAAAGAGAATCACATATGATTGTATAGTGTCCCATCTTCAAAGCATCTGACGAAGTGGGATTTTCATCCACAAAAGCTCATGTGATAAATAAATCTGCTAGTCTTTAAAAGTGCCACAGGACTCTGCTGTTTTTCTGCAATAGACTAACACGGCTACCCCTTTGGAATATGATCAGTGCTAATCAAAACACTTGATACTTTTTGTGCAAATACTACACTGATGGTGATTGATTGGAGCCTTATTAAAATAAAGTGAATAGTATAATAAGACACAGAGAAATATAAGATAAAAGATGTTCTTGTGATACTGAACAATTGATCAAAGAGGATCTAAGCTGGAAATTTTAGTGGCCTTTTGATATGCCAGCCATCACCTGATCGGTAATTTACAGATTTGGCACATCTTTGCAAATAAGGGCCTTTGTCTCACAAATATTGCCTTAGTCTTTGAGCCTAATTCCTACCACCAGTAGCAGTTAAATGGTACCTCTATCCCAACGTTCAGTTCTACAAGGTCGAAATGTATTTCTATTTCTGCAATTTGCTCTACTCCATTATCAGTGAATAAAGACCTTACCAAGCTCATGAGTGAGAGCAAATCTCTGGCATATCTTTTTCTCTATTATTGAGTAATGGAAAGTAACTACTATTCTCATTGATGCTAGGATTTTTTATTACTTGTCTCACACTAACTCTGTTGTGTGATGTAGATATCAAGATAAAATGTGGTCTTAAAGAGTGTTTGATTTAATGTCTGTTAATTCACAAGTCAAATGTGTGAGTGTAAAATCTTTTAGGTATTAGGGAACTAAGTCGACCTAGGTCGAACTAAGTCGACCTAGGGCAGCCACACCGGTTTTAGGTCGACTTAACAAATTGACTTAGCCCTTAAGTCGACCTAAACAGTGGTAGTTATTAAGTCGACTTAAGGAAGCCCTTAAATCAACTTAATGAAAGTCTGGTGTGGACACAGCGTTCTTTAGGTCAACTTAAGCATCCTTAAGTTGACCTAACTTTCAAGTGTAGACATACCCTAAGAGATTTAATATAGAGCACTTTACAACTCTGAAATATATCTTCATTTCTGATGCGGAACACAACATGTATAACAGCACAAGTTAACAGTTTAAGACAAAAATTAAGAGGACTAGTATATCTACTTGAATTCTGTGCAATCCTAGGCAATGTCTACACTTGCTAAAATTAGTTTGAATTAGTTAGTTCGAACTAACTAATTCAAACTAATTTTAGTTAGTTCGAATTAGCTTAATTCAAACTAGCATGGCCACACTGGAATGTTAGTTCGAACTAAGCAAGCACTTGTTTAGTTCGAATTAGCAATCCCCATTCATTTCAATGGCCGGTTAATTCGAACTAAGAAATCTAGTTAGTTCAAATTAACCCCTTAGTTCGAATACCCTATTCGAACTTATTAGTTCGAATTAAGGAAGCCCTTAATTTGAACTAACTAAAGCCTAGTGTAGCCATGGCTTTAGTTAGTTCGAATTAAGACTCCTTAATTCTAACTAACTTGCAAGTGTAGACATAGCCCTAGAGAGACTGTAGTAAATTCTGAGCTCCTTGATACCTATGAAACCTCACTGAAGACAATGGGCTCTATTCTGCAGTAGTTTCCAGATACCCCCGGTTTATGTTGGTGGGACTAAGATCAAATTCTAGCTTAGTGGCATTACACAGATGTAGCTGAAGGCACAAATTACAGAGCTGTACAGGTTTAATTGAGGGCAGAATGTGACCCGCAAAAGATTTCATATGCTATTGATTCAAGAGCCAGAATAATCACAGCTTGACCTTTAGATTCCAAAATGTGTTTACAGGGGCAACAATCAGAAAAATCCTCATTTTACTTGTGAACTGATCAGATGTGCCATGCAGTCAATGATACACAACTGACATGGAACCCCACAGTACTGTCTTCACACAGTGACTTTTCAGAGTGTCACACCCACCTTTCTGAGTGTGAATTAAAAATGTTCTGTAGAACTTCTGTCTTCTAGTTCCTACTGACATCAGTGAGAAATTGAGGCAGCTATTACTACATGCATTGCTTTGAAAATGCATCTGCAATGTATTTTTCTCTTGCAGCAGATTATAACAGGATTTTATAAAGACTCTGTAACACCACACATTCTGTCCATCATCATATTTCACAATGGAAGCCACATTTCCTGTTAATAATTAAACAGGGTGCCCTGGTTCTGGAGGCGCCACTTCAAAGCAAGTTTCAGCAGGTAACTGTTGACTTGAAAAATAGAGAAATTGCAGCAATGTCCAGAAGAGGAGCAAGATTTCATATGTACTTATGGGATTCTTAAGAAAAATATCTAAGGCTATGTCTACACTTGTAAATTTAGGTCAACTTTAGCTAAGTCGACTTAACATGTCCACACCTAAATTTTAAGTCAACTTAGGGGGGACCCTACAAAGTTGACCTAGAGCATCCACAGTGGATGCCTAGGTCGACTTGAAGGGGCTAGAGGGACCTTGTACAGGTCCACGGTGGCAGGGGGGGCACCCCTTGCCAAGTGCCAGGGGGCTCAACCTTTGCCCCATTGTACCTGGGTACAATGGGGCAAAGAGGGACAGGGACCCTGGCAGGGCATAGGGGCAGGGTGGGCAGGGCTCTGCCCTGCCCTTTGAGGGGGCATGCCAGGCTCTCCCTGTACCAGCCCCCTGGCAGGGGGGGAGTCCTGGAGAGCCCTAAGTCCACTTAGAGTCAACTTAGGGCTACTCCACATGTACACTGGCTTAAGTCAACTTTCTAAAGTCGACTTAAGCCTAAAATCGACTTTAAACGAGGTTTAATAAAGTTGACTTAATTTTCCTTAAGTCGACTAAAGCAGCTTGCTTAAGTCGACTTAAGGAAAGTGTAGTGTAGACGCACCCTAAGAGATCAATGTGAAGCATAAGTTGGAACTCATTAGGGCAGATCTCCAACTGGTGTAAATTGTCATAGCTCGGTTGGTGTCAAACCACACATGCCTACAGTTCATTTGGGACAGGCCCTGATTCACAAGTCCTAGTGGTAAAACATGATACTATACTATCGGCAGGGTGAATGCATGGATGTAGTTCCCCAGCTGGTGCAATTTGGCTGTGGCCCACAATTTCTTCCTGTTGTGTGTAAGGAATGGATAAGTAGTAAGATGCTTTCAAATTCATTTTAAAAAGTTACAGGTTGCCAATCACCTCTTCTTCCTCAGTTGATAAGAGAAGCTCTTGGGACAGATTTTTGGCTGGTGTAAATCAGCATAGCAACACTGCCTTTAATGGGGTTACACTGAGTTACACCAACTGAGATTCTGGCCCATTGTCTAAAATGACTTTTGTTACCTGAAGTGTGATAAACTTGTCTAATCAGTTTTGTCAGAATGCATGGATCTCTGGGACAATGGAATTAATTTAATGGAACATAATAGTAATTAACAGCAAGATTAATGTTTGGAGATCCAGGGTTTCTTGTTATTTTGAAACAACAAAAATTGACCAAAAGAAAGGAATCCATCCCTCAAAGCAGAAAAAGCATCCTTGGGTCATTCCACTTCTTCACACCAAGGGGGAACAAAAGAACAAAAGAGAAGAATCTAAATCATTTGAAACACATTTGCCCTCATTGCATTGTGAAAAGAATAAGGCCAAAAGGACTTAGGCACCTGTTATCCATTGATTTCAATGTGAGCTTGGCACCTAAATATCTCTGAAGATCTCGGGCCTAAGCATCTAACTGCCACATTAGGCACCAACATCCAACATTTTGGTGCCACTGAGATTCTCAAAATCTCCATTCAGTAACTGCCTACCTCTGTAGATGCCCCAAATCCATAGGTGCCTGAATTTCCATCATGAAAATACTCAAGGTGCTTAAGTTTCTGCCACTGGGCATGCACACAGCCTTCCTGGTGGCCAGGACCTGTCTCATGCCTAACCCTGGCAGGATCCTCAAACTAGGAATTCTCCTGCCTGTATCACATGTAGGGTCTGATCCTAACATTAAGAGCCATATCTATTAAATTGAAAAGATCCTCCAAAGGACAATACAAATAGGTATAGGTACAGCAGGATTTAAATATAAAGGGGAAATTATAAAGACAAGAACCGTTTAGCTTCAAAATCTCATTTGATTGAGATTGTCAAAATTATGAAGGTCACACAGAAAAAAAGGTCATCAAATTAAGGTAAATAGGAAGTGTGCTAACAATAAAAGAGGAAATACATCTGTATGCAACTTCTGTTCAGTCTTTTAGATTTTATTGTTGTAGGAGGTCACTGATTTAAATACTGTGGCTGGCATTTTTAAAGGACTGGGTAATTTTATGAACACTTGTAACACTTGTACTTATGTATGACAACATAATGATAAGGACAATCAAATCTCATACTAAAGGCATAAATTTTTCATCTGTGGGGATCAAGGAAGATTTTTTTCCTCCTAGCTAATATGGAGCTGTTATTGGTTTCTAGTTCATCTTCCCAAAAGCATCAAGTATTTGTCAGGTAATGCTAAGGCTTAAGCTGTCCAAAACCTAGGCCACAAGATCAGCAGCTTGAAGAGAGAGGAAAAAAAAAAGAGTCAAAAGGCATAAAGATGGGAGAGACCACAAAACTGTTAAATTAGATAAAGCTGACTGACCGGTACAGAGGGCAGGTTAAACTAGCCACAGAGAGGAGGGGGAGATTAACAGACCCCCAGTACTCTGACTAGATAACCACAGAGAGAGAAGGAGGCTCAGAGAGGCCTTCTAACCATCAGAAAAAAAGGACCTTAGGAGTTGGAAAAACACCACATCACTGCGTTTTTGGGGGGAATAAAAGGAGACTAGTTATGGAGGCGAATCCGGAGTTATTTTGTCTCAGTTAACTCTGAGGCAGAAGGACTCTGGGGATTTGATCGACCTCCATGCGTACTCCCCATCCAGCTCTCTGCAGGACGTGGATGGACCAGGTGAGAAACCCTGGAAGCCTGGCCAGCTAATGGGAGCATCAAACCAGCAATCTGATAAAGCAAAGGTAATTAAAGTAAAAGGAGTCCAGAGTAGCGACTGGCTCCTAAACAAAAAGTAACACAAAAAGTTTTAAGGTTTTCCCAGCTTTATGCTGAGACTCTTTGGTAAATGAACAATAGCTGCATCAGCCTTGGGTTTGGAGTTGATGTAGGAATTAGGGGAAGGTACAGGATTTGCTTTGGGTATAATTGTGTTAGCATTTCTGCTTCTTTGTGTGTGCTTATAAATGCACTTATTTTTATCAATTATAATGTTGTGTTAGAGAGTGTGTGTGTGTGAAATTTTAACCGGTGACTAGTCTGAGACTATACCCTGTTTGCAGCCACCCCAAAGCCCCCCAAGGCTTTGAAAGCAAGGGTGCACAGGTGAACCTCGTGACCCACTGGATCCCCTTCTTGTGTGAGTGCATAAACGGGCACCGTCTGTGCTTGGTGTCCGTGCTGCTATAACTCTGCTGCAGGGGGGAGGAAAGTGTGAATGGGGGTTAACCGTTGACCAGGTCTGGGACTAAATCCTGTGTGCAAAAATGCACAGGTGAACCTCGTGACCCAATGGGTGTGAATGAGATCCCTATACAACAGCACAAAGACTATGTCTACACTTATTAATTTAAGTCAACTTTAACTAAGTCAACTTAACTAAGTCGACTTTAAGTCGACTTAGTTAAGTCGACGTAGTGTGTCTACACTTAAAAATAAAGTCGACTTAAAGGGGAACTTAAAAAGTCGACCTAGAGCATCCACACTGGATGCCTAGGTCGACTTCTAGGGGCTTAGGGGGACCTAGGAGAGGTCCATAGGGGCAGGGGGCCACCCCTTGCCCAATGCCAGGCAGCTTAGCCTTTGCCCCATTGTACCTAGGTACAATGGGGCAAAGGGGGACAGGGACCCAGGTAGGGCATAGGGGCAAGGTGGCCAGGGCTCTGCCCTGCCAGGTGGGGGGGCATGCCAGGCTCCCCCTGTGCCCCGCCCCCCTGGCAGAGAGGGCATTGGTGTAGCCCTGGGGTAGCCCTAAGTCGACTTAGGGCTACCCCACGTCTACACTAGCTTAAGTCGACACTAGGGAGTCGACTTAAGCCTTAGGTCTACTAGGAAGGTGGTTTTATAATGTTGACTTAATTTTAATTGTCGACTTTATTTTCCTTAAGTTGATTTAAGCAGCTTGCTTAAATCAACTTAAGGAAAGTGTAGTGTAGACACAGGGTAAATTAAGTCGATTTAAGCAAGCTTAAGTCGACTTAATTTACCAGTGTAGACACAGACAAAGAGTCCTGTGTGATTGTGTTTTACATATGGACTTATCTGTATATTGGGCTCTGTTATACACTCTATGTTATGTGTTTAAAGCCATAATTGATGCAAAACCCTGAATCTGCATTCATGCAATAAGCAACATTGCAGTTTAGAGTGTTTGTGGATATATTGGATGTTTATTGTACTACTAATCACTATCTTAACCTGTGTGATTGTAATCATAGTGACTTAATAATTGTTTCATGCATAGTAAATAGAGAAAAATCATTGTTAGTTGTGGTCTTTGCCCAGGGGCTTCGGGAGCTTCCCAACATCCACATTTAAAAGGACCGGGTATTTGTTTAGGCACCCTTCCCCCTTAAGGGGATAAAGTTCTAACAGTATTGATCCCTACCATTTGGAGGATGTTTAGCTAGATTGACCAGTGGTCTGATCTGAGCTGATTGAGTGGTTCTTACACTCCTAACCACTAAACATAATTCAGCATTTTTTTCATTTCTTTTCTTTAATATAAATTAATTTACTAAATATTGTCACTAAAAATAATTTAGCAATATGACAATGTTCTCAACCATGCACATTCTTTGTTTAACAGACACTTATTATTTATTTGTATTCTCATGTCATGTACGAGCCCTAGTCAGGGACAAGGACCCCATTGTTCTAGGTGCTGTACAAACACAGATAAAAAAAGACAGTCTCTGACCCTAAGAATTTACAGTCATAAGTATAAGAAAACCAACAACATCTGGATATGGACAGATCAATAGGAGAGGAACAGGAAACAATGAGACAATATAGCACAGCATGATGGGCATTGGTCTCATATACCAGCAATTTAGCCATTGTCAAGTATTTTGTAAGCTTCATTATAGAGAGGAGTTTTAAGGAGAGATTTGAAGGAAGATGATGAGTTAATGAGATTAAATATGCCTTGTAGTCTGCACTGGTCTGTAAAACCATGCACAGATAGTATTGATCAGATTTTGATGCTCTGGGATGATCACTGATACCCTAACTAATTGGCTAAATCCAATGGTAGAAGAAATTCACCTTGGCTCAATATCTCAGCAGCACTAAGAGTGTGAATTTTCAGGATGACAGTGGAAAGATCATTCTGACTGCAGAAAGCTTAAGGCTTTACCTTGGTAATTTGTTTTTAAACAAGTACTGAAAGAAAAGAATGGATGAGAAAAATAAGAGAACAGGAAGAGGCAGTGATTAATAGTATGCTGTATTACCTTTTACTGGAGTTTACTTGTTATGGATCCATCGCTGTGTGGAAGCTGGCAACCCCAGATTCCTACCGCTCCATGGGACAGCAGTTCAGCATCAGAAAGGCCATTGTGGGCGGGTCATAATTGGGTGTCCCTGCACTGCAGAACCGGGGTGAGCTCATGGACCAGCTCAAGGAAGATCTGCTTGCTCATCCTAAAGTTCTGCAGCCACAGGTCGTCATCCCAGGTGGTGAGAACGATTCGCTCCCACCAGTCGCTGCTGGCCTCACATGCCCAGAAGCGATGAGGCATAGAGTGCACTGTTGTGAGCACGGCAGCTTGCTGGAGCAGCAAAGTGGGGGGCAGGATGTCATCTGCCTCCGCGCTGGCGGGTTGCCAGCAAAACCTGCTCCACATCCAAAGAAGCCTTGCCAAAGAAGCTGGCAGGTGTCACACAGCTGGCTGACAAATCTCTGGAGAAGAGGCTAGTCTATGACCTGCTCAGGATCCATGTTGCCAGGCACAATGGGGAATGTGCTGAGCTCACTTTCTCTTTTAAAGAAGTGGCCGGTGGAGGGGGACATTCTCTGCTGCCAAACTGGCACACTTCCCACAATGCACTACTCCACCCCCCCAAGTTGACTTAAGAGTCTAGTGTAGACTCTATATGTTGACTTAATAAGGTCAACTTAATAACGTCGACTTAATAAACTCGACTTAACTTTCTAAGTGTAGACGTAGCCTATATGTCCAAGCATTGCCCCATCCAGTGACCCTTGCTTCATCTTCATCAGGGACGGGTTCCAACCAAGCTCTGGCAGTCAACAGGGAGCTAGTGCTGGTGCTGGTGCTGGTGCTGGCCCTGGGCCTGGGCCTGGGCCTCTGCAGCCAGGCCAACAGCATGCCCTTTTTCCTCACAAGCCAGGGGAAGACATCTCAGAGCAGGGGCTGCAGCCCTCTTATACACCAGGCTCCTGAGCCCTGATTGGCCCTGCAGCCACCTGCTCCTGTTGGCTGCTTCCTTTTCAGATCTTTTAACCCGCCATTTTCCACTAACCTGTATGAATTCATTGATAGAGTTTGCTCTGTTGTTTGTTCTTTCTGAGGAACAAACTGTAGATGTCAACATTTGTTGAACTCTCCACTGTCTTTCTCAACCACACATGATCGGGGCACTTGTTATTTTATTTCTTTGATAACTGCCGCTGTCCATCCTTTTTTCATTATCCAATTTGATATGAACATGGTTCTAGACCTGGCAACTGAGTGACTTCTGTTGTAGAACTGTTAATAAACTCTTTTAGCGTATTTATCAAATTTGGCTACTCTCTTCGGCTATGTCTACACTTGGCCAAATAAGTGAACTTTGCTAAGTTGACACAACAAAGTTGACTTTAAGTCAACTTTGCTAAGTCGACTCAGCATGTCTACACTATAAAAATAGGTTGACTTAAAGTGGACCTTGCCGAATTGACTTAAAGCGTCTACACTGGATGCCTAATTCAACTTTTAGGGGCTAGGTGGACCTGGGACTGGTCCACGGTGGCGAGGGGGCACCCCTTTCAAAGTGCCATGGGGCTCAGCATTTGTCCCATTGTACCAGAGTACAATAGGGGCTGAACAGGACAGGGACAGTGGCAGGGCATAGGAGCGTGGTGCGCAGGGCTGTGTCCTGCCCTGTGGGTAGGCATGCCAGGCTCTGGCTGTGCCAGCCACCCTGGCAGGGAGGTCAGTGGAGGAGCCCTGGGGGCCCTTTAAGTCAACTTAAAGTCAATTTAGGGCTAATCCACGTCTACACTGGCTAAGTCAACTTAATAAAGTTGACTTAGCCAGTAAAATCGACTTTAAAGTAGGTTTAATAAAGTTGATTTAAAATTTCCTTAAGTTGACTTAAGCAGCATCTTAAATCAATTTAAGGAAATTGTGGTGTAGACGCAGAGTAAATTAAGTTGACTTAAGCAGGCTTAAGTCGACTTAATTTACAAGTGTAGACGCACCCTTCAAGCCTGGTCCACTTCGATGATAGATTGTTTTCCAAAATTGGAACACTAGTTCTGAGTTGTTTTCTAATCAGTAACTGTGCTGGATTATATCTGGTAGCTGCTATTGATGTTAAACTATAACTTAGAGATCAAATAATTGATCTGCCTGTTGTAGGATTTTCATTGCTGCTCTAAAACCCTACAGTCACCTGTAGGTAATGTGGGCTTCTACTAATATGATGAAAGTTATATTTCCTTAGGAGTGATTTTAATTCTGCTACAGTGAATTATGGTCTTTTGTCTGTAACTAGTTCTCTGGAATACCAGAGTATTTCTGTATCCTTGATAACTTCAGTTTCTTGATAACACTGCTGTGTGTTATGTCTTTCAAGTATACTGTCTCCTGAAAAAATATCCCATGATGATCAGGTAATAATGTCCTCTGATTTTGTGTAAATCTACAGCTAGTTTCTTCCAAGGTCTCTCTGGTAGAAGTGTTACTACAAAAAATATTTTTGTGCTGCATTGTTCTCTTAGTTCTACAGCGCTCACATGCAGATATTTTATTCTTTATGTCCTTGCTGATGTTCAGCCCCTCCATTCATTGATTGGACCATATATGTCATTTGGTTAATCCTTGATGTCCTTCATGGATCAGATTTAGGATTTCCTGTCTCATTTCATTTGGAACTACAATGAAATTGTCTTGAATCATGAGTCCATTTGCCAAACTTAATTGTCCATGCGTGACAAAGTTGTCTCTTGTCACTTCCTTTGTGTCCTTTAGTTAGTCAGACCAGCTGCCCTTCATGTGACTTAGAACTTCCTAAAGTTGTGTGTCTATTGAGGTTGGTTTTTTGTAGCTAGAGTATCTGTTCTGGCACTGATATGTATGTGTCCACAGCGTCCATGTAAACTTTTACATCATCTTTGAGCTCACAGGTAGCTGAGTGCAATGCTGGGCTCTGTGACAGATGTCTGGGAAAAATCTGATTGTGGCAAAAATATATTTAGCAATTGGAGTAAATCTCATTAACCTTAGCAATAGGCGCTGGTATCTCAGCAGTGCTTGATCCAGGTCTTTTCCCCTGATGAGGAAGTAGTTTATGGTCTGTTATCAATGTAAATAAATTCACTCCACACAGATGTAAAAGTTCTCACATGCCTGTAGGCTTGCCAGCCATTTCTTTTCAACGTGTGCATATTGTTCTCTGTTTCTATAAGTCTATAAGAGCAAAATGCACCTGGCTTCTACTCAGAGCCATGTTGTTGCAATAATACACCATATAAGCCATCCACACTGGCCACTGTAGGTTTGTTCAGATCATACTACTTGAGAACTGAAGTTGTCAGTATTATTTCTTTTATCTTTTTAAAGGCAATTTCTTGATTTGACCTCCATAACCAAGATGTGTTGGACCTCAATAGTTCATTTGGTGCATTTGTCATGGTAGAAAGGTCTTGTAGATATTGACCAAGGTTATTTCCTTCCTTAGTATGTACCTCAGTTCTGGTTCATTAGCTGGAGCATTGAAGTCTCCAGTTGCTTTACTTTCTGAGGGTTAGGACTGTTTCCATTGTTGTTTATTGTGTGTCCCAAAAACTCAGTTTGGGATAAGTAGAAAAAGCATTTTTCCTTCTTTACCTTCAGTCCTTAGGACTTCATTGAGGGTTTTGTGTGTTCTTCTTTACAAGATCCTTATAGCAGAATATCATCCCTGAAAACTATACCTCCATTTGTATTTCTTATCAATTCTGCCATCTTTCTTTGGAAAATTGCAGTTAATCCTGATAATCCTAAAAGGTAATCTTCAAAAGCAAAATCTCCTAGTAGGAGGGATAAATGTAGTCATTTTATCACCTTCTGAGGCTAAAGAAATATGAAAGAATCTGCTTGAGGCATACAGTTCTGTAACACCTTTTGCTTTGGGGAGGAAGTCATCCACTGTTGGGAGCATATATTTTCCTTTCACAACTGCTTCATTAAGTCTTTTAAGACCCATGCAGATTCATAGTTTTCCATTATTCTTTATATCTGGTGTCACTGGAGAGCGCTGTGTTGTTGGTGCAAAGATGTTCTTGGTTTGCTGAGTCATTCCAGTCTCTTTAACTCAGTTGACACGATATGAAGTAATGGGCTAGGAATCCTGTGAATGGTAGATGCACTGTATAGTTCAGCTTTGTCTTCTAAGGTTATTATTATTGGCTGTCTCTCTTTTCACAAATCCAATAGCATCAAATATGCCATTGACTTCTTCCACATTTGTCAGCAGACCCATTGTGGCTGCAACACTGTGGCTGTGAAGGTTATTGGTCTGTGGTCCTTTGATCACATACACTCACAATGCACAACTTTTGTAAATTGTTTCTGTGGCAATCTAGCCCACAGAATCATAGAATCATAGAACTGGAATGGACCATGAGAGGTCATTGAGTCCCCTGCACTCATTGCAGGACCAAGAACAATCTAAACCATCTCTGACAGGTGTTTGTCTAATCTGCTTTTAAAAATTTTCATTGATGGAGATTCCACAACCTCCCTAGGCAACTTATTCCAGTAGTGAATCACCCTGACAGTTGGGAATTTTTTCCTAATGTCCAACCTAAACCTCCATTGCTGTAATTTAAGTCCATTACTTCTTGTCCTATCATCAATAGTTAAGGAGACTAATTTTTCTCCCTTCTCCTTATACCAACCTGTTAGATACTTGAAAACTGTTATGCTGTTCCCACTCAGTCTCCTCTTTTTCAGATTAAACAAGCCCAGTTCTTTCAATCGTCCCTCATAAGTCAAGTATTCCAGACCTTTAATCGTTTGTGTTGTTCTTCTCTGGACTTTCTCTAATTTCTCCACATCTTTCTTGAAATGAGGCACCCAGAACTGGACACAGTACTCTAGTTGAGGCCTAATCAGTTCAGAGGAGAATGGAAGAATTGCTGCTTGTTTCTTAATTACAATACTCCTGTTAATACATCCCAAAATGATGTTTGCTTTTTTTGCAACGTTGTTACACTGTTGACTCATATTTAGCTTGTGGTTCACTATGACTCCCAGATCCCTTTCCACAGTACTCCTTCCAAGGCAGTCATTGCCCATTTTGTATGTGTGCAACTGATTTTTCTTTCCTAAATGGAGTACTTTGCATTTGTCCTTACGGAATTTCATCCTATTTCCTTTAGACCATTTCATCAGATTGTCCAAGTCATTTGAATTGTGATCCTATTCTCCAAAGCATTTGCAACCCCTCCCAGCTTGGTATCATCCACAAACTTTATAAGTGTACTCTCTATGCCATTATTTAAATCAATGATGAAAATATTGAACAAAACTGAACCCAGAACTGATCCCTCTGGTACCCGGCTCATTATGCCCTTCCAGCATGCAGTTCAGAATACTTCCTGGGCTAATCAGAGGTGTCAGGTGACTTCTGGTCTGGTTGGGGCTGAATGTGATTTTAAATCCCTACTGTGAACTCAATTTCCGAGTCAATCTGAAAGTCAATAGCCTTTCCTTGAATATTCAGTTTTACTTTTTAGGCTCTGTGAGAAGAAAGAAGAAGAAACAATGACTCTTGATTGTCTCAAATATGAGTCAACTCCGTCACTGCTTTACTGCAGTAAACAAATACAAATTACCTGTATTTCTTGTATTTATGACATAGTGTTTCTGTCTGGATATGCATCGTCTCTTGGAATATGACTTTTTCCACACCTTGTGCATGCATGCAGGAATTTATCCCTTCTAGCCAGGCAGTTCTCTTGCCTTGCCTTTGGCATTTTATGATAATGACTTTTAACACTCAAGTGTCTGTTTATAGTTTCTCAGCTAGTTTCAGGTTTTTTTAAATTTATCTAGTTACTCTAGATTTTGCTATTTCACCAGCTCAGATTGCTTTCCTCTCTGTACATCTGTGGCTAGGGTTAAATCTCTCTTCAGTAGTAGCTGCTGTGAACAGTTTTCATCTGCTAACCAGATAACTAGAAAGACAACAGAGTCTTGTGGCACTTTTAAAGACTAACAGATTTATTAATCGCATGAGCTTTCGTGGGAGAAAATCCCACTTCATCAGACGCTTTGAAGATAGGAAAGTTACAGAGTGGGAGGAAATTAAATGCAGGGGAGTGTATGACATAGCATCAGGTCAGGCTGTAACAGCAAATCAAAGTAGGTGTTAGGATTCAAAACACTGGGGAACAGCACATAGAGGAGGGGGGAGGTCAATTCACTTGATGTAATGCGAGAAAAATCCATAGTCCCTGTTCAACCCCAAGGCAACTGAGTCAAATTTGCATATAAGTTCGAGTTCTGCAGACTCTCTTTGAAGCTGTGATTTGTTATTCATCTGTGTCAACACAGCTATTAACAAGTCGTTGAGGGAGTGAGCAGGGAGATTGAAGTGTTCCCCTACAGGTTTTGCAGTGTTGCAATTTCTGATGTCAGATTTGTGTCCATTGATTCTTTGGCGCAGAGACTGTCCTGTCTGTCCAATATATAAGGCAGAGGGGCATTTCCGGCACATGATGGCAGAAATCACATTGGTGGATGAGCAGGTGAACGAACCCTTGATGGAGTAGGTGGCATGATTAGGCCCTGTGATGGTGTCATCAGTGTAGATATGAGGGCAAAGTTGGCAGCGTGGTCTGCTGCAGGGCTGTGTTCCTGCTTTAGTGTTTCTGCTCTGTGATCTGTAGTTGCTGGTAAGTATCCTTTTAAGATTAGGGGGCTGTCTGAAAGCAAGGAGAGGTCTGCCTCCCAAGGCTTGAGAGAGTGAGGGATCATCTTGTAAAATAGGCTGTAGATTTTTGATGATGTGTTGAAGAGGTCTGGCTTGGGGGTTGTAGGTGACGACCAGTGGCGTTCTGTTGTTGTTTTTCATGGGCTTCTCCTGCAGTAGTTGACTTCTGGGTACCCGTCTGGCTCTGTCAATTTGTTTCTTCACTTCTGTGGGTTTGTACTGTAGTTTTAAGAATGCCTGGTAGAGATCCTGAAGGTGTCTGTCTCTGTCTAAAGGGTCAGAGCAAATGCGGTTATATCTTAGGGCTTGACTGTACACAATGGATCGTGTGGTGTGTCGAGGATGGAAGCTCGAGGGATGTAGGTAACTATACCGATCAGTAGGTTTGCAGTATAGGGAGGTCTTTATGTGCCCATCACTAATTTGCACTGTAGTGTCCAGAAAGTGGATCTCTTGTGTGGAGTGTTCCAGGCTAAGTTTGATTGTGTTGTGGAAATTGTTGAAATCTCTGTGGAATTCTTCAAGGGCATCTTTACCATGGGTCCAGATGATGAAGATGTCATCAATATAGCGTAGGTAAAGTAGGGGTGCTTTGGGATGAGACATGAGGAAACGTTGCTCTAAATCGGCCATAAAGATGTTGGCATATTGTGGGGCTATGCGGGTACCCATGGCAGTGCCACTGACTTGAAGGTATAGATCATCTTCAAATCTGAAATGGTTGTGGGTGAGTACAAAGTCACAGAGGTCAGCCACAAGTTTAGCTGTGTCATCATCCTGGATGGTTCTTCTGATAGCTTGTAATCCATCCTTGTGGGGAATGTTAGTGTAAAGAGCCTCTACATCCATAGTGGCTAGGATGGTATTTTCTGGAAGACCATCAATGGATTGGATTTTTCTCAGGAAAAAAAGGAAAAACAATGTTGTTGGGTGGGATGCTGATAAAGTGATTTCTTAATTTCTGATCCAGACAGACATCATCTTCCTTTCCAAATGCAAGCAACTGGACATTATACCTAATGGACTGAAGGTAAAGAACCCATTACAATCGACATATTACACAGATTACAGTGAGAGATTGTGCCATAAACTCTCTCAGAAATTAAGAAATCACCTTATCAGCATCCTGTACAGCAAACAGAAAAAAATTAGAAACGAAGTCTCCACACTGGAATCTCTTCTACAAAACCATCATCCAGCACATTCTTCACTCTGGGTGGACTTCACTAAAAAGAGAAAATCCATCTACAACACACACTTTGCTTCCCTACAGAGGAAAAAAGACAACAAACTGTCCAAGCTCCAATATACCACAAGGGATAACAGCAGCACCTCTATCCCACCCAACAACATTGTTAATCTTTCATGCTACAGACTCACTCCAGCAGAGGAATCTGTGCTGTCTCGGGGACTTTCTTTTTGCCCCACCGCCCCCACACATAAGATACAATTCTGTGGTGACCTTGAGAACTACTTTCGCCGTCTCAGGCTCAAGGAGTATTTCGCCACCACCAATGTAGAACACAATGACCTACAGATACCTTCCTCCCAACATTCCAAGAAAAAGTATTCAACATGGACTCCTCCTGACGGTCGGAACAACAGACTGGACTCCTATATAAATTGTTTCCGCCACCAGGCAAAGGCTGAAATTGTGGACAAACAACATCACCTACACCATAACCTCAGCCATGCAGAGCGTAATGCCCTCCAGAGCCTCAGAAACAACTCTGACATTATTATTAAGGAGGCTGACAAGGGAGGTGCCGTCGTCATCATGAATAAATCGGATTACGATCAGGAGGCTTATAAACAGCTGTCCAATGGAATGTTCTAAAAACCACTCCTCTATGACCCCACTGAGGAATACCAGAAGGAACTACAACACCTACTCAAGAAACTCCCCAAAGCAGCACAAGAACAAATCAAGACAGAGACACCGCCAGAACCCCATCCAGGGATATTCTATCTACTACCAAAAATACATAAAAGAGGAAACCCCGGACACCCCATCATCTCAGGCATTGGCACGCTTACAGCAGGATTATCTGGCTATGTGGACTCTCTCCTAAGACCCTATGCTATCAACACACCTAGCTATCTGAGAGACACTACAGATTTCCTGAGAAAAATCCAATCCATTGATGGTCTTCCAGAAAATACCATCCTAGCCACTATGGATGTAGAGGCTCTTTACACTAACATTCCCCACAAGGATGGATTACAAGCTATTAGAAGAACCATCCAGGATGATGACACAGCTAAATTTGTGGCTGACCTCTGTGACTTTGTACTCACCCACAACCATTTCAGATTTGAAGATGATCTATACCTTCAAGTCAGTGGCACTGCCATGGGTACCCGCATAGCCCCACAATATGCCAACATCTTTATGGCCGATTTAGAGCAACGTTTCCTCATGTCTCATCCCAAAGCACCCCTACTTTACCTACGCTATATTGATGACATCTTCATCATCTGGACCCATGGTAAAGATGCCCTTGAAGAATTCCACAGAGATTTCAACAATTTCCACAACACAATCAAACTTAGCCTGGAACACTCCACACAAGAGATCCACTTTCTGGACACTACAGTGCAAATTAGCGATGGGCACATAAAGACCTCCCTATACCGCAAACCTACTGATCAGTATAGTTACCTACATCCCTCGAGCTTCCATCCTCGACACACCACACGATCCATTATATACAGTCAAGCCCTAAGATATAACCGCATTTGCTCTGACCCTTTAGACAGAGACAGACACCTTCAGGATCTCTACCAGGCATTCTTAAAACTACAGTACAAACCCGCAGAAGTGAAGAAACAAGTTGACAGAGCCAGACGGGTACCCAGAAGTCAACTACTGCAGGAGAAGCCCATGAAAAACAACAACAGAACGCCACTGGTCGTCACCTGCAACCCCCAAGCCAGACCTCTTCAACACATCATCAAAAATCTACAGCCTATTTTACAAGATGATCCCTCACTCTCTCAAGCCTTGGGAGGCAGACCTCTCCTTGCTTTCAGACAGCCCCCTAATCTTAAAAGGATACTTACCAGCAACTACAGATCACAGAGCAGAAACACTAAAGCAGGAACACAGCCCTGCAGCAGACCACGCTGCCAACTTTGCCCTCATATCTACACTGATGACACCATCACAGGGCCTAATCATGCCACCTACTCCATCAAGGGTTCGTTCACCTGCTCATCCACCAATGTGATTTCTGCCATCATGTGCCGGAAATGCCCCTCTGCCTTATATATTGGACAGACAGGACAGTCTCTGCGCCAAAGAATCAATGGACACAAATCTGACATCAGAAATTGCAACACTGCAAAACCTGTAGGGGAACACTTCAATCTCCCTGCTCACTCCCTCAACGACTTGTTAATAGCTGTGTTGACACAGATGAATAACAAATCACAGCTTCAAAGAGAGTCTGCAGAACTCGAACTTATATGCAAATTTGACTCAGTTGTCTTGGGGTTAAACAGGGACTATGGATTTTTCTCGCATTACATCAAGTGAATTGACCTCCCCCTCCTCTATGTGCTGTTCCCCAGTGTTTTGAATCCTAACACCTATTTTGATTTGCTGTTACAGCCTGACCTGATGCTATGTCATACACTCCCCTGCATTTAATTTCCTCCCACTCTGTAACTTTCCTATCTTCAAAGCATCTGACGAAGTGGGATTTTCTCCCACGAAAGCTCATGCGATTAATAAATCTGTTAGTCTTAAAAGTGCCACAAGACTCTGTTGTCTTTCTACAATAGACTAACACGGCTACCCCTTTGGCAGATAACTAGACTGTCTCTGATATTTTCATGTTTTGCATTTCCAAAACCACAGTTTTCAGTCAATGTATGCAGAGCTCTTATAAAACGTTCAACGTTTCCCCTGGTTTTTGAATTCTCTAGTGAAAACATGCTCTTTCGTAAACCACATTTCTCTGAGTTATAAGGTATGCATCAAAAATAACCAGAACTCTTTCATAGGCATCTTTGCAACTGACCTCAGGAAATTCAAAAGCTTTAAAGATATGCTCTGCTTACTTCCCTGGGCATAAATTAAAGAAGATACCTGTATAGTTCCAGTTTCTTTGTTTATGATTTGAAATCTTGCAAAATACTGCTTCTACTCTGTTCATTGTGTAAGCTGACATTCTCTGAGACATTGAAAAGTGGTGTTCTGCAACCTTTGTTCCTTCTGTTTGTGACCTTTCTTGTTGTTTTCCTTTTGTTTCTGTTCTTAGTCTACTCCTGATACTATTTTACTTCTGTACCAGATATGGGTTGGTGCTTATACACCCTAGGTACATGCCTCATAAAATCCTTTAGGGTGAGTCTACACTTGTAAATTAAGTTGACTTAAGCAGGCTTAAATCGACTTAATTTATTCTGTGTCTACACTACAGTTTCCTTAAGTCAACTTAAGCTACTGCTTAAGTCGACTTAAGGAAATTTTAAGTCAACTTAATGGCTATGTCTACACTGGCAAATTAGTTCGAATTAAGGAAGCTTAATTTGAACTAATTTAAGCCTTGGCTACACTAGGCTTTCATTAGTTCAAATTAAGGGCTTCCTTAATTCGAACTAATAAATTCGCTTATACTTTTCGAAGTAAGGGTTAATTTGAACTAATTAATTCGAATTAACCCAATGTGGCCATGTTAGTTCGAACTAAGCACTTAGTTTGAACTAACCGGCACATTGAGCTCAATGCAATTGACTAATTGGAACTAAGCAAGCCAGCCTGGCAGGGAGGGCAGTGGGGAAGCCCTGGAGCCCTTTAAGTCGACTTAAAGTTGATTTAGGACTAATCTGCATCCACACTGGCTAAGTCAACTTAATAAAGTTGACTTAGCCAGTAAAGTCAACTTTATACTAGGTTTTATAAAGTCGACTTTAAATTTCCTTAAGTCAACTTGAGAAGCAGCTTAAGTCGACTTAAGGAAAATGTAATGTATATGCAGTTTAAAGTAAGTCGACTTAAGGAAGCTTAAGTCAACTTAATTTGTAAGTGTAAACGTACCCTATGGCAGTAGTCTCCAAACTGTGAGACCTGTCCCTCTAGGTGCGTGGGGAGGAGTGTTCAGGAGAACATGCAGTGGGGCTGGGACCACGTTCCAGGGGAGGCAGGAAAGGGTTTTTTTCTGCATTTGGTGCACGTCATTTGTAGCATTTTCTCATTGTTGTGAATCTCACAGTAGTTACTCATCCATTTGATTTGGCCTTCAGATTGGACTGATGAAACAGGCTGTGTATAGGGCTACCATACAGAATCTACCGCTGGTTCCAAAAGTTCCCCTGATTACCGATTATTCAGTAATGTTAACCAGAAGCAACCAGGCCTGCTTCTTCACAGCTAGTCACAACTCCAGGAGTTGATAGTGGTAAATATCAAGTTCTGTGTGGTCTAACTACATGAGAAACTGCTTCATTTTTCAGGCACCTTTTACTGCAGCAGGGTCCAGTTGACATGATCTTGTTAACAAATCACGAACAACTGCAGTCTAGTAGCAGGGTGCTCTGGAATGTGTTTTCCTAATGGTCCCAACAGAGCCATTATCTGTTGACCTTCAGGTCACAAAGCAAAGCTCATCAGTTTGCACAGCTGTTTCCTTGAGATGGTTATGATGGGATCTATTATTTACCTTTACAGACTGATTTGGGAGGGAGCATCTTTATATCTTGGCTGGCCCCTAACGCCCAAATCTTGTAACTGCCACCACGCAGCTGGATCCTAGCATGTACATAGATGGCTGCATCTTGAGTCTGTGCCAATGCACGGATCAGTTCATGGAATCAGGGCCCATATTTGTATCGATTTTTAAGAAAGTTTGTACATGTGCAGATGTACAAACAGATTGGGTGTTTTGATTTAAATATGTATCTGTTTGTAAAGTGCTCTGAGATCCTCAAGTGAGAAATTTGTGAAAATAATAATAAATGTGTTAGAAATGCTACTGGTGTTGCATGCTGACACCACAGATAGCCAAAGCTCTCCCATGAGGTCATCAGAAAAATGTCCAGCCATTTCTTTTTCAAAGTGCTTTTAAGTAATTCCTCCTCAGAGTGCCACAGTGAGTCTCGTAAATAATCTCAAATTTCACCATTTTACTGCTTGGGAGGTAGGGAGGGATCCACAGAGAAAACCAATCTCAAAGCCAGTATTACAGATCAGGAAATTCTATCTCCATACCCATGCTTGCACTACAAGATCACAGTCAGAAGGACTGGTAATGGACCTTTTAAATTTTATTTTTGCAACCAAATATATACCTTTTGTGGGAGTGGGGAGAAAGGACTTCCATGGCTCAAGTGGTAAGCAATGGGAATGGGGTGCCTTAGTGCCCTCTATACCTTTGAAATCATGTCCTATGTTGCAAAGAGTTCTGTCCCTTTTTCCCTTCCCAGGAATGATTTGGTATGGGGATTGAAATATTTGACCTCGCTGGATTAGTGTCTGGCAATTCCACTTTGGAACAATCATCCACAAGGCATCGATCTCATTCAGTCTGTCCGCAGGGAAGAACTTCCACATTTAACCCCAGGGAATCAGAGGACACTGTGAATATTCAGTGGTCTTCAAGGCTCTAAGTCAGTGGTACTCAGACTGAAGCTTATGAGTCACAAGTGTCTCTTTGGGTGCGTCTACACTTGTAAATTAAGTCGACTTGAAGGGTTGCTCCAAAGAGGAGGGAGCTAGGCTGTTCTCGAGGGTAACAGAGGACAGAACAAGGAGCAATGGTTTCAAATTACAGCTGGGGAGGTCAAGGTTGGATATTAGGAAAAACTTTCTCACTAGGAGGGTGGTGAAGCATTGGAATGGGCTATCTAGGGAGGTGGTAGAATCTTCATCTTTGGAGATTTTTAAGGCTCGGTTAGACAAAACCCTGGCTGGGATAATTTAGGGGGAGTGGTCCTGCTTTTTAGCAGGGGGTTGGACTAGATGACCTCGTGAGGTCCCTTCCAACCCTATTATTCTATGATTCTATGACTTAAGCTTGCTTAAGTCGACTTAATTTACTCTGCGTCTACAGTAACACTTTCCTTAAGTCGAATTAAGCAGCTACTTAAGCAGGGAGAGCCTGGCATGCCCCCCCAAAGGGCAGGGTACAGCCCTGCCCACACTGCCCCTATGCCCTGCCAGGGTCCCTGTCCCCCTTTGTCCCATTGTACCAAGGTACAATGGGGCAAAGGCTGAGCCCCCTGGCACTTGGCAAGGGGTGCCCCCCCTGCCACCTTGGACCTGTCCCAGGTCTATCTAGCCCCTAGAAGTCAACCTAGGCATCCAGTGTGTATGCTCTAGATTGATTTTGTAGGGTCCCCTCAAAGTGAACTTAAAATTTAAGTGTGGCCATGCTAAGTCGACATAAATTAACAAGTGTAGACATAGCCTTTAGTACCTCTTCAGCAGCTCTTTGTAGCACATGATGTTAAAACACTGTGTTATTTAATTATAAACCCTAAGTTGTTAATCAGGATGCTTTTGCTATGTTATTAGCCAATGGTAGTAAAATAATACTTCATCAGTCATTTTGCGGTGAGGGAAGAAACGATGAGTTTACATTGCTGTGGTGTTTTTGGTTATTGTTATTTGTTAAGTTGGCTCCAAAAGCACTGAGATCTGAGCATCCCTGCTCTGAGTGCTTCATGGGATGGACTGCACATTTCTATCAGTGCTGCAGGGGGCTGCTTCAGATGGAGCATGGACACATTAGTGTCCGTGATCACAGAAAGTTGCGCAGCTCCTGAGACTCTGTATCATAGGCATTACATTGGGTATCCTTCCATTCCTGACCATGAGTGTTCAGTCAGGCCCCATGCGAGCTACTGTATACGTTTTTTAGCCAAAGGTCAAAAGTGTACAGCTGGAGAGTAAAGAGCTCTATCAACTCCTTATATACAAATGCCTGAGGCATCACAGGCCAGCTACAAAATCAGGAAAGAGGAGGACGTAAGAGCTCTGAATAAAGATTTCCTTATGAAAAATAAAATTAACAGGGAGAAATCTAACACCGAGCCAAGGTTAACTGAAAAATATAATTAGACTTCACATTTGCTTTAATAAAATACAGTATTGACTTTTGCTCTTTAAAGTAGATTAGGCTGTTGACATAACGGCAGTACAATAAACAAACTGCTAAGCCTTTTACTAAGAGAACAGAAAATTAAAGCTGGTTAAGACAAGCTAAACAAAATGAGTTTATTCAGGACTGTATAAATCATCAATAAAAATTCCTAATCACTCTCCTGCAAAAAGCTAGATTATTTGATATGCAACAAAACTGGAGCTGTGTCAGCAATTTGTATGCAAATCAAACAACATTCAGACATCTCAAAAATTCTGGAAGGATGTGCTCAGACTACAGAAGAAAGCCAGAAATTCAATGAGGCCATTTTAAGGTTGTGGAAAAATAAGTTAGACCTGTTTCCTACACTATAATGTACTTATTGAACCAAGTCTGTCACCAGCATGATATATGACATCCAAAACACCATCTCTGCTTTCTATTCTTATTCCCCATGTATATTTTAACAAGGCCCTTTTTTGTTTGACGTACATAGCACTTAGCTAAACTGTTCATTTTGATGTTTTATCACATTGCATTACCTTTTAATACAAACCCAACTGGCTGCTGAACTGGTCTATGATCATTTAAGGTTTGCCACACACAACAGCATTCCTTCATGCAGTCATTTTTATATACAAAGTCTTATTGTAATGCTATGATCAATAAAGATGTTCACTCAGGCATGGAGTGAGTTTGTGAACTATTAATATTTTATAATCTGGCACCTTAAATCACGGCCTTCTCCTACCTCAGTGCAATACATTTTCCAGACTTGCTCATGTGCTATAAATAAGGATTACAAAACACACACCCAGAAGTAGCTATTAAAGACTTTTCAAAGAAACTTCCAAAATAATAATACATCATTTAGATACTGTATGAAAAATAATAATGCTCATTTAAGTCTGTAACCAAGGGCTATGTGCTACTGTCCATAATGAAATCTCAATACTCACATATTACAAGATGTATAACCACTTTCTTACTATGCAAAGATGTATTTTTAAGGGTCCTGATTCAGGAAATCATTTAAGCACATGTTTAAATTCCTCCCTCTTTAACCGTGTATTTATATCTAAATAGTGAGGAGGAAATCTCTGGAGAAATCATGATGCCATGTTTCTCCTTTTTTTCACTGCTCAGAATTCCCCAGCTGGGGAGAGGTTACAGCAAGGGACTCACGTGTACTCCTCCCATGTCACTTGACTGGGACAGGGCTGGGAATAAGGCAGGACATGGCTACATGAACCATAACTACATGGATACATGGGGCAGAGGTTACTTGAGGAAAGGGAGTGTCACACAGAGACTGTATATGTGGCTCTGAAGTGGTTCTTCTGCTATCTCAGGGCCTGAAGGAAAGAAATCTGTCCCTCCTCTGGAGAATTGGATAGTTCCTTTTTTGTCAGGCTTTGCAAAGGGGATGCAGATAGGTGTATGCACACAGGTGTTTGAAGGCAGAATTTAATCCTTATTCATGGTATTTTCATATTTAACCTCTTACTTACAGTGTAATTCCAGGACTAAATGTATACTTCTCTTTTACATGTCAGCAGCCAGACTTGTGCACTGAAAAACACACAAGCACCCTTTCTGTTTTCTAACCTTTTTTGAAATGTCACAGGACAATGTCATTCAGACACAACCATTAATATCATTCATAATTTTTCCTGAAAAATAAGGTTCTGAATGTGAGTGAAATTGCTGTCCAAGGAGCAGAGGGAGTCTGCCCTCAATGCAGGGAATGAGCAATCCTTTCTGGACAGCCAGACACAACCACAGTGCCTGCTACTGGAAGAGTGTCGGGAGGGCTCCAGCCAAGTGCCATGGCAGGCACAAATAACACCAAATGAAGCAGGGATGGAAGTGGGGTCATCTGCTCTGAGGTTGAATCCCCCTGTGGGTGCCTCCTGGAGCTCCTGCTCAAGGCTAAGGATCCATATGACTTAATGGCACCTAGGCAGAAATAAGTCAAATGACAAATGCAAGTGAAGCTAGAAATATCACAGGGTAGCACAGTCCATGGGACTCTCCATGGCATGCCACGCAATAAAAAGCCTCATCTTCAGATGCTGTCAATCATTTTAGGTCCATGGCCATTGCTAGAGCAACACTGATTCACACCTGCTGAGGACCAGGCTCAGCATCCTTGTCCATTTGGTGTTTGATCTCAAGTGACTTGTGGTGTCATCAAGGGTCAATGAAAATATTCCCATTTATTTCTGTGGATTCTGGAGTAGACAAACGTTAGAGAGACGTCTTTTGCTGATGCCTTTTATATTTTTTTTAACACAAACCAGCCAAATAAATAGGCCCCACTATTTACTTCTTGAAATAATTGATGGTCTTACCTACCTAAAAATATTTTGAACAGGTT
The DNA here is from genome assembly GCA_007922175.1 of Pelusios castaneus. Lineage (NCBI taxonomy): Eukaryota > Metazoa > Chordata > Testudines > Pelomedusidae > Pelusios > Pelusios castaneus. Next base: position 11,482,264 of record ML685818.1, on the reverse strand, counting down.
AACAAATTCTACACAGAGAGGGTTAGTTGATATATTTTAAAACCTCTGCATGTCTCAATGAGAGTGAAATATGTTTTTATCATTTCAGTGCTGTTATTTTCTTAAAATATGATTGGGCTTAATGTGGAGACTGGCATCGAAAATCAAGTCATGCCATGGAGGGCTTTCAATATTGGTTTTGGTTGAATCTTTTCACATCCAGCAGTGTCTGTACTTGGGAGCAGTGTTTGAAACCAAGGATCAACTCTGCAAACAACAGTATTGGTAACCATTAACTGGTCTGGTCAATGGAGTGGGTGTGAGTGAAATGCCATGCACAGCTGAGCAGGAATTGTATAGACTGGATAAAATGGGGACAGAATGTGGCAATCTGAAAATATTTAGTCAGAAAACATGACAAGGGGAGTAATTTCTTTAGTAGATTAATGATTAAGACACTTATGGTTAAAAAATAATGAAGTGATTTCCACACCCTTCTTCCCCTATTCCAAAAAAACTCTTTCTTTAGAAACCACTTCAAGAGATTGGGGGTACAAAAAGGGATCAGCTCTCAAAACATGAACTCTCCTTCACCTCCTACCCCACTGTGCTGAGGGTCTTCTTGTGTTTGACACTCTCATTTCTTCTAGAGTATTTTGAATGCCAATAAAGTCAGGCTAGACTGTGATCTGGAGAACATGTCACTGGCAGGGGGTATCGGAGATGCTAGCCATCTCAGCCAACCCTAGGACTTTGACTGGGGACCTCCAGAACTGGAAACATGAGCCTCTATACCTGGAACTAAAGAGCCGGGCTGGGGTAGTACATGTGGCTGGGATCACTTTGTAGTGGCTCTAATCTTTCTGGTAACTGACTTAATGTCCTTCATCGTTATAACATAGCTATTACAACATTAGATCAAATCAGTGGCCCATCTAGCCCAGTGTTCTATCTCTAATGGTAGCCTCTTAATTAATACTTTAATTAAAGGTTCAAGAAACCAAGCAGTAGACAGTTATGGAACAACTTGCCCACAGGAAAAGTCTTTTTATCCCAAATCCCCATTAGTTAGTTTGGTTTATGCTCTGAAGCATGAGGATTTTTATCCATGCCAACCTTGGACATTTTCTTTAAATCAGCACTAATGTAACTCAAAATATTGTCCCTGTCCATATAGATTGGATGTTCAGTCCTGTCAAGCTCTCAGCAGCAGCAATCAGTTCAAAAGGCTAACTGCATGTTGTGTGACAGTGTATTTGCCTCTTCAGTGTCTATATCTTTTAGAGACTATCTTGACTATGTACAAAAGAACATTATTTAACTCAGCAAAGAACGAGAACATACCCATGTGTGAGCCTTATGCAACTGGGGCTCAATCCTGAATGGTCCTGAGTGCTCTGGCTCCAGTCAAGGAAAGCACTGGAGCACATGCTTACTCATTTAAGGAGTCCTATTCACTTCGCCACAGCATTAAAGATGTGTTTAAGTGCTTTGCTGGAGAACAGCCAGCATGTGCCACACCTTGAAGCACTGAGCCCTTATTGCGAACTATTTGGAGCATTAAATATAGGTTTGTACAATGCCTCGCACAACGGGGTCCCAACCTAATAGAAATATGCTGGCGCTACCACAAACCTAAATGATCAATAATGCATAATAATATATTTTACTTTACAGGCTCATACTTTAAAAATGCCTAAAGTTCTCTTTACAAACAGGCATAAAATACAACCTTAGGGTCAAATATCTTGCCTTCAGATCATCATTTCAAATACTGCCCAGATTTCTAATATCCTGTTAATTACCATATTCTGTGTCTTTTATAGCCTACAGAAAGTGATCTGAACTCATTTCCTACAGAAAAAATGAAGTCAGCAGAAAAGGTTTTTTTGTTTTGTTTTTTTAAGCATCAAGGTTTTGGTACTGTCATTGGAGTTTGTACAACTTTTCGTTAATATCGTGTATATATTTCCCCATCAATTGGCAAGGATCAGCAAGTTGGTTTTGTTATTATTCTTTTGGTACACTTTGCTTCCTTTAAAGTTTGTTTGCAACCCACCAGTGGATAGCTGAGGCCTGGCATCTACTTCATCATCGCTATGAAATATAGGGAAACTCCATGACTATGTCTACACTTAGCAAAGTTAGTTTTCATTAGTTTGTTCGAATTAACTAATTCGAACTAATTTTAATTAACTTAATTCGAACTAGCAACTTTTAGTTTGAACTAAACAAGTCCCATGGCACTTGCTTAGTTCGAATTAGTCAATTGCATTGAGCTCAATGTGCCGGTTAGTTCGAACTAACATGGCGACATTGGGTTAATTTGAACTAGTTAGTTCAAATTAACCCTTACTTCGAAAAGTATAAGCGAATTTATTAGTTCGAATTAAGGAAGCCCTTAATTTGAACTAATGAAAGCCTAGTGTAGCCAAGGCTTAAGCTAGTTCGAATTAAGCTTCCTTAATTCAAACTAACTTGCCAGTGTAGACATGGCCCATGATTTGGGTAGGTTAAAACAATACCTGCTTTTATTCTCCTTGCTTTCCCCCACAGTGCAAAAGCAAACCAAAAAAGAATGGAAAGGGTCTCTGGAATTTCAGCTAATGCAGCATATTCAAAAGAGAATCAGTCAACAAGTGATTTACAAAATAGCTCAGCATTGGTCTTACTCTGCTCCCATTGAAGTCCATGGTGAAACTGACCTTGACTAAATGGGAGCAGAGTTAGGCCAACAATGAATGACACCCTAAATATTCTTAATAACAAAGGGTGGTTATGTAACCCATATGCCTCTCTTTGAGAGACCTACTGAGGGTGGGTTACTGTTGCTGGGCAGATTATCTACCCACAACCAGAAACTTCCAGAAGCAGGAGTGGTAGCATTTTGAGGATGCTCCACAGGATGTCCTGCTGGTGTGATGTGGTGTGGTCAGTCAGATCACATGAGAGCAGCAGTCTGTGCAGACAGCAGGCAGGAGCTGCCTTGAGAAGAGCCCATGTGCTCAGTTTTCTGGAGAGAAGCTGAGCCAGGAGTGAACAAGATGTTTTCTCCCTGTAATGGAGTCATTTGCAACAGACCTTGCAGACATGCATATGGGACTGAGGGCTGGTTGCAAAGGAGAAGAAAAACCCTGCATGGAATGCTACAGAGGATTCCAGCAAAGAAAGAAGAGGAGGACAGCTATTTCTTGCCACTCAAGCCTCTGCATTCGAACACAGACTGTAGCTGAGAGTTGGGTGAACTCCACCTGGACTATGAGACTCTTGGGTATCTTTCGGGCGGGGTTTCTGTAGGAATTGTTCTTGGTTAATTGTATTTTGTTTTCTTAGGATAAGGTTCATTTAGTTAGTAGTTAATAAAGTTCATTGTTATGTTTGTTTTTAGTAGTATTTTAATGTGGGAGTGTAGCTCTGAGCAAGCTTCGCTGTGAGTCCCATAAAGACTGGATCCTGGGTCTCCAGCTGCTTTCTCCATAGGGATTGGGATTGATTTCTGTGAGGCACTGGAGAAGGGCATCTAAATGAATTTTAGCCCACCCGAAGGTTACAGTTACATTTATTTAACCCTACATTTGTCTCTGGTTTATTTAGAATCTTTTCTGCTGTTTGAAGGCCAATACATTAGTTGCTCTCATGGTGTCAGGGACTAGGGTGTGGGCAGCAGCACCTAGTGGTGGGAGCAGGAATCAAGTCCAGAGATTGGACCAGGAGTTGGGAACTGGGAATAGGAGCCCAGCATCTGAGCTGGAATCAGAAGCCAGGTGCTAGAACCAAAGGTCAGAAATGGAGTCAGAGGCCAGATGCCAAAACTGAGTGTCAGAGAAATAGTTAGGAATTTGAGCCAAGATTCAGAGCCTGATTATCTGGAATGAGACAAGGTAGGAGCAGGGCTGGAACAAGACAGAGGCAAGGCTGGGAAGAGTCAGGAAGAGGAGCTATCACTGCCATGAGTGAATGCTTTGAGCAGCCAGCACCCCGCCATTGTTGGTTTTAAGAGCAAGTCTACTGATCCCCTCAGCCAATCAATGGTTGAGCCAATTGGGTCCCACTGCGCTTAATAGACTGCTTAGGGGGCTAAGATATCAGGTAAACAGCCTAGTTGCAGGTCCTGACTCCTGACATATAGGGTGCGTCTACACTGGCAACTTAGGCTGACAAGGACGCTTAAGTCGACCTACACAAAGCCGTTTCCACAGTGGGTGTTTATTAAGTCAGCTTAAGCGCTTCCTTAAGTCAACTTAATTACTGCTTAAGTCAACCTAATAACGCCACCGCTGAAGGTCGACTTAAGCCTTAAGTCGACTTCTTAAGTCGACTTAAAGCCAGTGTGGACGGCTACATCTACTGTTAAGTCGACTTAACAAGGTTGACTTAAGTTGACTTAAAGTGTAGCCACTCTGTTAAGTCGACTGGATTGCTGTAGTGAAGTGTCTCTCTTTAAGAAAATCCCATGACACTAATTCCATTGCTGGGAATCAGCGCGTTGCTGCACAGATGCTGTGCAAACAGCTTTTCTTGTTATACAACACCTAGTTGAAATTGTCTTTGATCACAGAGGCCTCTACTGCTTGTCAATATTCTACAGAACACGGTATTATCCACAATCTGGATCATAGAGACTATCTGACTGGATGGATAAGAACATAAGAATGTTCCATACTGGCTCAGACCAATGATCCACCTAGCCCTGTATTATGTTTCTGACAGTCACCAGTGTCACTTGCTTATGGAGGTTCAGGACATCCAGAGCATGGGTTGCAACCTTGACCATCTTGGCTAACAGCCACTGATGGACCTGTCCTCTGTGCTCTTATCTAATTCTTATTTGAAATCATTTATACTTTTGGCCTTCACAACATCCCATGGCAACCCATCCCGCAGGCTGACTGTGCATTGCAGGAAGAAGTACTTCCTTTGGTTTGTTTTAAACCTGCTGCTTATGAATTTCATCAGGTGAATGCTAGTTCTTGTGTTATGTGCAGAGGCAAATCAGGGGCCTCAGGGCCCCTGGGCCTCCCCCACTGGTGCCGCTCCCCCCTCGCTCCCACCAGTTTAGGGCCCTGGTGCACATAGGCCAGCGCTGGGAGGGGCCTGGGGCCAAAACTCAGCTGCAGCCTGACTGATCAGCCCCCAGTGGTGGTGGGAGCAACTGCCGCATGCACTGCAGCTTTGCCATGCCGGAGACTGTACTGCATGCACCCGTCAGCCCCGCACCCCCTAAAAGAAGAATGACCTGAGTCTGGGAATCTCCCCCAGTGCTCTGTAGTGAAGACAGATACAAAGAATTCATTTAGTTTTTCTGAAATGGCCCTGTCTTTGTTTTGTGCTCCTTTAGCATCATGATTGTCCAGTTTTGATCCTTAGTTAATTTGTTCTTCAGATTCTTTCTTGGCCTGCCTAATTATACTTTTATATTTGATTTTCCAGGGTTTATGTTTCTTTCTATTTTCCTAACTAAGGTTTGACTTCCAGTTTTAAGAGATCTCTTTTTGCCTCTAACTGGCTCTCTTGCTCTACTGTTTAGCCATGGTAGCATTTTTTTGGTCCTCTTACTGTTTTTTTTATATATATATTTGGGTACACATTTAGTTTGAGCCTCTATTGTGGTATTTCTAAATAGTCTCCATGCAGATATTTCACCCCGGTGACTGTTTATTTTAATTTCCATTTAACTAGCTGCCACATTTTTTGTAGTTCCCCTTTTTTAAATTAAATGCTACTGTGGTGGTTTTCTTTGGTATTTCCCCCCTACAAGGATATTAAAGTAATTACATTATGGTTGCTATTACCAAGAAGTTCAGATATATTCACTTTCTGGACTAGCTCCTGTGCACTGGTTAGGACTAAATGAAGAATTGTTTCTTTCCTTGTGGGGTCTAAAACAAGCTGCTCTAAGAAGCAATCATTAATGGTGACAAGAACTTTTATTTCTGCATCCCTTCCAGAGGCAATGTCATACCGTCTGGAGTGGCTCACAACCATGAGTACCAACCTCAGGGCAGATTCTCAAAAAGCAGGGCAGAAACCTGAAACTGGCTGTGTGTGGGCTATAATTAGATTTTACCAACCCAGGTACAAGTGAACTCCTAAAGCATTACAACAGTGTTACTATGGAGTCATAGACCGTCTCCTTGGGCATGCCAGTCTATCTTGTTTGCCCAGGCAAGCTGGGCTACATGATGGGTCCTTTTATACTAAGAGTAACATGAATAATATTGTGATTATTGGTGTAAAGTGATCACCTGTCACTTACCCCAGGTCATTTGTACTCAGATCTCAAGCCAAAAACACCTATAGTCAATCTTGTAATTAACTAACTAAAGATGTAATGACTAAGAAAAGAAATGAGTGTTGTTCACAAGATTAAAACAGGAAATATATACACAAAAATGACTCACAGTCTTAGATTTAATATTATATTATATTATATTATATTATATTATATTATTAAAGCAGCTCTATATGTCCTTTAGAGCTGACCCCTGCCAAGCAGCATAGAGATCTCTTACCTATATTTAGGAATCTTTTCCCTTCAGAGTCCAGACAGCATAAAGAGAGCTAGTTTCTGCTTGTCAGGGATTTTTATTCCTTTCACCCCAGAATCTAAGCTGACAGGAGGAGTTCATGCACAGGTCCTCTGTACCTGAAAGAAATGAGGAAAGTAGTCAACAAAGTCTCTGTCCTTTGATGTTACGCAAAGCCTCATTTGCCTTCAATGGGCCACCTTGTGTGAATTAAAGCTTCTTCTCCTGGTTGGTGAGTGACACAGTTGCAGAGATTTACAAAGCAAACACACAGCGGAACTTTATACCCTGGGATACAGATATAATAAAAAGGATTAACACATGCAACATCCTACAAACATAACATAAAATCGAAACACTAAACACATAGGCTATGTCTACAGTAGGAAAAGTTAAATCGACTTTTGTTAAGTCGACTTTAATAAGGTTGATTTTAAGTCGACTTAAAGTTGACCTTATTAAAGTCGATTTAACAAGTGGCAACACTTTAAGTCGACTTAGTCCACTTTGTTAAGTAGACCTAACTGCCCTTAGGTCAACGTAAAAAAGTGGACTTATGTGTCCACACTGGGCTTAGGTCGACCTTAGGAAGGGTTAGGTTGACCTAAGGAGGCTTAAGTCGACTTAATGGGTGGTTCTTATTAAGTCGACTTAAGCTTTCATTAAGTCAACTTAAGGAATTTCTTAAGTCAACTTAATGAAACCCTAGTGTGGATGTGGCTTAATTTAAGTCGACTTAAGCCTCCTTAAATTCACTTAAATTGCCAGTGCAGACATAGCCATACTGATTTCGCTAATATTATTTAAACTACACCAACCCACAGGTGAGCCAGAGTGGTTTCCAGCTAGCATTTGTCAGTGTTCGTTGAGGCCCTGGGCCATGGCATGAGCTGGCATCTTGTCTGCCAGCATCACAAGTGATGTATACCCAGTCAATTGAGGATAATTGAGATCCCCCATTATTATTGTGTTTTCTGCCTTTGCAGCCTCTAATTTCCCCGAGCATTTCATTTTTCCTGGTCAGGTGATTGTTACTATATTCCGACTGTTAGTATCATATAGATAGAGCATAGATTTTCTATTCAAAGAGATTCTATGACACAGGATGATTCATTTAAGGTTTTTATTTTGACTCCATGCTTTCATTTGCATCTATAGTGTCACTCCTCCACCAGCATGACCTACTCTGTCATCCATATATATTTTGTACTGGTATTACTGTGTCCCATTGATTATCCTCATTCCACCGAGCTTCAGCAATGGCTATCATATCAATATCCTCATTTAATGCCAGGCACTCTACTTCAACCATCTTAGTATTGAGACCTCTAGCATTTGCATGTAAACATTGGTACATTAGGTCAATATTCAGTTGCTTTCAATATTCAGTTGTTCCCAGTGTGGACAAGGCAGTTTGTAGCTTTCACAGTTGTTAACAGGTGGCAGTAAAGATTATGGGAGAATTTAGGGTTTATGTCAGCCTGCTAATGTGATCAAACTACAAACTGCCTTGTTTTCACTAGGATTTCACCTTCTATTATTTACCACATACGAACTAACATGAGTGAAGAACACACCTTTTGCCTTACTGAAGAGAGGGCCATTGAAAAATCAATGGCACTTAGGAACTGAAGGCACTTAGGGTTAGATCTTTATAGATATTTAGGCACTTAATGATGCGGATGGGTGCTTATGAAAATCCCATTGGGTGTCTATCAGCATCTTTTGGCACCTAAATACCTTAAAAAAATCAGGCCTTTAGCTATGTCTACACTTGTCAAAATAAGTCGACTTAGCATGTCTACACTATAAAATTAAGTCGACTTAAAGTGTCCATACTGGACGCCTAAATCGACTTCTAGGGGCTAGGTGGACATGGGACTGGTCCATGGTGGCAGGGGGGGCACCCCTTTCAAAGCATCAGGGGGCTCAACATTTGCCCCATTTTACCCTGGTACAATGGGGGCTGAGCAGGACAGGGGCAGGGTATAGGAGTGGGGTGGGCAGGGCTGTGTCCTGCCCTGTGGGTGGGCACGCCAGGCTCTGGCTGTGCCAGCCACCCTGACAGGGAGGTCAGTGGGGGAGCCCTAAAGTCGACTTAGGACTACTCTGCGTCTACACTGGCTAAGTCGACTTTATAAAGTCAATTTAGCCAGTAAAGTCGACTTTAAAGTAGATTTAATAATGTCAACTTAAAATTTCCTTAAATCGACTTAAGAAGCAGCTTAAGTCGACTTAAGGAAATTGTAGTGTGGACACAGATTTAAATTAAGTCGACTTAATTCACAAGTGTAGACGCACTCTTAGATACTTCTGAAAATTTTATCATAGATCAGGATCTGAACTTTGATACACAGGCTTCTCTCTAGCTGAGCTAAAACTGACCTCAGATAAGATTCGGTTCCAGCACAAGCCTTCGCACGACTCTTTCTGCACCTTTTGCAATATTTCACCCTTACAGCCTTATGTGCAGCTCAGTACACTTAAGGATTTGAAATACATTTATTTTCTGTTTGATTAAGAGTGTTTAAGGGGAAAATGTTCACCACAGCCAGTTGGCTGCTCCTGTTCGTGACAGCCTGGCCAGCTTCCTCTCCCTCCCCTTATTTTTACCTCTCCATCACATGGGAAGAGCCTTTTGCAGTGATGCTTCTTGGCAGGTAAATTCACTCCCCGTTTCCGTCAGTGCCATCCAGTCTGTCCTTGCATCTGAATGTGTACTAAAGAGTAAGGGCCCAATTCTGCCCTCAAACACATCAGTCTGTCTCCCACTGGACACAGTGCACCAAATCCACCACTGACTTAGAAGGCCTCATACATTAGGATTGCACAGCCTATAATTGGAATGTGTGTATCTGGCTGAGGACAGGAGTGGCCTCCTGCGTCTCTGTGCTCAGATTGCTTTTCCAGTCTCCATAGTTTGAAATATTTGACTGCAGATGTCTTCTGCATCCCTTTCCTCCACATAGAATGCTAAAGGCTCAGCCCTGCAAAGCACTAAATAATTCTGCCTGTTGCTGAATGTCCTCAACTCCCATTAAAGTTAGGGGGAGCTGATGGCATTCACTACATCAGAAGGGTGCTTGCAGGACCGAGCCTTAACTACTAAAGATCCCAGGAGAGGGTTCTAGAGTGATACTGACTGAAGAAATCCAATAACAATTAATACATTCCCTACCTTTTCTCAAGGGCCAGTGTGGCTAAAAAAGTCTACCAGGTTAATGTCTGCTGTCTGGGACCAAAGGTCAGCTTCTGATTTAAAATGCCCCAGGAGGAAAAAATGTTGTGCACGTAGTACAGATATTAATGATTTATCCACGGATCTAAAAGTCTTCCAGTTAATGGAAAAGGCATGCTGCTTACAAAATCATCTCAAGAAGCTGATGTCATAAATAGCAGGCAAATCTGTCAACAGAACCAAGATTTAAAATGGCAGCAAAAATATTAGATACTGAGTGTTTATATATTGTATGTGTGTAGTGCAAGGGAGAGATACAGAGAGAGAGAGACAGAGAGATACACTGTACCACAACACATTCAATTAGAATATACATGATTACAAACAAACAATCATTCTGACTAGGATGCACAGCCTCAGTCACCTCCACCCTCCAGGCCTATATGTTTTCCATGTAAGGTGAACACAGAAGCATAAAGAGCCCAAATGATATTGTAAGCTTCCAACAGTACAAGTTGCAAGAGAGAGTTACATCGTCTCCTAATTAATATTTGTGCTCAGTGTTTCCCTTTTTATGATTGAAACATTACTCCATTGACCAGAGGAGCAATGGAGACATGGAAAACTCCATGACCCTGGATCTGCTCTCGAATGAAAACTTGTGGGTACAGTAGCAAGTTGTTCTTTGGGAAACGCCCAAGCGAGTTAGACCAAATGTACATGACTACAGTAAAATCACCTGGGCTCAAACAGTGCTTGCTGGCCCAAGGTTAGCTTCTCCTTCTAGGTCACTGGAGTGTAGAGCTAGGCAAATCTCTTCCTTTCCACCCTATTTTGATACCAGTCACATAAGCCTTTCCAAAGGACTGCAGAGAATGTGATACTCATGCCTTAGATTAAAATGTCTAGGTTTCTTGTAGGGTTCCTTAATGCTTTTCAGCTAGAGTCTACAGAACATACATTCTGGATGAGTTAGCATCCAATTCAAGCCACCTGCCAGAATCTTTTCCCCAAACTTCTTATAAAGACTCAGTGGAAAATATTGGAAGCCAATGAGTGAATATATATCCATTTAATGGAAATTTTCTCAGTATTTCATGAGGTTGGCATTGGAATGATCCCCGGACTGCTTCTCAAAATTCAATAAGTGGTTCATGAATTGTTAAATATAAGAAATGTAAATAATGACCAACCCTACTGTGATTAATTTGGTTCATTATCATAATGTACTAAAACATCCAGGGTGCAATTTTCAAATGCACTCAGTATTGGCCTAAATCTGCTCTCTTTGATGACAGTCCGAGTTTTACCACTGACTTTTGTGCTGACTTGGGCCAATGCTGAGCATTTTTTAAAAGCCCATCCCTTGAGCAGCACCCATCTTCCCTATGTCAGTACCTCACTAGAAGGTCACTGCTTTTATAATCAGCTGATGGAGATGTAATTTTCTTGGAATCATGAGAGTTGTTAAATTAGTTTAAACAGAAATTACATACCCCTTAGATACCACCTCATGCTTCCCTACCTTACAGTGTCAGCCCAGAAAAGACACTAGACACATAAATAGTGCAGTAAAAGAAGCTTTCAAAGGGAGATCTAGCAGATATTTATTATATTTGAAAACATTTTTGAGGTGGGAATACCACATCTTTCTCATTTTGCCCAGGCCCAATACAGTCAAACTGTATTACTATTTATTAATATAGCTCCTAGGACCACTGGTCATGTACCAAGACCCCCCTGTGCTAGATGCTATACTGAAAGATGGTCCATGCCCCACAAAGTTGACAATCTAAATATAAAATGGAACAACAGGTAGATATAGATCACCTGGGAGACTACAAGGAAACAACAAGACAATATTAGTTATCCTGTTAGGCAGTCATCACAGCTCTAAGAGTGCGTCTACACTTGTAAATTAAGTCGACTGAAGCCTGCTTAAGTCAACGTAATTTACTCTGCGTCCACGCTGGAATTTCTTTAAGTCAACTTAAGCTGTTGCTTAAGTCGACTTAAGGAAAAGTAAAGTCGACTTTGTAAAACCTAGTTTTACATCGACTTTACTGCTTAAGTCAACTTCTTAAGTCGACTTCAGCAGTGTGGACGCCCTAAGTGGACTTGGTCAACTTAGGGCAGGGGGACAAGGGAGCATCACATGGCTC
>ML685818.1:11390923-11470018 GCA_007922175.1 Pelusios castaneus | reverse complement strand
CCTGGGCCTCCCCAAACAGCTAGAGCACCAGCAAGTGCCGGCACAGCAGCCTCCAGGTGGCGGGGAGACCCAGAGGCTTCCCCGCAGCTGGAGTGTGGTCCCGGCAAAAAGGGAGCTGCCGCTTCCTTCTGGCTGGGACCATTCAAATCCCTTCTCCCCGAGACCCGCGATCCAGCTGCCGAGCAGCCGGCAGCTGGAGTGCGGGTCTCCTGCTTTCCCTCCTGGTCAGGACCACAGGGTCCCAGCTAGGAGGGAGCGCTGGGGCTCCCTTCTTCCTGGGACCCAAATGATCCCAGCTAGGAGGGTGCCCTTCTGCCCGGGACCTGAGAAGTCCTGAGCAGAAGGGAGCCAAGTGATCCAGGGCAGAAGGGAGCTCCATGCTCCCTTCTCCCCCAAACCACTCCAGGGCTTGCTGCCTGGGGAGAGCCAGCCTCATGTGGGGCTGGTTCTCCCCAGGACAAGCCTTCCTAGCCTGGGGAGCCAAGGCTCCAACGGAGCCTCACCTGCCCCTCGACCTAACTAATCGACTTAGAAAGTCTAGTGTAGACTCTCTAAGTCAACTTAGTATGGCCCACTTGAAGTCGACTTAGGAGTCCTGTGTGGACTCTCTAAGTTGACTTAAGAAGGTTGACTTAAAGTCGACTTAGTAAAGTCAACTTAGTAAAGTTGACCTAAATTCCCCAGCCTAACTGCTCTCAAGTTTTTCAGGAGGAGTTTCAAGCAGGGCTTTGAAGAAGGTTAAAGCAGTAGCTTTGCAGATGTTTACGGGGAGCTCCTCACAAGCATGACAAGTGGCATGGAAGAAAGCACAAAGGTGAATGCTCAAAATCATAACAAGCGGGCAATGGAAGCTACCAACATGGTCTTTGACTGAGATTGAGAGCTTTGTAGAATGATGCTGGCATCATTCAAAGTGTACATTAGGTCTGAGCAAAAATATTTCCTTGAAGTTTGGCACACTCATAATTTTCCCCTTTCCAAGACTGCTTTATCCACTTGTTCCTCTGAAGTTTTTCATGTGAACCAACATCTTGTCAAATACAGTCAAGATTTATGTTTGCCCAAGACTTTCTGCATGTTGTGAAAATGCCAATGGGGATTCTCAAGACCCAAATTTAAGATTCAAGAGTTGGTCAGCTTCCATGATCTGGTTAAAGACAGCTGTTTCATTTTCTGGTTCCCTGTTGCTGAGCCTGTTCAAAGTGTTAGTATAACTCTCTGGTCAGTATCTGTCATATGTCCACCCAGTCAGCAGATGATGGGAGTCTACAGCGTATAGTGTAGATAGAGGTGCCTGGTTCTGTGTGTCAACCAAGATGGCAGTTATCACAACAGCAGAAGCCATTTTAACTCCTTCTTTCAGTGGCAGAGTGTGCTGCCTCTGAGCCAGTCAGGAAAAAAATGTGTCTGTTATTTTGCAAGTATTTGAGCCTCTAATAATATTTTAATTATACAGCCTGGGAGTTGATTTCTTTTTCCCAGTATTTGTGATCCTAATTAAGCCATGCATTTATTATTAACCCTGCCTTCTACTTTATATGGGGGAACAGCCCCTAGAGAATCTGCTCTGTTGTGATGTGACACCCGAAGCCTTGGGTCTGTCTAATTATTGAGGCCTGTCTGTATTCCCCTCAGGCACTGTCCTGTTTACTCCCCCTTGCTTATACAGCCTGCTTATACAGTTTCTTTTCCTTGTATTTGAAGTTCAAATTAAGCCTTATGTTTATTATTAGTGTTTCATTTCTTATGGAGAACAGAGGCCTTATGAGGAAGATCAGAGAGCTCTTCTGCTCTATAGTATCAAGGGCATTCCCCACAATGTGGAGAGGGTCAGCAGCAAAAACCATAAGCAGGAGGCAGTTCTAAAGTAAAAAAAGAACATAGAACTTCTCCAAATAGGCCCTATTATCCAGGGGCCTCAGTAGGGTTTCATGCAAGAAAGGACCAGTCTCAGAACTGTGGCTCAGAGCTGTAGTTCCAAACTTAATGGGGAGCAAGAAGCAATGAGGAAGATGCCTGTCTGAGGCAGAGACTGGGGAAGCAGATTGTCCACAAACCAGATGAGGCTGCTACTAAAATCAGACAACAGGATGCTGCTGACGTGGCACTTCATTGTGAACTGGATGATCATGCTGACAGGCCTGTTGAGAGAGATTTCAGGCCCTGATCCACCCTGTTCATTGGGGCTCCACTCCCTCCCATTTCATTTTATTCACACAGACACTACAAACATTTTGGGGAACCCTAAACTCAGGGCCCCAGTACAATAATTCCTTCCCACCTCATCAAAACTGCATGCTGCCACGGAGCCTCGGATGATGAGACAGTCATTAGGGTACAGATGAGACGAGACAGCTTTGTGTTAGTGGCTGTGAGGAGGCCACAGGTGGGACAGAATTCTCAGCCCAGGGTTCTGTTCTGGGTCAGGAAGGAGCCTGCATTACTCAGAAGGCAGAAAAGCAACTGTAACAGCTTCATGCACACTGAACGGATGAGGATGATACCACTGTGCTGTCACGGCTGATATCCCTTCTTTGTTTTCTCCTGTCTTATAATCCCCATTATCAGTGTCATGACACCAGTAGTGGCAGCAGTGTGGGGACGGGAAGCTTGCTCATGTAAAGCCCCAGGGTGGAATCAATACAGTGTGCTGGTCAGATCCAGTGGAGGGTGTGTGTGTGTGAAAGCAATTCTATCTATACTTTGCTTGCTACTTTTTTTTAACCAAACTACTAGCTGTGTTATCTATGGACTAACGCCTCTGATCTATGCCAATATGTCATTGATTTATGTCTGATCTGTGTCCTAGTCCCTTGTATCCTACTGCTAATAATGTATCCTCTATCAGACCTACTCCGAGGACTTTAACTCAAGTACATTATGAAAAATGACTGCAAAAATGACATGTTCTCATTAAAGGGATTCTCTCTGCATGTACCAAGTCACACCCGCTTACTTTACTGGCTACAATATTTCTCAATACTTTTTACTCCTGTCTGCTTTGCAGAGAGAAGGTAGAGAGAGCTGGATTTTATTCTGGCTAGCTCATCATTGACAGAATTGCTAACTAGGCTTCTGTTGAAGAATAATCTGTCATATAGGTGATGATGCCCTGAGCCAGGAAAAAAACACATACACAGCATGACTTTCAGATCAGGTGGAGTTTGCAGAGCTGGCAGCTGCAGCAACAATGAGCTAGAAGCCATCAAGAGACAATAAACTTGGAAAACCCTGGTGCCGTTTTTACAGTCACTCCATAGAGCTGAGCACGACTTTAATGCCAAGTGGAGTACGGCACTTGATTTACTGGCATCTTCATTTGTTGACTTGAGGCAACAGGAGACAATGGTAATTCACCTCCCAGTCACAACAGGCACATGGATCAGTTGTTAGAACACTGGCTCATGCATGTGCCCATGGGGTGAACTGAGGAAGGCAATTTTGAAGCAAGAAGGGATAGGAGGGTCAATACCACAGCAGCATCCAGTAGGATGTCCCCACAAGTACATGCAGTTTCCAGCAATCACACAGTACACATGATCGGTTCCACACGCTTAGGAAGACAATAGTTAACTGGGGCCAGCTCCTCTGTCTGCTGGGAGGTGCTCAATGTGGCGGTTGTTCATAGCCCCTGCTTTGCACACAACTTGCTTCTTCCCCCTCCCTACCCCCTCAGAGATGGATTTGAAGAGATTGGCCATTTCTGCTTGAAATTTCACACGCACAAAGCATTGATCCAAGGTAGAATTTTACCTTTTCACAAGCATTATGGCAACTAACACCAGTGAGAAGGGGGTGGGGAGAAAATTTACTAGGCTATTTTACTGTTCTTTTTATGATTTATTTAATAAACACAGTCTATAAATGAGAACATTTCCATTATTCAAATAAAATGAGCTATAGCATGAAAGGTAAAACAAGAGGCACTATTAACGCTCACCACTATAAATTCCTACTCTCTGTCTATCTTGGTGCTTCTCTGGCCCCATTGCTGTCTTATCTGAGCACTTCACAATATAGAATATATTTATCCTCACCACAGGGCTGTGAGACAGGGCAGTGCTGTTACCCTATTTTATTTATGGGAGATGAGACAGAGAGAGAATAAATGACTTGCCTAAGGTCCCACAAGATGTGTTTGGCAAAACAGAGAATTGAACACAACTCTCCCAAGCCTGTGGTAGTATCCTAACCACTGAACCATCCTGCCTGTCCTGTGCATTTTGTCCTCACTTGATCCCCTGTTCAGCATAAGCCTATCTGTTTGAACTTTGAATAGGACAATAAAGAATTCAGGTAAAAGCAGGCTGGATTTTGATCTCGTATGTCATGTTCAGCCCCGATTTTCACTTAACATGCCAGTAGCAAATGGTTATCTTCCTTGATTTCATGAATGCATTTGATAGTGTCCACAGAGAAGCCCTCTGGAAGATACTGAAATACTATGGAATCTTAGCAAAAATTTGATGAAAGCTTGGTGTAACAAGTCTGTATATTGCTTCAGTACAGAGGACAGAGACACAGAACAGTTTAAGATTGTTACTGGGGTAAGGCGGGTTGTGTACTATCCCTACTGCTGTTTTGCATTGTCATAGACTTTATGAAGAGAGGAGCAACAGCTATGGCCGAAGACACTAGTGTTCTTTGGGCAAAAATTAAGCTGTGACAGCTAGATTTTGCAGATGATGTAATCATACTGAATAGCAACTTGGATGGAATGAAAAGACCCTTTGGGTGTGTCTACACTTACAAACTAAGTTGACTTAAGGAGGCTTAAGTTGACTTAATTTACTCCGTGTCCACACTGGGCTTTCCTTAAGTCAACTTAAGCTGCTCCTTAAGTCGAATTAAGGAAAAGTTAGTTTGAATTAATAACACATCATTTTAATTCGAACTAGCACTTAAGTCAACTTTATTAAGTCGATGTAAGCTAGTGGAGACGCAGAGAAGTGCCTCGGTGGACCTTTTTAAGTCAACTTAATAAGGTCAAAAAGGGGCCACGTCTACACTTGAAAAGTTAAGTCCACTTCTGTTAAGTCAACTTAATAAGGTCTTAACTTTTCAAGTGTAGTCATAGCCTTTGTGAGCATAAAAGCAGAAGCTGTTGAATTGGTACTTCATATCAACACACAGAACACCAAGACCCTGGAGATAGGAAAGAATGTGATCAATATCAGCATGATCAATGGAAGAAGTTTATGAAAGAACTGATGGCTTCATTTATCTTGGAAGTACAATATCTGCTAATGACCAGCTCACTCGATACGTGAAGGGAAGAATCAATAAAGCCAATGGAGCATTTTTTCAGCTTCTCAAACATCTAAAGATAATCTACTCACTAAAATGAGATTGTTCAAAGGTTTTGTCCTTCCAACACTGTTGTGTCCATCAGAAACCTGGCAGACAGTGGAAGCACACAACAGGAAGCTCTACACATTACATCAGCATTGTTTAAGGATCTTGGGAATTCATAACAGAAATCATGTAACCAATGTAGAAATGCTGCACTTCAGGGGTCAGAAGACTACAAGCTCAATAATTAGACAGAAAGGGCTATATTGGTTTGGCCATGTCATCAGGTCACTCTCTAACAGAAGCACAAAGCACATTGTAGACTGGATTCCACCTGGAGAGATGAGAAGGCATCGAGGAAAGGGGAAAAAGAAAAAAAAAACTAGTGCAGGATATTAAAAAGATGCTACCACCATGGAGACAACTTATGATGAAATCAAACTCTTTGCTCTGGATAGTTAGTAGTGAGAAAAAAAAATGGGCTGCCTCATATTCCATTAGTCAGAGGCAATTCTAAGTCTAAGTAACTTTAGACATCTGAATACTTCCATTGACTTCATTGGAATTACTTGGATATTTACACTTAGGCACACTTTTAAGTAATTCATTGAATCGGAGACTTTGATATGATATGGTTGGAGTTTTGGGCTCTAATATTCTTGAAATTGTGAACCAGAGAAGAAAAGCTGTCCTGTTGCTCTTGGAGAACAGATGATATGTGCATATACTTCTTGGTTTGCTTCTTTTCCCTCTGGGACTGAGTGAGATACTGCATGGTGATTACCACTGCACTACTTGATAATATAGGGTGACCAGCTCTACACTGGTGGCGGAATTTAGTGGCAGTCCACAGAAGTTACGCAATCTAAGCAGACTAACTTGCATAACTCCTGTCGACTTCTTAACTCCCCTTCAGCATGCCATTTTCACCATGATGCACCAACGGGAATGCATTCCCATCAACACAGTACTATGCAACTTGAGGGGGTGGTTTTATTAAATCGACCTCCAGATCTTAAAAGGTCTTAACTGACCACTAAATTAATCTGGAAAGATTAATCTGATGGCAGCAAATTTGCCACTGTCAGTGTAGACATGGCCAGTGGAATTTTCAAAAGAAACTCTTGTGCTACTGACTTTCTGCATCCTTCCATTGCCTTCTAAGGGCATTAGATCAAGCCCAAAAGCCAGATGAACATTGCCATGCATGTAGCTAGTGCTTCAGATATAGAGCTCTCCATCTCTGTGCCTGGGCAATGCCCTTTCTCATTTCACTAGTGTCTGCTCAAAATCCCAAAGAGTTGCATTAAAAGCCTACCACAACAGGGAGAATAAGTGGATGGAAACAGTCTCCCGTCTCTTCCTTAGAGGTGAGTCTTCATGCAGAGAAAGGAGACTATGTAAAAAGAGAAACATTGTTTTGGAGTATACAGCCTTTTTTGCACATTAAATCTCACCATATATGTTAAGTCCAGTAGGGAATTTTAGATTATCTAGTCTGAGCATTCACAGGCCATAGAATTTCACTCAGCTGCCCCCCATATGAAGCCCAACAATTTATGTTTAACTGAAAGCATATCATTTAGAAAGTCATCTAGTTTTAGTCCCGAGGCAGGAAGTCATGGCATCATTTTCAAAGATTTGTATTTGGGAAATTAAATTAAATGCCTTGTTTGGGCAAGTGACCTTCTTCTTCTTCTTCTTCCCATGACATTCTCTTTTTGTCCTGGGCACATGTTTCTTTCTCAAAGGGTGTGCTAGCCCTTTAAGAGGATGGGGACTCAGCCTAACCTGTGCCAGGTGTAGCTGAACTCCCCAATTGACAGGAATGATGGGAATGACTAGAATCAGGCCTGATACGTAACAGAGGCATCTTGAAGTCACTCAGGGAGAGTTTGAGGAGGGAGATTGTGGGAGAAGGGTAGATGATAACTTCATAGAGTTCCAGACAGAAGGTTTGGGAATGGGACCTGCAAAAACAGGAATCTGTTGAGAGTTAAACCTCTGCTGAGGGAACTGCAGAGAGCAGGAGTTTGCTGGGTGAAAAGCCCCAGTTAGGTGGGCTATGAAGGACTTTGAGGACTAATAGGAAGGGGAAGGCCTCATAAAAGACTGGAAAGACATTTGAGACTAGAAAGAGGGTTATGTGTGTCCTGAAGCTCATTACAAATTGAAAAGATTCATTGATCCTGCACAAGAGGTCTAGAAGATTTTGAGTATTTGTTATTTTACAATGATAAACTAGGCACAGAAGAGAGCAGTATAGAGAAAACACCAGGTGGTTTGCGTTGATGTTACATGGACAGTAAACTGAGGGGAGTGGGTAAACCAGGGTGGGTAAATCCTGCCACATTCCTCAATCGCATATAATATGCACTGTTCACTCTTCATATTCCCAATGGTTATTTGGAATCCAGGTGAACAAACACCAATTAATACAAGTTAGATTAGTCAGTTGTGGCACTGTTTTTATAAAATTTACCCCAAAGTCAGTTTGCTGAGATTGATGAAAATAAATCTCTTCGGTCTCTTCCATAAATCTGACCTTCCCATTTTGGAGCATTGTTAACAGTTTGGCTTGACATTATAAGGGGATACTTCTACCCGCCTATCTGTATGTGAGACCTCTTCACGGCTTTGCTTTCTCCTCTTATTATGATGAACTCCTGCCGATACGGGTGGTAGACCTGTGCTTGTAGAAATGACGGAATATTAGAGAACTGATCCATCATGCACATCTGAGCACAGATTTTTTGCTTTAATTCGGTTTTCATAAAAGTAATTTATAATAAACTGCATTTACTAACATTCTTAAAATGTTTTCCTATAGCTTAGTGACTGTTTGTATCTTTAGATCAGACATTTGTAAAATAGGCTAATTGGGTAATAAAAAGAGTTTAATGAAACTTCCTTTCCCCACCCCCCTCCTTTGGAGGACATTGAATTCAACAGTCTTAACTCTGACACTGACAAATGTCTCACAAGGGATGATTTGCATGGAGAACGATGGAGTCTCATTTTAATTCCCATGACAAAACAGAACAGCGATTTTATCATTTCTGAGCCATTTATATTCGCCTGGAGCTACATGACACAATGGTAATTCTTGTGTATGCAACAGTTCACCAGCAGCAGTTCATCATCTACATAATGAACTTCCACAGCTATGATCGGTTATAGGAGTGACAATTTCATACATGTAAACCAGCTTCAATGGGAAAACAGTCTAATTGCAGACCTATTTTCTAGAAAGAGTGATTATTTTATACAAGATGGTTATTTGGATGGAAAAAAAGCATACACAGACCTGAAAACAGTGGCTTAATCACTTTACCAGCCTAGTAATAGCCGAGATTTTTCTATTGTAATTTTTCTCTGTGGCGTTTTCTCTTACTTCCTGGTTCTAGTAAGACACCGCCTCCATGGGCTAGCAAATTACCGCTATGCAATTCTTCGTATTCTAAAAAGCAGCAGCTCTCAGGAGCCTCTAGATCTGGTTAAAACTATGTCTGACTCAAAGTATCTGGATTCAAGTTTACTTGTGAAATCTGTTATCAGACCAGAGAAAGAGACCCGCCTAGCAAACCAACCAACCAAACGTGGCAGAAAGGTGAATCAATGCAACTGCACAGTTCCTAAAAGGGGAGATCAATAAACACACTTGCAAATTAGATTTATTATCCACATAGCCATTTTAAAAAATGTAAATAATCAGTCCCTTGATTATAAGGATTTAGTTTTTTAAGGTCTAGTTTACAAAAGTCTGGTAGTGAGGCTTCCTTTTTGCTGACAAAACAGACAAGGAGTCCTGTGGCACTTTTAAAGGCTAACAAATGTATATATGGCATAAACTTTCATGGGCACAATCCCACTTCAGATGCATGAAATGGAAACTAGTGTGTTAGGTGTATAGACACATACAGAGAAGGGTGGGTCACAGGTATTTATATATACATCTAACATACTATAGTTTCCTTTTCCTGCATCTGACAAAGTGGGATTTCCTCCCACAAAAGCTCATGTGATAAATAAATGTATTAGTCTTTAAAAGTGCCACACGGAACCTTGTTTGTTTTGCTGAACTAGACTAACACGGCTACCCCCTGGAACCTTTTACTGAGAGTCCTCTTCTGTAGCAGACACATTCTTAACAATCCTGTAACTGCTGTTAGATTTTGGCAGGAGGCAAAATTTTCAAATGCTCTAAAGTAAGTAAAGGCCCAATTTTAAAATGTATTTAAATGTCTACAGACACAGATAAGTTTCAAAGGGGTAACCATGTCAGTCTAGTTCAGCAAAACAAAAGTGATAAAGTGCCTAAGAATCTAACTCCCACTGAAATCAATGAGTGTTGATTGCTTAGGCCAAGATTTTCAAAAGTATTTAGCTGCCTGGGTCCTTAGGAACTTCTGAAAATTTTACCCAGGGTTCATCTATGTTTATTGTAACCTACCATTCCTGACTTCTCTGAAAGACCGAGATTGGCAGACTGGTATATACAAATATTCACATTCCACGTCATTAAGGGTTACAAGTTTTGCTTTTTTCTAAAAGGATATTTTTAAAAAGAAAATAATAAACTTTCACAAGAGAATAAAAACAATCAGGTTCCCATTTTGACCGGTACAGAACACCAATCTAATGGAGCTGTCTAAAACATGGTCTGCTTTGTAGCATAACGAATAATTCACTCAGATGAGTGGATGCTACTGAAGTACAGATTTTATTTCCACTAGACACACCCAGGAAAAGGATGGGATGTTTTTGATTTTACTAATCTCTTTCTCTTCCTTGTTGTGGAAAGACTGAGCAGGACTATAGAGTTGAGATAATGTTTCTACTTTCTCTTATGGAGGTTTGGCTGAGTGGTATAACAACTTTCTGTCAGCACCAAATAATAGAACAGAATCATAGAAACTGGAAGAGACCCTGAGAGGTCATTGAGTCCAGTCTCCTGCACTCATGGCAGGACCAAGTACCCTCTTAAACCTTTTCTGAAAGGTGCTTGTCTAACCTGCTCTTAAAAACTTATAATGATGGAGATTCCATAACCTGCCTAGGCAACTTATTCCAGTGGTTAATCACCCTGACAGTTAGGAATTTTTTCCTAATGTCCAAGCTAAACCTCTCTTGCCATAATTTAAGCCCATTGCTTCTTGTCCTACCATTGGCAGTCAAGGAGAGCAATTTTTCTCCCTCCTCTTTATGACAACCTTTTAGGTATTTGAAAACTGTTATCATGTCCCTCCCCCTCAGACTAAACAAACCCAGCTCTTTCAATCTTCCCTCATAAGTCAAGTGTTCCAGGCCTTTAATCATTCTTGTTGTTCTTCTCTAGACATTCTCCAATTTCTCCACATCTTTTCTGAAATAAGGTGCCCAGAACAGGACACAATACTCCAGTTGAGGCCTAATCAGCGTGGAGTAGAGTAGAAGAAGTTAAGCTGACTGGTCTATATTTCTCTAGCTTGTCTTTATTTCCCTTTTTATAGATGGGCACTATATTTGCTCTTTTCCAGTCCTCTAGGATTGCTTCAGTCTTCTATGATTTTTCAAAAATAATAGCCAATGGCTCAGATATCTCCTGAGTCAGCTCCTTGAGTATTCCAGGGTGCATATCATTAGGCCCTGGCGACGTGAAGACATCTAAGTTGTCTAAGTAATTTTTAACTCGTTCTTTCCCTATTTTAGCTTCTGATCCTATCCAATTTTTACTACCCTCCCCTTCATCAGGTAATTCAGTCGCCACCAACCTTCTTGGTGAAGAGCAAAACAAAGAAATCATTTAGTCCTCTGCCATTTCCACATTTTCTGTTATTGTTTTTCTCTCTTTGTTAAGTAATAGTCCTACGTTGTCCTTGGTCTTCCTCTTGTTTCTAATGTATTTGAAAATTTCTTTTTGTTACCCTTTATGCCTTCAGCTAGTTTGATGTTGGTTTGTGCTTTGGCCTTCCTGATTTTTCCTCTACATAAATGTGTGCCACAGACATCAGATATAGTTGATGGGGTGAGGGCTTGCCCTTGTTTGGGTTCTATTTTGTGCTGCTATTTATAGTTATTGAGCTTTAAAGCTCATTGTTATTAAATCTGACCTTCAGTTCTATTACCATATGCACATACTTAATGTATCTGTTTGCCCTGATATCTCTGTTTCTCAAATGCTCATACATGCCTCATTTCTTTTAAATCTTCTCTATCAATAGTGACAATTGGAGTTTTAACTGCCATTTTGGCACCATATAGTAATAGGATTCACTTAACTCACCCATAACTACTGAAATTCTTCTGTAAAAATATTATCCTACCTAGGGGCACAACAAACACATAGGTGGTTTCACTGCTTAATGTAGCTCCCGATCTAAGAAGGAACGGGAAAAGCATGAAGGGTATATGTCAGGAGGGAGGTAAGTTAGCAGTGCTATATGGGGAAGTTTTCCCAACTGTCTATGCTTATAATTTGCTGGGCTCAGGTCAGGCAGGTTATTAGTTCTTCCCTTTCATATGCACTAAAATAGCTCAAAAATATTTATTGAGAATAAAACAATTCTCTATACTCTAGATTTTCTGACTGTCAGTCAGTCAAACTGGCTATTCTCTCTTCACTCACATCTTCATATTTAGAGCTGGGTGAAATTGTAAGGCAAAACTTATTTTTTGGCCAATAAATGCAAATTTTGGTCAATTGAAACATTTTGCAAATTCTTGTTGAACTGTTTTGGTTGAAAAAATAAATATCAAAGAAGTAAAAATATTTCATCTTTGCATTTTGAAAATGAAACATAGCCACTTCGCATTTTGAATTTAATTTCAATTTTGTTTTTTTGTTTTTTTTAAAAAAGACAACAATTTCCTGAAACAAAATGTTTCTTTCTGGGTCAAACAAAGTATTTGATTTGACCCAAAACAATGTATTTTGACACTTTCAGTTCGTCCACCAACCTGAAAAAATCAATTATCCAGCTTGCCATAGTGTGAACTCACTATTACAGGATTTCTCAAACCAGATTTTAAGGAGCCACCTCCCATTTGTTACTACAGACAACTTCTGTTTTCCTGTCCCTTTGGAGCATTAGGAAAGGATCTAATGAATTGTAATGTCTTTTAGCAGCTGGAAATAAGAAGGAAATAGCATTATGTGATCCACTAGCTCTGTGGAGCAGTGGCAACTGCTTCCCTGTGACCCTTGGAACACCATGTGAGACCTCCATACTATTATAATTCATTATTAATAATATTTACTTAAAAATGTAAACCAGTACATTTCAGCTGCTGTAAAACTTTGTGAAATATCACAGAAATTACTTTGACAAGCTATTCTTGAAGTTTATTAGCATTATGCCTGAATGAAACACAAGTCAAGGACTAGATGATTTGGACTGCTATTTATATTCCCCTAATTCTTTCATTTTTGCTCTGGTTACCCCTGCAAAAATGTTCAGTATTTATATTCAGGAGGTTTTGATTTTTGCTTTGTTGAAGGCATTTTAGCTGCTGGATACTCTGCCTGAGCTGGGATTTATTTTCTGTCCCCCTCCCCCATTCCCTGCAGTTTGCCTCCCACTGACAGATGATCTTTCCTTAGCTGAGGTATTTTTCTCCAAGTGTGAAATTGATTCCAGATGACAAGTGAGTGTGTCAATCACTTTCCATTTTTGTCATCTTCAAAGACTCCTTTCCCCTTATTTAAATTGTATTTTCATAATTGAAAATTGCTTTCAGATGACTTAATGAATTCTTGCATTTTATTATGCTCTGAAAGGAAATGAAATGCTGCAGGGTTCAAATGAAAGGCACTCTTCTACGGAAGCATTTGCAGCAAGCAATTTGAAAACAATAACAATGTCTGCCTCATATATTTGTTTACAAACACGTACAGTAAAGAAGCAAACCAGAGGAATAGTAGGAACAGCCTCCCCCTTCAAGATAGTTTTTTTTAAATATTATACTTTGGTCTTGAGGATGTTTTTTAAAGCTTCTGAACTCTTGAAGTTACCATCAACTTCCAAATGACTAATGGGATTCATGGATCAGCAGATATTTGTAGGCTTCCCACTTCATGTAGTCTTGCATCGTTTTCTCCAGCATCTCTTTAGAAGGATAAGGCTGAACCTGGAAAGCATAAATTGCTGATGGTAAAATATACTGTGTAATCTCTGCCATCCACAGCTAATCTTACAACAGTAAGTAGAGTGAGGCATAAATTGCTTTCATACGACTACCCAGCAGTATCATTGATCACTGGGGCTTGAAATGCAGACCTGCTCAGCAAAGCAGTAGGAAGATAAATACAGCTGGACTATTACACCATCCAAAGCTTTGCATTATAGTGATTGTTGTGCAAAAGAGTCTGCGCAAATCCATATGCGGTGTACCAGTGCATGTATGGGAACATTTAGGATTATATATTGAATTAGACTATGAGCCAGTTTCTTTATATTCTCCAAGTTCTTAGTGGGTATCCAAACTTGAAACTAAGTGTCTCTTCTGTTGACTGGAGGTTTCATAATGTTTCAGAATGGTGTGTTGCTTTTTTTGTGAAGCCAGACAGTGAGCTGACACGTGCATATGGACTGAACATGGGGCGAAGAGCCGGGAATTCCTGAGTTCTAATTCTGGATCTCAAACTGATTTGATGACCCAATTCCCTGCTTAGAAATTGGGTGCATACGAATCTGGAATAACTCCACTGAGGGCAATGCAGTTAACACCAGATTTATCCTGGTATAAGTGATGTCAGAATCAGGACCACTTGGTTCCCCTGGGCAAGTCACCTCCCCTTATTCTTATCGCTGAGCCAGATGCTAATCTCATTTACAGTGGTTTTCCAGCACTATGAGACAGATTCTCCACTGCGTGGACACTGCCAGTGGAGAACTGACGTTCTGTGTTACAGTTTTATCACTCCATCTCCAAGCAAGGCTGGTTTGCTACAACCCAGTAGTAGGACAGATGTGATAGGGAATTCTCCTGTGGTAAGGAAATTCTCCGCTGAGAATTTATGAGTGAACTATGACCCCTTTACAAGAAAAAGGGGTATTACTGGGCTTGAAAATATAGTCCGGTAATTGTATAGACTTCAGTGGATTTACTCATTTCAGGCCTTGCCTCAGTTTCTTCAGCGATAGTAAAAGGAACACAAATATTTACTTACCTCCCAAAGATGTCATGTGGACAGATAAAATAACAGCACATGGAAAAAATAGAGCCCTGTATAAATGCTCTTATTATGTTGCAACATAACCTAGTATGACCCAAATATCTGGGGGAACAAACAGTTGATAGATTTTTGGATCAGGCGGTGCATATTTGAGCCGCGGCATTTATAGCACAGAAAATGACTCACGTGAGTAATCTGTGGACTCTGTTCAAGTGATTCCATCCACGTGGCTTCTTAGTCAGCTTGTCCCAGATCCGGTCTAAACCAGGAGCTATACCCTTTTCTTAAATACCTCAGATGAAATTCTCTTAGAAGGGCAGCACAGATCCGCCGGGGGTACAAGGAAGGAAACTGCTTTAATACCCTTCTAATCCTGGGCTGCTCTGGGGGCTGGAGAGGCCCCCAGAATAACACATAATACTGAACACCTGTTCTGTAGCATCCCAGGGCCGTCCTATGGTCACAGCACTGCCTGGGATCTCTGCAGCATTATCTGCCTGATATGGCCCCAACTTACCTCTACAATACAGCTTGGCAAGAGGGGCCTCAGAAGGCAGCTGTCTTTGACAGGGCCTGCATTATGGGACTTCTCCCCAGCCAGACCAAGGCCCCGTGACGCACCTCCAGCCCTTTTGCCCTCGCCTGAGGATCTCACCCCAGGTTTATAATAATAACATTGACACCTACAAATACTAGGAGGCTGCTTTCCATAGGTGCATTGTGCAAGATCACGTCATTCTCCAAATGGCTCACTGTTCCCATTTCCATTTCCAGAGAACCTATGAGAATACGGGAGCACTCATGCGAACTTAAATTTGCCCTTAGGTTTGCAGTGAGATAGTAAAATTGGGTTCTTTGAAGCCAAATTTTTTAGACTTTTTAAGGTTCTTTGAAGCCAAACTGATAAAGATTGCAAACCCATTTGGAAGTAAACTGAGATGGATTTGCACAGCTCCAGTAATCAATGTGTTGAAAGGTCCCTTAGCTGACCTGACATCACGCTGTACTGGTCGCCGCTGTTGTGTGATATGCTAATAAACGGATAATTATTTTGATTAATAAATTACAGGAAAATAGCATACTAATATTAGTTCAAAGATAGTGGGAGTCACATTTTGAGCCTGCCCAATATTTCAATGAGTTTTTCCCAATCTTTCACATGTATTTTATGTTAGGAAAGAACATCCAAATCAAACTCCTAAGTGACCCGCAGACACTGGAGTAGGGTCAGGAAATTTTTTTGTTTCTGGTTCCATCACTGATGTCCTGGATGACTTCACAGAAGTCATTATTTTTTCTCTCTGTAAAATAGGGATTGAGACATTTATCCTTATTTGCAAAGGGCTTGGACATGTACTGATGAAACTGGCTGTATAATAAATATGTCAATATGATTAAACTTGAACAAAGGAGTAGTAAACTGATTTTAAGTGTGTTGCACAGCATCAGTGCAAAATAAAGGGATGTCTTCTAGGTTTTTATAGCAGGCTCATCTCCCTGGTATCTGTGCCACCCTTTATTCACAAAGTCCAGTAATCTACTACCACACTGGCCCAAAATGCCGTAGCAGAGCTATCATCACCTTCAGTCTTTTGGGCTGCCACTAAAGAATCCTGCTTTAACTTCCATCATGCCACAGGAATAATAAGTTAATTATAAAATTGTCTAGAGTCTTTACACCAGCATGTCTAATCCTTAACTATCTTCTTATGTTCTTGTGGATTTTTATTCCACAGAAGAGTTAAATACAGCATAGTTGAGCTTCCTTGACATTTTAATTTTATCTAAAGGCTTTAGTCTGGCAAAGAAAGAGGCAATCATTCTTGCTGTAGAAATGTGATTATGGGTATATCAAGGCAAAGAAAGGTAATAATAAAAAAAAGCTTTTGAAGTAAATGAGTGCAGTAATTAACTATGTCTACACTGGCAAGTTAGTTCGAATTAAGGAAGCTTAATTCGAACTAACTTAAGCCTTGGCTACACTAGGCTTTCATTAGTTCGAATTAAGGGCTTCCTTAATTCAAACTAATAAATTTGATTATACCTTTTGAACTAACCCTTAATTCGAACTAGTTAATTAAGTCAATGTGGCCATGTTAGTTCGAACTAACTGCTTAGTTCAAACTAACCGGCACATTGAACTTAATGCAACTGACTAATTCGAACTAAGCAAGTGCCATGCATGGCACTTGCTTAGTTCGAACTAAAATTCCAGTGGGGTCATGCTAGTTCGAATTAAGTTCATTTGAACCAACTAAAATTAGTTTGAATTAGTTAGTTTGAATTTAGTTCGAACTAACTAAAATTAGTTCCAATTAGTTAGTTCAAATTAACTAATTCGAACTAACTTTGGTAAGTGTAGACAAAGCCAATGGGTGCAGTTGCAAACTACTGGAATTTCTTTGAGACTGATTTAAGTCAATGTATGTATCAGGCAGTACAAGTTGCATCTCTAAAGAAACACAATTAGATGGAGCAGCCTGTAGTTGTAACTACAGTAAGACCAAGTCTACACTGACAGCGGAAAATTCACCGCCATCAGTTTGATCTTTCCGGATCAACTGAGTGGTCAGTGATGACCCACTCAATCGATCCAGAAGTCAATACATTTAGACCACCCCCTCAGGAAAAGTAGCCCTGTGTGAAAGGGAGGGCATTTGTCTTCAACTCAGCACAGTGGAGGCAGCATGGTAAGGCATTAGGAAATTGAATGGAGATATGCAAGTTATTTTATGTAGCTTACATATCTCCCTTTGACTGCTGCAG
Source organism: Pelusios castaneus (assembly GCA_007922175.1). NCBI lineage: Eukaryota > Metazoa > Chordata > Testudines > Pelomedusidae > Pelusios > Pelusios castaneus. The sequence goes on along the minus strand of ML685818.1, from coordinate 11,452,803 downwards.
AATTCAGTGGCCAGTGCAGACCAGGCCTGAGATACAGACAACACTGTCAAAGTTATATCCTTTCTAGGCATAGTGTTTTAAGGAATTTGAGGAAGGTAGAAGGAGATGCTTTTAAATTTAAAAACAATTCTTTTTATTAATGGTTTCTGATTAAGAAAAAAGCCTTCAAATGGAGTGGAGGCCATATAGGAAACTAGGAATTGCCATAATAAATCAACCCAATGTCTAGTCCAGAATCCTATCCTGGACAGTCACTAGTGCCAGATACCTCCAAAGGGCAATGTGCATTTATGCAACCAGAGGAGCACAAAGAAGATTTCTTTCTGTCTCAGGCAATTAGTAGTTAGCGTTCTGTAACATGAGACTTGCTTTCCCTTATAAATTTTGGCTTGAATTATAACAGGAAAGTAAGGGAGTTAAGCACCCAACTGAATTACATCGGGATCATCTGAAAATGCAAGCCTTTTAGCCAGGCTAAGACAATTATGCATATAACTGTATAAATGTACAATCATTTTGCTGATGGCTGCCCAGCCCTTGTAACTGAGTGTCACAGGCTTATTATATATTAAAAATAGGCTTATTTTCCATTTTTAATTTTGTTACTGTTTCATTCCATGTGAGTTCTGTTCCTATGCCATGAAAAATGGCAAACAAGGGCCTTGAGTCCAGTCCTTTGTATTTCTTAATCATTAAATAGGATACTAAACAGCATGGCAAAACCAAACATCCTTATTTGTGTCATGAAGGGGCATTTTACTGGTGATATACAGGGCAGCCTGCTTTATGAAAGCGAGAGCTGAAATCTGGGATCCGTTAATATAATTACTGTATTTAGCTCATTTTCTAAGCTACAGTCAGAACATAAAGCTGCTGTGCTGGTAGAGTAGCCTGCAGCTTCTTCACTCTCTAAAGGGCAAAATAATGTAAAAACAGCAGGAAATAATGATCCATGATGCAATAACGTCTCATTGATTTTTAATCCCCATCTTTTCTTTCAATAAACAGACACTATTTGATTTATTTTATTTTTTTCAAAATCAGTAGCAACTCTCAGCAAAGGTCTCTAGACTTTTGGAGACATGATCTCTTCTCATTTACACCACAACAGATTGGAAATTAACTGAACGGTGAATTTAGCCCTTTGGGTGTAAATCCAGGTAACGAAAGGTAGTTACTCCTGAAAATAAGACTTCACTTAAAGATGAAATGCATTAGGCACTGTTTCGGCCTAATATGAACCATTTATAAATTCGGGTTTATATCTTTGTGTGTTATTACTTATTTTACAAAATTTCCTTTTACTGAAGAGCTACTGTGAAAACTTTTCAGTTACAACAATGAAGGAAACTTATTTCTAATAACACTTCTCTTATCATGCTCTGGCATACTAGTCATTGCTTGCAGAGTAAGTTGAAGACAGGGCAGGGAGTGGTTAAATGCTGAGATTAAATTTGTCCCAAAGAAGAACTGAAGCAAGGGTAAAATTCCAGTTTTCACACTGTTCTCTGCCTAACATAACCTAAAGTCTGGGACTGTGGCAAACTGGTCCCCGAAGTTGTGATTCTGCATTTGCCAATGGGACTGCTTGTGATAAAAGGTTAAGCATGTATCTAAGTGTTTGCAAGATCAAGAACTGAGTGACAGGCTAGCAACGTCCGCATGACTAGTGTTAACCTATCCCAATAGGGCCCCATTGGAAGCCCACTGAAATCATTCGCAGTCTTTCCATTGACTGCAGTGGCTCAGCCTGTAATGTAAAGTATATATTTCATGCAAGATGCCAAGGGCTGTGCATACTGGTCTTGGCCAAGGAGCATAGATATATAAACCTAAGGAATGTGTTCTGAATCCCCATTGACTCATATTGCAGAGAACCAGTGGAGAGGCTTCTGCACACGTTCTTATGGGAGCCAAAATAAGAACCATGAGCCAGATTCACTAGGCCAGGGGTTGGCAACCCAAAAGATAAAAAGAGCCATTTTAAAAACTTCCTTCAATAATCAAGTATTTTGAAAGTCGCAATAGGTAGAGCCTCCTGGTGGGGGGAGCCAGGAGCTGGGCCAGGGCACCTGCCGCAGGGTCCTCTGGTAGTGGGGTGGGGAGGGGCCGGAACCAGAAGCCACAAGTGGACAGCCAAAGAGCTGTAGGTTGCAAACTCCTGCACTAGGCTAACGTTTATGATGGAGCCTGCCTCCTCCTTGCTATTTTGTGTGGCGTTGAGCATGCGCTGAGCAATTCCACCTAATAAGGCCCTCAGAAAAGCAAGGTGGGACAACACCTGTCTTCAGCTGGTTAGAGGATCCTACTGGGCCTCAGGCATTCTAAGACAAGAACATGAATATCCACAAGGAGCCCTTTATATCCCTAGGGGACTTCTATAGCAAAAATGTACATGCCGAGAGAATTTAGACATCTACTGGGTTAAGCCATAGCTGAGTTGGGCTGCAACTTAGGCACTCAAGCCTCTCTGCAGATCTGGGCCCACCACTTTGGGCCCCACATTTGGTTGCTGTCCCAATTTTACTGAAGACTATAGATATTTGATATTTTTCCTAAAGCTCCAATTCTCAGTGTTCAAGGATTATGCAAGAATCTTAGCTTTAATCCAAAAAAAAGAAAAGTGCACTTCTAGTCCTCTTGGATGCAGGGAAAAGCTAAAAAATGTGATCTGAGAGTGCCCCAAAAAGCTTAGAAAGCAAATAAAGAGCCTATTTTTGAAAAAAGAACTCATGATTTTTAAGCCAGTCTTCTGATTTTTATTATTTTTTTTTTTAGGCTTGACTCATTATTGTTGAATGCTTGGGATGGCAATATTACCACCATTTCTCAAGTGGGTACCTTCTGTACAGGCAGGGCTGGCCTTACGGGCAACTGCTCAGGGCGCCACACTGGGGAGGGGGAGACGGGCTATGCCAAGCTGAAAGATGAAGAAAGGGATAAAGGAGGCTGTAATTCAGGAGCCAGTGCTCACACGCATCCCCATTCCGCCCTCCCAGCAGCATGACACTTGCAGTACCTCCAGCAAGCTACCTGCTGCTCTGCCTGTTGAGCAACCACCCTCTGCTTGGGGAGCAGTACTTAAAGGGTTCCAAAGAAAATTCACTCAAGGGGCCATTTCCCTGGTGGGACCCACTCACCAGTTCATGGCCTATAACTCTGCCGGAATATATGGAATGTGAGACAATGCTGGGTAACTAACTACGGTCTATGTTTCTTTGGCCACAGTCCCTTACGGTTGTTTCGACTCAGGTTTATCTGTATAGTTTGGTTTTTATTTACTCAATTAACTTAGTGTTGACATCGTAGAGAACACAAATCTGATGAAGAGAAAGTGTGCAAAGGGAATGATTTGACTGGAATTCACGTTCCTGGGGAAGGGCATAAATGGAGCCAGAGCTGCTCTTTAAGGGCAGATGCCCGTTGTGTAGTTCACCACTCATTTGCTCCTGTTTCTTACAAATTGGACAGGCCCAACATAGTACATTTGACTGAGTGTACACGGTGGAGTAATTACATTGAAGACACTAAATATAAGTCAGAGCTGGAGTGTAATGAATCTGGAACAGTTAATTATGCCGTAAGCAAACACATTAAAAGCCTGCCAAGAGTGTGAAGGTGAGCAGAGGGTTATTCAGCAGGATAGTGACACTGTAAATGGAAAACCAAGGGGATGCACAGCTTTCCAGCAATGTAAAAGAAAGGATTTTGAACAGCAGTAATGGCTGTTGGGAAGGAGTGTGAATGCAGGTGTCATTAGCATCTCCATAAAATATGTTGATTTCACATTCACACACAATCGCTTGCCCACTTCCACCAGCTGTTGCTGCTGTTAAGCCAGACATTAAACAGGGGCCTTTCATTGCTGGAAAGTGGTACACCCCCTCTGTTTTCAATTTGCAATTTCACTGTGATGTGACACTGCTTCCAGTTATTATGCTTATGTACTGTTCGTATTCCATTAGTGGCTAGAGGCTTCTGCAGTGCTAGGTGCTGTACAAACAAATTGAAAAAAGTCTATGACTCTTAGAGCTTACAAGCTATGGCCTTGATCCTGCAATCAGTTCCATGTGGGTGGACACCCTACTGGCACATGGCATTCAATTGACTTAAATTGCTCCACTCCTGCAAGCCATCTGCTCATGTGGATTGAGTTTGGGCCTATATTAAGACAAAACTCTACAAGACAGTCGAATGGGATGAGAGAGGGTGAGGATGGCAGTGATAGGAATATGTTAGATAAGTAAAATGATAGGAACATGGTGTAACATACAGGGAGGAAGGATGGTCCAGTGTGTAGGGTAATAGGCTGGGAACTGTGCATTCTGTTTCATGCTCTGGCACAGACTTCCTTTGCGATCTTGGACAAGCCACCTACCCTCTCTGTGCTTCTAGGTTTCCATCTGTAAAATGGAACTAATACCTCCCAGGGATGCTGAGAGGCTAAATACATTAAAAATGGTGGGGTAGTCATATAATATAGTGATGGGATCCATATAAGGACCTAGGATGGGTAATAACTGTTTGACAAATAGTGATTTTCAAGTCAAAAAAATTATATATATAAAACCAAACCAGAAATATTAATATGATGTGTTAACTATACGTCAAGTATAAAAGAGATAAAGTTCAAGAGTTTAAAAACTTAACATCTATTTGATTGTACAAAGGCTTATCAGGTATAAACATGCCATAGTTTATAACCAGGAAACAAATGTTCATTAAACTCCATTCAAACTAATGTTTCTGACTTGGTTTCTGACTTCTCCTTGTGAATATCCAGATATCAGATAACCTTAGCCAGGGCAAAGCAGAGTTCTTGATCTCTGCATTCCCATTGCCCCTGCCCCTTGGCCTCAAGTCCTCTCTCTGCGTTCTCTGCTACTGTGGACAGCACCGCCATCCTTCCTCTAAGTGGGGCTTGTGATATAAGCTTCAACTTTGACTTGGCACTTCTTTTGACCTATCGATCCAAGCTGGGTCTAAATCTCTGCTTCATGCATGGGCACCAACCTTTTTACTACCCACAATGTCAAAACTTGTCCATGCCCAGAACATCTTTTGCCTTGATCACCATTATCTCCTCTTCTCTGGCATCAATGTCTGTCATGTTATCAACCTCAAGTCAGTTCAAAATGAATCTACAATCATGTGGTTGGCCCTTTTGTCATTCCTAGAGCTGGATGGAAAATGCTGTGTTTTCTCTGTGGGAAATTTTGAGCTTTCCACACAACTCTACTAACCACTCCTGTTCCAAAAAACCTGAAAAATTTTGTTTGAAAATTCTAAAACATAAGACGTAGTTGAGGTACCTCATGCTTCTATTCTCCTCCGAAGGCCTGGCTCTCTGGTTTGACATAAAATCATAGAAACTGGAAGGGACCATGAGAGGTCATCGAGTCCAGTCCCCTGCACTCATGGCAGGACCAAGTACCATCTTAAGCCATCCCTGACAATTCTAAACCTTTTTTCAAGCTAGCTGAAACCACCTCAGATTTCCATAAAAGCAAAGTCCCAGATGGGGGTAGCTATGTTAGTCTGTATACAGCAAAAACATCTCCCATGATGCATCATGATGGCTCCTCTTGCTGAGACGCTACACATATCATGGGCGTCCCTGGCTGTGGGACATCATGGGGGAAGTACCTTGGCTGGGGAACCCAGAGGAGGGGCAGGAGCCACCCAAACTATGACTCCCATCTCCCTTTGGGAAAGTCACCTTCCTCCCTCTGTGCCTCCATTTACCTCTGTCTGTCTTTTTTATTTACAGTGAAAGCTCCCCAAAACAGGGTTATGGGTAGGTCTATACAGGAAGCTAGCTTGTATCCACCTAGCACAGGGAACAGAAGCAGTGAAAACCACACAGCATGGGTTTCAGAATGGGCTAATGAAGCTAATACCTACCCAGGGTCCATGCTAGATTTCTACTACCCCCCACTGTTAGTGTTACTCACATTAATTGGATTTCAGCTATCTAAGGTAGGCTAGCAACCGTGTGTGTGTGTGCGCGCATGTGTGTAGACATGCCTGACCTGTTACAAAGGGCACAGTACAATGGGATCCTGATTTTGATTGTTATTTCTAGATGTTAATACCATGCAAATAATGATTTTAAAAGTTCCTTTCTTCAGTTCTTTACACTGTACTATCTGCATGTGGTATCTCCCTTTGGTGAGGTCTGATTACATATTGTCTGACTCTGTAATTGCTGAGCCATATGTTTTAGCTGTGGTAGGTTAATTAGGTTAGCAAACCCACTTGTAAATGGTATATGCACAGAGAGCAATGTCTGGGTCCACTTTCATCTACTGAGGTCTTCATAATCAAAATTTGTTGTGAATTAATCCTGTTTGCGTTATGTCCCACTCTGGAATTTTCTCACAGCCAGTATGTTTTTCTCCTAAGAAAATGGTATTTTTCAGTTGAAAAACTCTATCCTTGAAGAGCACAGGCACCGATTATTTCTATTAGTCAGGCTTCTGGAGCATCTCTTTTTTCTCAAGTAGAAAATCCATCAACTGGAATATATTCCTCCACTATTTAATTCAATATATTACTGAGAAATGTTTAGGCAGATTTATGAAAATGTATCTTTTGCCAGAAGTTTTAATAGCCTATAACAGATATTCTATACAGGATATTATAGATATCTGGTAGTATCTATGCTTTCATGAACATCATTGATTTAAATCACTTATTCTAGTCAACAATTCTAAACCTTTTTTCAAGCTAGCTAAAACCATCTCAGATTTCCATAAAAGCAAAATCCCAGAGGGGTAGCCGTATTAATCTCTATATGGCAAAAACAACGCGAGTCTTGTGGCACCTTAAAGACTAACAAATTTCTTTAGACATAAGCTTTCATGGGCTTTGTAAGGTGCATCTGACGAAGTGGGTTGCAGCCCACGAAAGCTTACACCTGAAGAAATTTTTTAGTCTTTAAGGTGCCACAGGACTCTTGTTATTTTTGCCATAAAAGCAAATATACCCAAGTTTAAAAGTTAAGTTGCATTTTTGAAATACATCATAGTGTACAGGGATTGGGTAGTTCCCCTTCAAAGAGCGTATGATCCTTCTGGTGACTTTCTCTCGCAGTTTAGCAGCCTACCAGAGCAGCAATGGATAGGTAGCGAGGCCTTGCAAGATTAGTTTATTTAGTACACATGGTTACTCAAACCCCACTGTGCTCCTGTGGTTCCTTCATATTTTTTGTGTGGCATAAGAAAGGTATGAAAGAGAAAATAGTGGGCCACGTGCTATACCATCCAGGGAGAAACCTACTACAGGACAAAAATGTACATCGTAAACCAGTGTCTGATTACAGTCAGTGTCACTATTTCGTCTGTACAATCAATACATCGTTTTCTCCCTTGCTGAAAGCATCGTGGCATAAAAAAGGTTCCATCATGTACACCTGTATTTGTATCTGTTTTAATTCCAAAAGAGAGAACCCTCTACAGGACTCCAAACAATTCTGGTTGCTTGAAAGTCATATCAATAGTTAAGTTACTGACAGGACCGTCCTTGTGGGGGGCGAACAGGGCAATTGCCCCGGGCCCTGCGGTTACGTGAGCCCCGTGCTGTCCCACTCCTAATAGGGCAGTGTGGGGCCCACGCCACGGCCCCATGCCCACGCTTCACCCCAGTTCCAGCTGCCTTTGGCAGCGGGCCAATGGCAGTGGGGCGGGGTGAGAGTGCTTTGCTCAGCCCCTAGGCAGGCCCTCCCCACCCCCAGAGCAGAGCAGCTGGCCGGCCCCGCTCCCCCCACGGGACGGCCCTAGTTACTGGGGCAGAAGAGATTGTTAAAGTGTTCTTACACAGGTGTACAGGCAAAAAGATCCCATCTAAGTGCAGATCCTCTTGCTCTAGCTACATGTCAATGGCCCGTGCCCAGGAGTATGTTACAAGCTTGGGAAATCTGTACCATTCAGAATGGGCCTGCTCCAGCCAAGCTGTTTTCCCAAGCTCTTATACATTATTTCTATGCACTGTTGGATTGCAGTGAGGGGTTAGTAAGGAAAATGGCTTGGCCCAGAAAAGTACAACTTCATAACCAAACACATCCAATGAACACAGTCCAGCAAACCCAGTGGTTTTTGGAAACCTTCAAATTGCCCCAGGCAACACTAACATTTCTAGATAAGTTCAATAGGCCTTAATGCTGGAATCCGAGACTGACAATACTTACAACTGTACATAATTTATGGAGATAGTCTTCATCCATGTGCCTTTTAAAGAACTCCTTTGATATCACAATACACTCAGCTCCATCAGAAACCAGGGTCATGCTAAGTGTGTCTTCAAAGACTGCATACACCAGTCCCTATAAAAACATAAGAATATTATTATTTCTTTTGCACTAGTACTTATTCTATACTATTCTGTGTGGATTCTCAGACAGCCATCATACATGAGCATGTTTCGGTAGTGCATAGCTGGGATTAGAATCCAGATTTGCTGATTCCCAGCATAAGCATCCTGACTACTGGATGATGTCAATTCTGTAATTGCAAGCTCTGAGTTTTTACTGTCAAGGAGATTCAGATAAAAGTTAATATAGTGTTAAAATTATTTATGTGAATTGCATGAATGTATGTGAACCCCACAAACCTCCCCCACCAGCCTCCCACTCCCAGACCTACTCAAGCAGAGTTAGGACACCAAAAAGGGAGAAATGCCAGACACTCCATGAAGTCTACTAAAAGATTCTGATATTGCTATTGATTATACATGGAAGGCACCCTGTTGGTGATGGGGGCAGTATAAAACCCTCAAATAGGAAATAAAACATGAACTGTCCCCCAGGGGCTCTTTATATAACAGAAGATGCTTTTCAAGGGACCAACTATGCCATCATTGCATCTCCAGCCCTTGTTGGAGCAGAGAGAGACCAGGATCAGAAATGAAGCTTGGGTCTTCTGCATGGCTGTGTAGAGGAACTGGACGAACACCATAAGGATATTTCACAATGAACTCTGAGAGCAGACAAAATCAGCACAGCTAAGTCAACTTGGCCTTAAAATGACTTACGGTCATATAATAGGTCTTTATTGCTCCCTGCATAGGCAAAACTCTCACTGAAGTCACGCAGTTAAGACCTGAGTGCTGATTTTCTCCCTGATCCACTCCCACCCATTTAGTACCATCACAATTCCTGCCAATACTCTGAAATGTGAAGGCTTGAAGATGCCTAGAATTTAATTTTACACCGCAAAAGTACTGCAGCTGCGGCACATTGCCTTTGTGGGAAGTCACTTTGTCAGTAAGTTCGTCTGACACAACACAACTTCAGTTCCAGAAGTCTTGATTTTGGTATTGTTGCTACCTCTAAGGAATATGATACAAAACATCGGAGAACCCAAGGAGTCAAACCTACGGTTTAATGCTGGAAACCTATGGCAGCAAACTGGTAGCCTATGGGAGCAAAAACAACCCCATAACTGCCTCCTCTGGAGACAGAAGTAAACAGTGCAGCTCATCTCTCTGAGAAACGCATTTCCATCTGAAGTCTCACGCTCACCAACAGTATGGCACAGGATACATTTTTAAATTGGGACCAGTCCTCCCACTCTACCCAACAATGTCTTCTGTAAAATAAGTTGTCAGGGTGGTCCAGTAGTTGTACCCTGCAGTTCACTTTAAAAGTGTCTCCTGTTATGTTAAGAGTCAATATTGACCCCTTCTATTGGTGGAAATTCAGGAATTGCCCAGCCAGTCTCAGTTCTGGCGGAACTCCGGTACACTGTGGAAGTGATGGTCTTTCTCACGATCACTTAGTACACGTACATTCACTGACTTCCAGGTCAGGAAGAGACAATGGTGTTGGCTTTAGATCTGACCAGTCTTCCTGGTTAGAGAAATACAGACTCTAGGGTGTGTGTAACAAATCCCAATGGCCAACTTATTAAAATATGGGCATTGATTTTGTGTGCCTTTGTTTTTTTATGTGCCCAGATTGACAGACCTTTAATAGGCCTGTTTATTAGAGGGTGGCTGGTCAACCCCATTCACTGCATCTTTGCGTTTCTAAAATGCAAATATAGCCACAACTGCCATTTATTCTAATGGCACTAATGCCTGCTATGTGGGAGACAGATGTTCGCTTACAACAATTTTATTTTTGTTCTTGTTATTTTCTGTAATCTAAAACAAGATGTAGATTGACAGTGTGTGTCTTGCTCTTGGTGTGCTCAGAGTTGTCAAAAGAAAATATAAATGGCAAAAGCATGCTGGGACAAGGTGGTGCGGGTCCTTGGAAACTGCCAAGGGACCTGTCTCTTTAAAGCCCAGAATAAAAACCACCACAGCATTCATCAAAAGACAAGAAGCATTCAAATCTCAAAGGCACATCCTATCCATTAGCACTAAACTAAAAATAGTAGAATAGGTGTTTCTTAAAAAAAGATGTGTCTGTGAGAAGAAAAGAAGCAATAAAAGCTGCCCATGAGATATCTTTCTGCTGAGAAAATGTCCAGGAGAAGCAGCATCTTACCAGGTGTTTCACCTCTGTATTACTTTGGCTGTTCTTGGATATGCTGCTCCAAAGTACACAGAACCACACCTTCCCATAGGGGTAATATAGGCCCCAATTCTGGATTTCATTAATGCAAACACACCACCATTCATTTCCACATCATGGCAAGGGGTAAGCAAGAGCAGAACGTTGAGCTTTTCTCCAGATGTTAATTATATTTATTGCTTTTGTTTTTTCCTAGTACTGGAATAATGCATAATCCCAGGCATCAAAGGGTCTGACGAAGTGGGATTTTCTCCCACAAAAGCTCATGCGATAAATAAATCTGGTAGTCTTTAAAAGTGCCACAGGACTCTGTTGTTTTTCCACAAATTGTCTATTGCTCTTCAGACACTACAGTCCCTGCCCCAGACAGCTTTCACTCTATGGCTCCAATCCTGAAAATGCCTTTGGCTATGTTTACACTTGCAAGTTAGTTCGAATTAAGGAATCTTAATTCGAACTCGCTTAAGCCTTGGCTACACTAGGCTTTCATTAGTTCGAATTAAGGGCTTCCTTAATTCGAACTAACAAATTTGATTGCTTAGTTCGAACTAACCCTTAATTTGAAATAGTTAGTTAGAATTAAGTCAATGTGGCCATATTAGTTTGAACTAATCAGCAGATTGACCTTCATGTAACTAACTAATTCGAACTAAGCAAGTGCCTGCATGGACATGGCTAGTTCGAATTAGCATTCTAGTGGGGCCAAGCTAGTTCGAATTAAGTTAATTTGAACTAACTAAAATTAATTTTAATTAGTTCGTTCGAATTAACTAATTCGAACTAGCTTTTGTAAGTGTAGACATAGCTTTTGTGTTTACCTTTATTCACACAGGCAGTCCCCTGGACTGCAGTAGAACTATACACATGCTTAAATGTAAGCACAGAAATCACTGGTTGCAGGATGGGAGCCACTGTAGTTAAGTTATAGTTCAAAAGCAGTAGTCTAAATATTAGAAACTGAGATTTTAGAATCATAGAAATATAGGGCTTGAAAGGACCTGCAGAAAGCTTCTAACATACTTCTTCGGGCATAAGCTTTTGTGAGCTGCAACCTACTTTGTCAGATATCCGATGAACAGAGGCGGCTTTTGGGGTAGGCGAAGCAGGCGTACACCTAGGGCCCCAAGCAGTAAGGGGCCCCATCGCCTGCTTCGCCTACCTCAAAAGCTGCTTCTGCTTCTGCCTCGATCCGCAGGAGGGGGAGGAGCTGGCTCAGGGGGACAGGGCCATGTGGAAGGGAGCTGGGGTGAGGGGGGGGCAAGGAGTGCCAGGGGCAAGGGGCCCCGCAATGGGCCTATAGGGGGCCCTGCAATGGGCCTTCGCCTAGGGCCCCCAATAGCCAAAGGCCGCTTCTGCCGATGAAGCTCACGAAAGCTTATGCCCGAAGGAATGTGTTAGTCTTTAAGGTGCCACAGGACTCTCATTGTTTTTGCTGTACACAGACCATCCTTGACAGAAGTTTGTCTAACCCGTTCTTAATGCCTACAAAGGACAAGTATTCCACGTCTCTCTAGGAAACCTATCCCAGTGTTTAACCATTCTTATAGTTAGAAAGCTTTCCTAATATATAATCTAAGTTTCCCTTGCTGAAAACTAAGTGGATTATTCCTTGGACAGAAAGAACTGATTAATGTCCATTTTCTGATAACTTTTTTACATATTTGAAGACTTGTCATGCCTGCATCTCCCAGTCTTCTCCTCTCTAGAAGAGATGTGCCTGATTTTTTCACCTTTCTTCACGTCATGTTTTATCATTTTTCTTGCTCTCCTTTGGACCTCTGCAATTTGTCTACCTCTTGCTTTAAGTGTGGTCCCCTATGTCTTTTTAACAATAGCACCACGCTGACGACTCACATTCAATTTGTGATAACACTCATAGGCTATGTCTACACTTGCTAAAATTAGTTCGAATTAGTTAGTTCGAACTAACTAATTCGAACTAAATTTAGTTAGTTTGAATTAGCTTAATTCAAACTAGCATGGCCACACTGGAATGTTAGCTCAAACTAAGCAAGCACTTGCTTAGTTCAAATTAGCAATCCCCATTCATTTCAATGGCCGGTTAATTCGAACTAAGAAATTAGTTCGAATTAACATGGCCACATTGGTTAATTCGAACTAGTTAGTTCGAATTAACCCCTTAGTTCGAATACCCTATTCGAATTTATTAGTTCGAATTAAGGAAGCCCTTAATTCGAACTAACTAAAGCCTAGTGTAGCCATGGCTTTAGTTAGTTCGAATTAAGCCTCCTTAATTCAAACTAACTTGCCAGTGTAGACATAGCCATATTGTCTTCTGCAGTAGTACCACTTAGCCAGTTATTCACCAGTTGGTATTTGGGCATTTGACTTTTCATTTGTAAGTGAAGTACTTTGCATTTATCTTTTCTGAATTTCATCTTGTTGATTTCAGAGCCATTCTGCAATTAAGCAAGGTAACTGAGAATTCTAATCCTGTCCTCTATAGTGCTTGCAATCCCTCCAAGCTTGGTGTCATCTGCAAATTTTATAGTAACACTTGGTACTCCATCATCCAAGTTATTCATGAAAATATTGAATAGTACCAGACCTAATACAGACTCCTGCAGGATATTATTTGATAAGCTCTCCCATGTTAAAAGCAAACCATTGATAACTATCCTCTGAATATAATCTTTCAATCAATTGTGTACCCATCTCATAGTAATATCATGTAAACCATATTTTCCTTATTTGCTTATGAGAATGTCATGTGGGACTTGGTCAAAAGCAGGCTTACTAAAGTCTAATACACATAATATTTGCATTATAACTTTCCTTTATGAAATTCATCCAGATGCTTTAGGTAATTTCACATACATTAAGCCATAGAATAGATTTTATCAAGTAAAAAGTTAGATGGAGAAGGGTTTCTCATCTTGATGGCAAATACTCTGATAAAATAAGACTTTTGTGGATTGTGGTTTACAAGGCAGGCTACTCCACAGCATTTCGCTGACCACATGGCATTGCAATCTGCTGCATACAATTTGACAACTGCTGAAAATATTCTCACAGTTTTTGCTGAGATTCATTTTCATTTCTATCTAGTTGTGTCACATTTGTATATCCTTATGGTGATGAACAGGGCACATATTCTCTTTTAATATTTAATGGGGGAGCTGAAATATATCTGTGAACATAAAAATAAAGAAGAGCAGCTTCATTTTCTTTTTAATTTCTATCTTGACATGACTTCAGACAGCTCTCATTTACACAACCATAATGGTGGATTAACTCCAAAAAAGTCAGCTGTTGGAACTGAGAGGAGACTCTGAGTTCATGGATCTTTTGCTATAAAGAACGAAAAACACCCGGAAATACAATGCAAGTGTCTTTATGTAGGCCTTGCTTAAGCAAGTGCTTTGCTGAATCAGGCCAAAAGCCTGCTTCCCAGGGCCAGCCCGACCATATAGGTGAACGAGGCAGTCACCTAGGGTGCCAGGCTTTAAAGGGCAACAGAATTGGATTTTTTTTCTCTATTTAAAAAATGTTAATAGGTTATCTCTTATAAATGAAAGTATTGCCCTCTGCCAGGGGCCCCAAAGTCATAGTTCGCCTAGGGCACCAAGAACGCTTGGGCCAGCCCCTGCTGCTTCCCTTCCCTTGCTGTCTGAGCGGTGTGGACGGCCCTGTGACCAGTGACTTCATTTGGACTCCACTCAGATATAAGATTTCAGGTTTGCTCACATGGCACTGACTGCAGGATTGGGCACAATGGAGGTGTCCCCTTCCCATCCCCTTTCCCATCCACCCTTTCTATCAACACTGAGCTTCCAGAGTCTGTAGAACCAATATAAATAGGTGGATGTCTCTTGAAGCAGCATTGCCCCAGAGAAGAAAAACGAGCTGATGGGTAGGTGGTTGGCTGTAGAGGAAAAGAAGCACCCGCAGCAGCCAGCTCTGCTGCCCCAACTCTGATCACATTTCCCCAGCTCCTCCATCCAGTCTCAACTCCCACACCCAGACTACAGCACATCTACCAGCCTCAAAGTCATCCCTACCACCAGCCTCCATCACGAAAGCATTCCTAACCAGTTCCTACCAACCGACTGCAGCAGCGCTCTCCACCAAGCGCTTCATAAAGCCACCTATGGTTTCTTGTCATGCTCTCAATAACAGTCTTTTGCCGCCATCAAGAAAAACCTGCAGTTAGTTCTGGGTCCCACAGGAAAAAAAAGGTGAGAATGCCTGAAACAGGTCTTTTGTCTCCAGGGGCTTGATTAAACTATCACTTGGGGTGTAAAGCCTTCATATTTAGCTCACCAGCCAGAATCCAGCCCACTGAATGGTTTGAATCTATGCAGCAGTGTAAATCAGGAATAACTCCGTTGAAATCAGTGGAGATAACCTGGTGTAAAACCAGTGCGAGTGAGAGACGAATCAGCCTCTGGGACCGTACATTTTTCATATCCGATGAGCATTATATTCCCTTAAATTGATTTTAAATGGGTATATAAGTGTGCTCACATGTTGAACCTGTATCAAAAATTAAACAACTCCCAATGGGATTCTTCTAAGATTACATTCTGAAATTGAACTTAACTGGAACAACAGAGTTTAAATATCTGGGGATGGAGCTAGATTTTAATATTCATACAGAAGAGTAAAACACTGAAACGTGCAGTAAAGGTGGTTTGCTTCTTTTACATCTCATCAATAGCATCGACCAAATTTATTATCCTCAGCACTGACTTACACCACAGATGAATTTGACCCAGTATGTTTAGAAATTTCCATAGAGTTAATTTTGCCTTTGGATTCATGTTGGTGATGCATGTCTCAATCAGCATTTCACATTATCTGCTTGGCAAACTGGATGTTGTTAAATCTATTTGTCTTTTTTGTTATGTGATCTTGGAATTTTTATGTTGGATTTACTGAGCTGACAGACTTGTTACTTCCTCTATATATAGCTTAGTTCAACTGTTGGACTTGATCTGCAAAGGCTTAAATAGAGGATTACTGCCACAGCCATCTTTTTTAGTCATCATTTGATGATTCTGCAGCAGCACCAAGATTGTTAAGCATGTTGGATTTTCTGCCTTTCTGCTATAATACTGATCTTGATCAAAATGCCATCTGGGGCAGCATGTCTTTGGCATGAAATGGATTTCTAGTTGAAGTAAATTTGTACCATCTCTGCTTTCTTTTACGTGAAAATTGTTCCACTGGGATTTGAAGTAGTGTAATTATTTGTAATTTATTATACAGCTTTTATGCTTCAATTCTTATCCTTTAGGACCCTCTTGTAACCAAGCTTTATAAACCTCAAGTGACTTTTTTTCAAGCCAAGTACAGTAATTTACAAAAATAAATACCGGAGTTGATTGCTGTGACCTTCAGAACTTCACATTGGTCTAGTTAAACTGAAGGCAGTTCCTGAACACAGGAAGAAGACCAGAGCCCAATTCTTCTCTTACTTAATGCCTCCATTCAAGCACAAGGGACTTGTGTGAAGGAGGAAGCCTGTACAAAATCTGGACTTTTTATTTCTTCACATTTGTAAAATACATCAACATAAAAGGATTTCAGAGATGTGGATCACAAGCATACCATGAAGTTTACTACATACTTCTCCCTCTGTTATTAGCAAAGAACATAAAATTTGTATAATAAATTACAAATAATTACACTACTTCAAAGGTGAGGATGGCATAGGGCATGGGGGATTCATCACTTTGGGGGAGGGGTATGGGGGGGGGATTCA
This sequence comes from Pelusios castaneus, assembly GCA_007922175.1. Taxonomy (NCBI): domain Eukaryota; kingdom Metazoa; phylum Chordata; order Testudines; family Pelomedusidae; genus Pelusios; species Pelusios castaneus. Next base: position 11,436,556 of record ML685818.1, on the reverse strand, counting down.
CTTCCTGAAATATTTTCAAAGGAAGTCTCAGAAAAAAAAAGTTTACAGGGTCTGATCCTCTGCTATCTTCACCTAAAATAATCATTTAGATCTGTGTAAAATGAGTGCAAAGTGGGGATAAGACAGTACCCAACAAGAACACACTTATTTTGCACACGTGTGAACAGCTATACAAGGTCTAAGCCACTGAATAAGCCAGCCCAGCATCTGTATTTGAAACGTCAGTAATTGCTATGGATGGATTCGCCAGATTATTAAACTAAACCTGAAGAGATTTTTCTGAAAGTACCCTGCTTAAAACCCCAGATACAAGAATTAATGCCTTTCCTTACTGAGTCCTCACAGAGTTTTTTCCAGGTCTCTTCCTGCTTGCTTTCCTGTTCCAGTTTTTAAAGAAATGGCTCACATACCTACACATTAGTATGCTTCGCAGTAATTGTAATAGAATGCTTTATTTTATTATACTGGTGAACCACTAAGTGGCAATGTAGATAAAGTGCTATATTTAAACTAACCTTAGCTATAGCTGGCAGAGCATTAAAAGATCTGATGAGCACAACTGGCTAGTAAAAGCAAGCTCTGTGACTAATCCACATCTGGTACCGAAGCACCTGACATGGGGTGCATCTACACTAGTAAATTAAGTCGACTTAAGCATGCTTAAGTCGACTTAATTTCCTCTGCGTCCACACTGGCATTTCTTTAAGTCGACTTAAGCAGCAGCTTAAGGAAATTCAAAGTCAACTTTATAAAACCTCCTATAAAGTCAACTTTGAAGCTTAAGTTGACTTAAAAAGTCGACTTAAGTTGTGTGGACGCCCTAAGCTCCATGCTCCCTTCTCCCCCGGACCGCTCAGGGGCTTGTTGCCCTGGGGAGAACCAGCCCCACACGGGGCTGGCCCTCCCTGGACCAAACTAGTCGACTTAGGGAGTCTAGTATAGACTCTTTAAGTCGAGTTAGTAAGGCCCACTTTAAGTCGACTTAGGAATCCTGTGTGGACTCTCTAAGTCGACTTAATAAGGTCGACTTATTTAAGTCGACCTAAATTCCCCAGTGTAGACATAGCCATGGTGTCTGAAGTAAACTAAGAACAGAAAAAGAGGGAAACCAGCAGCAAGTCACAGAAAGAAGGAATAAAGCAACAAAGGTTGTTTGTTCTCATCAAAATGCCATTCTCCAGTGCCTCAGAAAACTTCAGCTTCAAATAAACTTCACAATGAACAACACGGAAGCAGTGTTTTGCAAGGTTTCAAACTGCAAACCAACTCCACAAAGAAACTGGAGATATACAGCTATCCTCTTTAATTTATGCTTTTAGGAAGCTATGAAAGCATATCTTTAAATCCTTTGACTTTGCAGAAGTCAATCACAAAGCTGATTATGGAAGGGTTCTGGCTATGTTTGATGAATACTTTATAGCTCAAAGAAATGTGGTTTATGAAAGATCATGTTTTCACCAGAGAATTCAATAACCAGGGGAAAATGCTGAATGTTTTATAAGAGCTCTACATATGCTGGCCGAAAACTGTGATTTGGGGGAATGCAAAACATGAAAATATCAGAAACAGGCTGGTTATTGGATTAACAAAAAGAAACTTTTCCAGAGAAAGATGGCAGAAATGTTAACAAACACTAATGGACTTATAATTTCATGGACAATATTCTAATATATGGATCTTCAATGGAAAAGCACAACAAAACCCTCAATGAAGTCCTAGGACTAAAATGTCAGTCTGGACTGAAGTTAAACAAGGAAAAATGTATTTTCTGCCTATCCCAAATTGAGTTTTTGTGGACAGACAATAAACAAAGATAGAATCAATCCTACCCATGAAACAGTACAAGCAATTCAAGAACTGAATGCACCAACTAATGCACCAGAATTGAGATATATACTGGGGATGTAAATTACCTTGGTTGATACCTACAAGACTTTTCTACATTGAAAAAACCCACTGATCTGTGGAAATTCAACACACCTTGGCTATGGAGGACAAGCCAAGAAATTACCTTAAAAATGTAAAATAAATTATCTTGACAGCTCCAGTTCTCAAGTACTACGATGTTAACAAATCCACAATAGGCAATGAGGATACAAGCAGCTATGGACTAACCAATGTACAGTTGCAACAACATGGTTCTGAATGGACGCCAGGTGCATTTAGGTCTCACACACTAACAGAAGCAGAAAAAAGATATGCACAGATTGATGCCTTTTGGCATGTGAGAACTTCTACAGATATCTTGGTGGACTGGATTTGTTTCCACAGATAACAGACCATAAGCCACTTGCAACACTGATCAGTGGAAAAGATCTGGATGAAGACTGCTGATATTCCAACAGCTATTACTAAAATAATGCTATTTAACCAGATTGCTATATTCCTGGGAAATATCTGGTAGTAGAAGACACACTCTCATGGAGCTTAGCATTGCATTACAACTACCCGTGAACTCGAAGATGACACAAAGAGGTACGTGGATGCTGTGGACACCAACTGACCAGTGTCAGAAAGGGGACTACTCCAGCTTCAAAAAACACCTTCAACAGACATGCAACATCAGGAAAGGTGCAAGTGCTTGCTTAGTTCGAACTAACATTCCAGTGTGGCCATGCTAGTTCGAATTAAGCTAATTCGAACTAACTAAAATTAGTTTGAATTAGTTAGTTCAAACTAGCTAATTTGAACTAAATTTACAAAGTGTAGACATATCCATAGACTTTAAGGTCAGAAGGGACCAGTATCATCATCTAGTCTGACCTCCTGCAAAATGCAGGCCTCAAGACCTCACCCACCCACTCTAGCAATAGGCCACCAACCTATGACTGAGTTATTTACCTCCTTAAATCATGATTTAAGGACTTTAAGATACAGAGAATTCACCAGTAGGTGAGCCATGCCCTGTGCTACAGAAGAAGGCGAAAACGCCCCAGAGCCCAGGCCAATCAGCCCTGGGGGAAAATTCCTTCCCAACCCCAAATATGGCGATCAATTAAACCCTGAGCACATGGGCAAGTCTGAACAGCCAGTTACCCAAGAAACAATTCTCTGTAATAACTCAGAACCCACCCCACGTACTCTCCCCTCTTAGGTCACTTGTATATCCACCACACGTAGCCAAATATCAGTCAATTTCCAAAATAGGGTAATCATACCATCCCCTCCATAAATTTATCAAGATCAGTTTTGAAAGCAGTTATGGTCTTTGCCCCCACAACTCCCCTTGGAAGGCTATTCCAGAACTTTACTCCTCTAATGGTTAGAAACCTGCATCTAATTTCCAGCCTACATTTCTTGATGGACAGTTTATAGCCATTTGTTCTGGTGTCCACATTGCTGCTATACTCAAATAATTCCTCTCCCTCCCTGATATTAATCCCTCTGATATATTTATAGAGAGCAATCATATCCCCCCTCAATCTTCTTTTGGTTAGGCTAAATAAGTCAAGCTTCTTGAGTCTCCACTCATAGGGCAGGTTTTCCACTCCACAGACCATCCTTGTAGCCCTTCTCTGCACGTGTTCCAATTTGAATTAATCCTCTTATAAACATGGGGGACCAGAACTGCACACAATATTCCAGATGGGGTCTCACCAGTGCCTTGGACAGCGGCACTAACACCTCCCTGTCTCTACTTGAAATTCCTCTCCTGATACATCCTAGAACCGCATTAGCTTTTTTCACAGCCACATCACATTGGCGGCTCATAGTCATCCTATGATCAACCAGTACTCCCAGATCCTTCTCCTCCTCAGTCCTTTCCAACTGGTGCATCCCCAACTTATAGGAAAAATGCTTGTTATTTGTCCCTAAATGCATGACCTTGTACTTCCCATTATTAAATTTCATCCTATTCCTGATACTCCAGTTCACAAGGTCATCCAGATCTTTCTGTATGGTATCCCAATCCTAACTACCCTATTCATATTGCCCCTGAGATCTCCATCCTATAGCTAATCAGATCATTTTATCATCCTCCCACTCAGCCATTTTTCCTGCAGTTATTCACTTGCCTGTCCTTTAAAAAAAAAGCCTCACTGATCCAGTCCAGCTTCTCCCTGCTCTGCAAGCTAATTCTGGTTCCTTCCATTGGTGGCCTAGAAAAGAAAGGGAGGTGTGCAATTGGGTAGAATGATATATTCCAAAACAGATGACTTGTCTGTATCTGAAATGTACTGTTAATTTGGGCAAGATGAGTCAGCTGACTTTGGAGCTGCTTTCTGAGCCTATTGAGAAATCATTTTTTGGGGGGGAAAACGAAATGAAAATCCTTCTGCGGTGACCTGAGTAGTTATTATGGAAAGGTCCTGCAGCTTGTGAGGGAGCTAGCCACTTGAATTCTCAGTCTGTAGCTTCACAACATAACAGAGAACAAAGGCAATAAGAAATGTTGACTGTTGCAGAAACCTAAGCCAATTTTATTCTCTTGCACTTTGACAGAGAGGCTCTTTCCTCTTCAGCCCCATCTCAAGTGGCAGGTGCTGCTTATTTGTGAAGCATGAGTGAGGTCTCTCTCTGTTCCACCTTCTCAAACGTCTGAATGAACCAAAGACTCTCAGCTACCTTTTCATCCTCTGAAACATCTCATTATACGTCAAGGTACCAGATAAGTTATGTGCAATTATTTTCTTGAGCCACCTACAGAGAGAATTCTAATTCACGTCTTCAAGTCAATGATCAAACATCTGGACACCAATAACAAGGCAAGATGGCTTTTCGGTTCCAACCAATGAGTGTTTATTTAGAGAGTGTTTTCACTGCTGCAAGTACTAATTAAGACTCATTTGCTGCCTTTAAGTGGTGGAACATTTTTTTTTAATCAAAAGTAAATCACAGGTGAATACGAAATGAAGACCAAATAAAAATTCCCCTTGAACTTTGCATCCTCCTGTGTGTCTAAACTGCCAAGTGCGGGGTGCAAGGAGGGAGTGGGGAACATAATTATAATAGGCCTCAATCCAAAATCAATTGAAAGACTCTCATTGACTTCAAAGGGCTTTAGATCAAGATTTTAATTAGTACCTCACATTTTTACAGAGCCTTCAGTCCAAAGCACTTTATAAATGAGAGATTAGTTATTTCACTTGCAATAAATTGCTGCCACTTCTGGGGTGGAATGTGTTAGCCATTTAACAATAGTGCCACATGCTAATTTTTAGGATGTAAAGGGAAGAATTCATTAGTCAGTTGAAAGTGCAAGGGGAGTTTAGCTAAGTGTATAGAAGATGTGGTTAGCATACCTCCCCCGGCAAAAAGAAATACAAGGTCTCAGTGGCTATTTAGGGTGACTGAATAACCTTTTATTAAATATGTTAGATAAAATAAACAGAAGAATATGCTCAGTCTGACTACAATCCAAAAAAGTAAAATGAACAAGCAAGTTCTTGAAATGTGGCAAAATACCAAATTACTAGAGATGAGCAAAAGGAAAGAAATTAGTGGGGTTTTTAAACTATCACTAGAAAATGCTCATGATAGCTTAGGGAAAACTTGAAAAAGCACTCAGGAAAAGACAAGCAGAAGTGATACAGCAGCATTTTTGAGTGTTTTGTGGAGCAACCCTTACACGTCATTACTTCCAAACTCGTATCTCTTGCTTTGGAATGAAAAACCCTCATTCAGCCTTGGGGGGGGGGGGGCAGGAATTCACTCCAAAATGGCCCTTGAGGAAAAAGGGTTCTGCCTGCTTTCTGCAGCAGCTTTGATTGGCTGATTTTCTGTAGGAGGTTAGGCAGGCGAGCAGGCAGAATGTACCCCCTACTCTTTGCCCCAAACAAGACTGAAATTCGTGTGAAGGCAGGAGCTTCTGGAATCATCAGGAGAATGGTTCCAACTCCAGTCAAACTTTACTGTGGATATTGTGAGTAGGCTAATTTACTTAAGCGCCTTAGCAAAACACTTTTTTATTCTTTTAACCACTATCAAGTAAAGCTAAAACAGTTATTTTACATTTTTAAAGGATACAGAACTCAGGGAGTTTCAGCCCTCTACCATCCATTTTTAGACATTAAAATGCTAGTGACTTCAGATGTGCTTTAGCTGTAGAAGGTCATGAGTAGCTGAAAATCTCCATCATTATGTTGTAAATGCAGTCTGGTAGATTATCTCAATTAATGACAGAGGGGATGCGTTGTGCCATTTGGAATGTGCCAATCACTTCAGAAACACTTCTAGTGCCTGACACCGTGGGGGAGCACACCTAATCATGGGAATTGGGGGTAATTGGCCATCTCACCTCTAATTATGATTCAGTTTCAGCAGGAGTTGATGTGAGTCATCCCAAGTTCTGAAACAAACTTGGGGTTTTTTTTATCTTCTTGCAGATTTTACTTATGTTATTTCTAATGATACTGTTGAACTCTGAAACACTCAGGAGGCACTTCATTGCCCTTTCTGACAGACAGATGTGCAATCCAGAGTCAAATAAAGTGACAGCTGAATTTTAAAAAACAGCTGATCTGCTACAAGCCTGCACCGTCAACCTGTACATAATGGGGGTAAGTTGCCTATGTGCAGAAGAAGAGAACCCAGCGTAGGCACTGTTTGCATCTGGCTTCAACCCTCTTTCAAGGGCTGAAGTGGGAATTAAGAGATGCAAAGGCCCTCTGCAGGTAGGAGAATTTCACCTGATAGGGATTCAAAATCTGTTGTTAGGAGTGGGAGGATGCATTCATGCTTAAGACTTCGCTCTAAAACTAAAACAATCAGGGTTGAAGCAGCTCTGCCACGGACTTTGGGATTGGCTTCAGGGAGTCACGTAAGGCCAGATTTTAAAGATGTTTAGACCCTAAAAGACGCAGATAAGCGCCTAGTGGAAGTAGATCTCTAACTCTGCTTTTGAAAATCTTACCAAATGCCTCTCTGTATCTCAATGGCCTGTGCTTCTGTTCACCATCTGCAAAATGTAGATGATGGATGTTAATGATGCTGCTTTACTTCCACCCCTGGTTTGCCGCTCTAGTCTGTAAGCTTCTCAGAGCAGAGATTGTATCCAGTCTCAATGGGGGCCTTGAAGGGCTGCAAATAAATATTAATAGTAGCCACACCTGAATAGAATTATGGGCAATTTGAGAGCATGGAATTTGTCTTATGTGTTTGTACAGTGCAAAGCCACAAAGAAAAACAGATAAAAAACAAAAAACAATGGGAGTCCTGTGGCACCTTATAGACTAACAGATTTTCTTCGGCATAAGCTTTCATGGTGTATAACTCATTTCGTCAGATGCATGCGTGGGTTATAGTCCATGAAAGCTTATGCCAAAGAAAATCTGTTAGTCTATAAAGTGCCATAGGACTCTCGTTGTTTTTTGCTGTATACAGACTAACACGGCTACCCCTCTGGAAAGATAAAAAACATTAACTCTCCGTGAGAATGCCTCTCATATTCCAACAGAGGGCAGGGACACAAACGTAAAAAAAGCCAGTATGTTGTATAATGTACTTCACTGTCAAGATTCAGATTGTCCTTATTCTCACATGAGAGCAGAGCCATCCCAGGGATAAGGGCCAATCAGCCTGTGGAGGCCCTGGCCTCCCCGTTGGCACTGGCTGGGGGTGGGCTGGCTCAGAGGACAGGGTCCATGTTCCTGCCATATCCCTGGGCCAGCTGGAGTGGGGTGGGCTGGGACTGGCTGGCGTGCTGTATGGCCTGTGCCCCTGGAGGGCCACACCAGAAGCCACACTGCATGCCAGTCGGCCCCACAGGGCTTGGCTCGGGGTTGTCACCCCATCTCTCCCTCCCTAAGGATGGCCCTGCATGAGAGCATTTGGTGTCCAGAGGAGATATAGCCAGTGGTTGGTCTCCATTCTGTATTGAGCCGTGGTCCCCGTATTCCCAAAATGTACATGCAGTCAGTACATATACAGATAGTGTTGACATGCAAACCAGTGGGGTCAAAAGAAATTCTACTGTTTATGAAACCAATTGCATCTGATTCACTATAACTAGAAAATATGGCAAAAGGTAATTCCCATGAAAAAATGGCAGGTCTGTCCCTGTTTCCTATGCTCAGTGAATAGTGTGTTTAGGCAGAAGTGGAGACTGCTTGAAATCTCAAAACAGGAGGTTTATTTCTTCTGGAAGCGGAACAGCAGCAGTTCCTCTGATTCAGGCAACTGCAGGGTGTATGGATTGTTGGGTTTTCTTTTTGTTTTGTTTTTTGGCCAGGTAGGTCTTAATGGGAATTTTTCTCCATAAGAGGATATATGATCTCAGACACACCTACACTAGTGTAATCAAGGGTAATGTGACTGAAGCCAACAACCTCACTTCCCCCACCCTCTTCAGAGGCCCAGCTACCTTCCAACAGACACCTCTATACCCGTGTAACTGTGTCCACTTTAGGGGTTGTACTGATTTAATTATATTGGTAAAATAATCAAACCTCCAACCCAAATACTTATTCCGGTACAAACACTGTGTCTAGACCAAGCCTTAAGCCTCTCTGCAGTGCTCCAACAATATAAAAAGGCCTTATAGTAGGTTTAAATTATATTTGCATCCACTTTAAGATCCTGTTACACATCCAGATCATGGTAAAGGGGAAGTAGAGTAAATGGCTATGTCTACACTTGCTAAAATTAGTTCGAATTCGTTAGTTCGAACTAACTAATTCGAACTAATTTTAGTTAGTTTGAATTAGCTTAATTCGAACTAGCATGGCCACACTGGAACGTTAATTCAAACTAAGCAAGCACTTGCTTAGTTCGAATTAGCGATCCCCATTCATTTCAATGGCCGGTTAGTTCGAACTAAGAAATTAATTCGAATTAACATGGCCACATTGGTTAATTCGAACTAGTTAGTTTGAATTAACCCCTTAGTTCAAATACCCTATTCGAACTTCTTAGTCATTCATTGCTCTGATGAGAGATGACAATTCTTAAATTTACAGGCAGAATGGAAAGAAAACCTAGCAGCTTTAGCAACCTAGGCCAGGGTCTATTTGTTCATGGAATATGCGTTTACTTTAGAGAGAGGAAAATCTACACATCACAATTATCTTATCTGAGCAATGAAGCTTGACAAAAATCTCCACCAGTTGTAAAAGTTCAAGATACTGCTAAATTTATTGACCTGATGGCATTAACAGAGCTGTTAAATTAAAGAGAAAAGAAACACTGAAAGCAAAGCTACAGCCTTAATTAAGGTACTTTTGATGTTGTAACAGCAGAGTGCGCTTTTATAGCTTGAAAATTATCTCTTATTTCATTTCTAAGTGAGACTTTGCAAATACTAACTTGGATCCCAAACTATCCACTTCACAGCAAAAAATGAAGCGGAGGAGCTTGGAGGGCAATTTCATTGTGAGATATAAATCTTGAAGATCAGGATGGCTATTTCTTAGCTGGATTTTTTTATATAGATCTTAAATATGAACAGTGGAGAAACACTGATAAGAGTAGAAATCCATAGCTGTGTTTTTTAAAGAGCTGTCATAGTCTCTTGTCAAAAGGTTCTTTCCATGACAAGTTAATTACTGTAGCATCTTTTATTGTTCATCAACACCATTCCCCCTTAAAGCATGAGCCATGTTAGGCAACTTTGAATAACAAACTTGAAATTTTAGATAGATAGATAGATAGATAGATAGATAGATAGATAGATAGATAGATAGATAGATAGATAGATAGATAGATAGATAGATACTCCTGTAGTTGTATAGCAAACTCTAATTTTGGATTTTTTTTCAATACTCTAACAGCCATGTTAAGTAAAGAATGGTCTCTCTGTTTGTCTTTTCACTGTAGGCAATTTCCATGTTAAGCAGTTAAATACTGACACAATTGTGTCCATATTCCCATAGCCTATTCAGTGAGGAGCCCCTACCTCTGCAGATAAACCCACTGAAGTGAATGGAAGTGCTCAGGCAATACAGCACTATTCAGCAGTGAGAAAGTTACAATCTGGCCCTGAACCTCCAAGCATTTCTGAACTTTGCTCAACCCTCTTGAAAACTGAAACCACAGACTTCTATCAAAAGACTTCAAAAACTAGGTTATTTTTTATATTATGACCTAAATGAGGCTCTCTGTTGCTTTGGGGCATTCAGTCAGCTATCTTGCATAATTCAAATCCTTAAAGTCCCAAATAATCCAAGGCCATGCTCAGTGTGCAGAAAACCAGCCGAAGAAAATATTTGCTCTGCATATTTCCAATACCATATGGCAAATTGCATTTTCTACCAGTATGCAGCACACTTTAACTCCAAGGAATTTGTAATTATATTCCACTAATTGGCTCCATTTATTTCTGTAGCAAGCTTTCCCTTCTATAAAATAGGGAAGGAAGTTCTATCTCTACCTCCTATCTTTATCATTTTTATTCTGTTTGTAATCGTTCTTAGAGGAAAAGGAATTTAAAAGACCAACTCACACATATGCAAAGAATATGAGTCAAATGAGGCGCACTTTTGTTTAAGATAAACAAGTTGTCCAGATATCCTGGGATTTTTAGGGTCATTTGAGGGCAAAGTACATACTTACAAAGATATCGCCTGCTTGGAGAGTTTCAATGTGAATGAATTTGTGTGTGGCTTCTCCTCCTTCTTTTATTCTGGTGCTCTCTTCGGTGTCCGAAGTCACAGCCTTTTGGGCGTATCTTGATGGTGGTTGTTGGTGTCCAGCTGTTCTTTTTTCCTTCTGCAGCAATGGCAAGAGGTACTCCTCTTTATAAAAAGTATCTGGGAATGAGTGAACCTTTTGACTTGTAGGTTCCCTCTGCTGAAATGATATATAAAGTAATTCACTTGAGATTATGGATTTAGAATTGGCCTTTTAGAAATGTACTGATGTTGCCATTTCAAGACAGGAGTTGATTATATATCATTATCACAAAGCTCGGTATGGACAGCAATTTACAAACTCTCCTGCTTTCAAACACAGAATATTATCTGTGAGACTGCAAGGAGAGCTGTGGTAGTAACCCTGTCAGCACAGGAACCCAGCACATGAATTGGGCATCACTTAATCGCTATTTCCAGACTGTAAGTGAGTCCATGTGAAGTATAAGCTTTGTGCTGGCTGTCTCCATAGGAGAAAATTTCACTCAAAGGGAGGAAAATATTATGTACCAGATTCTGTACTAAGTACCACTGTGGGGGAAAGGTTCATAGATGGCTTACTGCCCCCCTCAGTCACAGGATGCACATCTGTGCACCGCAGGGCATGATCTATGTAATTTTCTGTTCAGTTTTGCAATGTAATGGTGTGATTTGATACCAAATATGCCGTACTAGGTTCCTTTATGAATGCCCATAACCTATTCTACATAATTACTCTGGTACCATGTTTCCTGCAGCATCATGTATGTGCACCCATGTATGTGTGTCCAGCTGAAGTATGTTACACAGCACAGACTCTCAGGACTATCTCTAGCACAGAGGCTGGAGAATTATATGACAAAGGGAATTCAAATGCCCTCTCTGCTGCAGGTAGAAGTAAAGAGAACCACAGAGCAGCACCGGGGGCAGGGAGGAAGGGGTGTCTGTGCGGAGTTTAAAAATAGACACAGACCATTTGAGAGGAGAAACTGCAGGCTTTTGCCTGGGGGACTCCATCTTGCAACTTTCTCCAACTTCAAACCAGATCAGGGCCCTGCCTTGTAATAAGCAGAGAATGGCTGTAAAACACTGAATAGCTGAACACCTTGTGCATAATCTTGGACTATGAGGTCCGTTTAAGTAGAGATATTAATTAGTATGCGATTTATACCTTCTATTTCTCTCTGGTCATTCCTGACTCATTTATATTATGATTCTGCCTTGACTGGCCATGTTCTCACTTGAAATCATACTCTGATCAATAAACTAGTATTTGTTTTGTCTAAAGCTGTGTGGTCTTTAGAGGGTATGAATGCAAAAGGCTGGGCACGATCCTCTTCTTTATAAAGTGGATAGATCTGAGACTATGGTGATTCGGGGTGAGTCCCAATCCCTGTAAAACAGTGGCTGTTGGTGTAGTATCTGTGGCTGGGGGTGCTCGCTTGGGGACTCCCCCATAGGTGCTTAGTGAGTGCACCCACAATGCCTGGGACTGACACAACTTCTCCCCCACAGGTGAGTGCCCTAACCAGTAGGCTACAGAGACATTCTAAATTTCTCTGGATCAATGAATATTTAATGATTCAGTTATTTAATAAGAGTGGAACAACTTCAATAGGAGAGGTTAAAGGAAGATCACCTCAAAATTGTTAAGGTACTCCCCTGAGATGTGGCAAATCCCATCTCCTCATCAGACAGAGTGGGGACTTGAACCTAGGATTCCCCACAGCCTGGGTAAGTACCATAACTACTAAAATAAAATTTATCAGAGAGGTTGTTCTCCACCACAGCTATTTTGTTTTGGTCCCCATGGGAAACGTTGGTGGCTGAGTGCCTATCTTTCCCTCTTTCATGGATAAAAAACAGAGCTATGTGTCTCCCTGTATCCCAGGCTTAGGCACCTGACTTCATGAGAAGGAAGGGACCTGATATACATGCCTCCGCTTGGCATCTCCCATTGGCTAGCTTAGGCAGTATCCTTCCTTGTGTGGTGGCTTTGTGGTTTGCACTTCCAGGAGCCTCTCCCAGTCCTTTCACTGTATAAGGAACCTAGGCGCCTAATTCAGGCTTTGTGGTGTTATTCCTGTGATTTTCTAGGCACTGTGATGCTCAGAGTTGCAATGCCTAAGTCCCTTCTGCTCTTTATTATGGCTACTTACTAATGCCTCTTCTTCCTTGATCCACATCCTCCAGGAAAGGCCCATCTAGAGAAAGGATGGCTTTGTAGTTAAAGCACTGGACACAGATGCAGGCAGTTAAACTCATGACTCAGCAGCAGATTTTTCATGTGACCTTGGCCAAATCACTTAACCTTTCTGTGCCTTAGACCCTAACCTTCTGCTTGATGTTCTACCCCTTCAACTGTCTTGTTTATTGGGAATGCAAACTCTCTGAGGCAGTAGATATCTGTGCGTTTGTACTGGGCCTTAGGGCCGCGGGACTATTCTGTATGACAATTAATAAAAATTCTCTATGGACCTTAGTATTTTAACAGCCTCATTCACATTTGTTCAAGTAATTGGTACCGCTGTCTGAACCATGAACCCTTTCTATTTACTTCACTCCATTGAAACCTGCATAATAGAGTGTAGCGCCTTAGATATCCTTTTTAATGTCACTGGGTAAAACTGGAAATCTACAGACTGAGTTTGCCACTATTCATATAGATTTGCATATGTATTAATATCAATTTTTGAGTGAACTGTAAGAGTTCCTGTACTTCAGTATAGTCATCATCTACCCTCTGCCATGAGCCAGTAAATGCTTTTGGAAGGGGTTTGTCCCAGAAACCTACCAGGAGAGAAGGGCTCTTTAGGGGATAACAGTATAATTTGAATAATGCACAGTGGATGTGATTGGTATGGCTACTTATACTGAGAGGGAGAAAGTATTTTACTCTGCCTACAGTTTGTTAAATTATTTAGCTCTCTTCATGTGACTCATTCAAAACTCCCCACACTGGGCTAATCGCATTAGCTGATGGCAAAACTCGCATGGACTTCTATAGGATCTTCCTGTCTGTGTCTGTCTTTGGCTTTCACCTCACCACCTAGCACCCCACACATTACAGAAATGGGAGCTAAGAGCTTTTGTCCCTGTTTTTCAAACGGATGCATATGGAAGGCAGACAGACCGCATTCATCAGTGGCCAGGATCAAACCTTGGATCTCTGAAGCTTAATGCATGAGCCTTTACTTACTGCATGAGTTAAAAGACATATCTCTCTACGTTAAGTTGTAGGAGACTCACCAATCTCTAGCTGGTCTAGCTGCCACTAGAGGGGGCACAGCGACGCACCAAGCAGACATGGGTTACATACTTTCCCTAGCTGAGGAAAGGTGTCCCAAACTTCAGAGATTTTCTATTTGATATTCCAGACAAGCCCCCACTTTTAACAGTGACAGACCCCAGTCATCAGGATCAGACCCAGGAAGCCTAGGCCAAACCTGGGACCCCTGAAACTTAATTCATGAGCATCTACTTACAGCATGAGCTAAAAGACATATCTCTCAAAGCCAAGGTCGCAGCAGACACAACTAGGTGGTCTAGCTGCCACTAGAGGGGACAGAGTGGCGTTTGGTGCCCCATGATTCTGTTGCATGGAACTGTAAGCAAGAAACCATTTAAGTTGTTCAACAGCTGATGAAACTTGAAGTATAACAAGAGTAAATTATTGGATCAGGTAGGAAGTCTGAGGCAGAATCAAAAATTGTACCCACACCACTCGAGGTCCAGGAGATGATTTTAGTGATCAGACCATCCTTTCTCACATGCACAATACAACAAGTGCTCTTAAAATACATAACCTATTGGACTGAGGATTTAATACTTTTTTTTCTATTTAGAGATGGAAACTTGCAGTAGCACTGGGATAGAACTCTTGTAGCATACTGAGAATTATGTTATGAATACAAAGGATTCACTTGGCTTTCCCTGTTACATGGTTATCTAAAAAATGATTGCTTCTCTTTAAATGGAAAGTAGCAATGTTATAATCCAGTGTGGCCTACTTCCAGACAGAATTTGCATGCTTTTAAAGTTTCAAATTGCAAATATCATCATTAATTTTCAAGTTAATGTGTTCAACCTCTTCCACATGGAGAGTATTTAAATAAAATTACTGAAATGAGTACCTTGGTCAGGGCCTTGTATGAATATCCTTCATTGCTAATGGGCTCACAGTAGAGTTGTGCTGTAATTAATAACAACTTTGGTTACAAACAACAAACAGCATGAATTGTGTATGTCTCTATCATGATCACGGTCTTTACATATAGGTAAAAAGTTTATGGCCATTTACTGTACCTGTCCAAATATCTATACCTGTATTTCCCTATGTTTTTAATGCAGTGGGTAGGATATTTCCTAAGTAAAGGGACAGGGACAAATTCTCCTATCCACATCACAAAGGGAGAGGAACTAAGGCTATCTAAATAATATTTAACATTATTTTACATTTATATTGTGTTTTACCTCTTTATAGCCCTTTACCAACATTAATTGCTTAATTCACATGACAAACCCACCCAAGGGTACGTCCACACTGGAGCCTTAGGTCGACTTAAGGCAGGTTAAGTTGACCTACAGACTCCTGCGTCCACACTGGGCTTTTATTAAGTCAACTTAAGCGCTTCCTTAAGTCAACTTATTAGCACCACCTCTTAAGGTCAACCTAAGGCTTAAGTCGACCTTATTAAGTCGACTTAAATGAGTGTGGACAGGGGATAGCCCTTAAGTGGACCTAATTGGCCTCCAGGTCCCCTCGCAGAGTTCCTGGCTACTCCTCCATTGACCTAGCCCCTACCAGTGTGGACGCAGGGCTGTGGAATCTCTAAGTTGACTTAACAAGGTTGACTTTAAGTTGACTTAAAGTCGACCTTGGTTAAGTCAACTTAACAGAGCCTCCAGTGTAGATGTACCCCAAGGGCATGTCCACACTGAAGCCTTAGGTCGACGTAAGGACTGTTAAGTCGACCTAAAGACTGCTGCGTCCACGTTGGGCACTTATTTAGTTGACTTAAGTGCTTTCTTAGATCGACTTAATAACACCACCTCTGAAGGTCGACTTAATGCTTAAGTCTATCTTATTAAGTCGACTTAAGCCAGTATAGACCGAGAGTGCCCTTAAGTCAACATAATTGGCCTCCAGGCTTCAATGCAATGTGGGGCAATTACCCACAATGCACCACTCCTCCATCGACCTAGCACCTGCCAGCTCTCTGTCCTACATCTGTGCCTCCTGACCATACTGCTAGCACTCACAGGAACTGATGACACTATTGTATGTTCTCTCACTTCATTTGATCATTTGTAAGTCTATTGCTGGGTACTGGAGCTGTCAGAGAAAGGAAATTCGATTTCATGGAAAATTTCAATACTTAAAAATTTAATTTTACTCTGATTTAGAATGAAAACCAGGGTCAGGGCTCCCAGGCTCTCAGCTCCCTATCAGCATACCAAGCAGGCTTCCAAGGAGCCAGATGGGCAAGAGCAGAAAACCCCTTTGCTCACTAAAATCATACTGTCAGGATCACCACCAGTGATGGTGACTTGACAGCCTCACTCTTGGAGATAAACCCTGGACCTCTGTACTAATGACTATAGACTTCTTTTGGTGTCCTGACAACATGGATTCAGATCAATCTGAGAGCAGGATATGGTCCCATATCTTTTCCCTGAATAGGTTCATTTAGTATTATAAAAGGAGGGAAGAATTCTCCCCTTAGCTTCATATGGTGGATATTCTCTGCTCCCTACAGAAGCAGGATTCCTATTGACATCCATGCCATTGATTATAGTGAACTTAATTCTGATTTCCATTGCTACGAGATCAGAAATGGATTCAATATTTTTCAGTGTGTTATGGCAAAAACATAGCATGCAAGCAATGTAGTGGAGGAACTGCAAAGACACATTAATGGGCTGAGAATGCACAAATCTGACTCAAAAGAAAAGAAAGTTCATAAATTCTGGGAGACCACTCACAAAGTCTCCACAGGCATGTACACAGAGGGATGTCTCTAATGAATCTTGTCAATGCCTGGAATTTAGAAAATTGCATTATGAAATGTGAGATTTGAGAAGCTGATTGTCACTGTTTAGAACAACAACAACAAAATGCTTCCACAAAAATAAAGACTTACAGGGTCTAAAAGACTTTAATGGGAGTCGAGGTTTAGTAGATGTCACTGCCTTCAGGACCCGCAGCCTCCCCTGAAAGAAAGATCTGTTTTTAGCTCTCTGTAATTGCAGGATGTCTGCTCACTCCAGAGTGAAGGGGATTATCTCCAAACAGAAGACAAATAATAAGACATTATCTTTCTCTTCCAGGCAGCTAATTAAACAGGCCCAACATCTACTGTAATTTCTGCCTGATCATAACTAAAAATTACTGTCAGGTACCAAAAAGCAGTAGGAATAAGGATACATCATTGAAATATAGTGAGATCATTATTATCTAAATATATAGGAAGAATCTTATGTTCGCAATGTAAAATTCTCAGCTATGGATTATCAGTTTCTCCCAGAGATGTGTATCATACTCTCCCTCTCTCTGGCTTACTCTTTCTCTCTGTACAAAGCACTCTGCATTGCTTTCCACCCAATACCTTTTCTTAGAAAAGATTGGATCAGCAGGTGATTTTTATAAAGCCCTTTGAATTCCAAATCCTTTTGATGAATATACAGGTCATCTAAAAGAGGAAATGTGAAGTTTGATTTCTGTATCATTTAAATGGAAAATTTGCACAAATGAACTCTCAAGGATCTAACTTAATTTCCCTTCAAAAAGAAATCCATGGCTACAGTGAAGAAAATCCTAAATATCTGAGAAGAAGAAGACAGTTCTAACTGTATGTAACAATACTGTTACCCCTTGGGAACTGGGAGCAGAAATTGACAATGGAATCGAGTATTGATGCATTATTTAGAAGAAATGTTCAAAGTCCTGCTTCTTCGAAGGCAGGAGGAATCAAAAGCAAAAGGAAAAGTTTCCTAGAATACAGATTCCAGGCCAGAATAATACTCAGTGAAACACTCCACACACCTGGTGCTGGTTTCTGGGCAACTCTATCAGGCCTTGTTTAGGTGTGGCCCATAAACTATCTTCTACAACTACCATAAATTAAGTGCGCAATCACATCTTTGCTTGAACAACTCAACCCATAACAAGGATTTGACCCAGTTTCTAACAATATACAAAGAGGTTTCCTGCATCAGTGAGCATCAAATCTTTTTTTATTAGCAAAGAAGGAAGATATTGAATTTGATTTAATCTCGGTGACTCTTCATAGAATGTACTGACTGTATTTCTTTTCCCACACTTGGTTGCTGGTCCACAAAAAAAGGCTAGACAGGAGCTACTCCGTTAACTCATCTTGTTGTGGGTCAAGTTTTTAGTGTTGTAGGTCTAGGTTCAAAATCTACTGTGAACCCAAGTGGGTGGTCATAATTGACATTTTGAGTCAATAAATCTTAGTTTTTATCAACAGAAACCTCAATGAAAACCTCCAAATAAATACTATTAAAAATTATATTTAACCATGACCTTATTTTTCCATACTTCTCCCTCCTTTTGATGCCATTTTATTTTATAACCTTATAGTTCTCTTGTTCATTTTTTATTTTACATATATCCAAACACAAGTTACAAAGGGACTTAGCCATTGTGGTGATCAGCACCTAACTTTGAGGCATATAGAAAATCAATGGAATTCTCAAATGCTGAGTTAAGCACTCAGAATCCCTGTACAGTGAGTGGAATTTTGCCATATGGCTCTTGAAACACAGATTTCTTTTTCCTTTGAAACCATGCTTGAATACTGGAGAGGTTGAAGAGCTCTTGAGCCTGGCAAGCAGTTTTGGAAAAGTAGCTTAATGGCAGGGCACGTCAAACACAGAACGCAAGAAGCAGTTTTGTAAAAATTGGTAGATATTTAAAAAAAAAAAAAAGACAGCCAAGTATTTTTACTTTTAAATCTTTTTAAATGGGGGTGGAGTGGGAGGGAATGGGAATCATATCAAGGCACTCCAGCATTAGTCAGCTTCAAATATACAGTGTGATCAGTTACACTCATAAAGATTGTTCCATGAACAATCAATAAATATATTAAAAAATTCTGAGCCTAACAGTTGGCCAAATAAAAACAAAAGGCATCAGGGAACGGGAATCAGAGGCCTGCAAGATAAGAAAAGAAGGGAGAGACAGGACTGGAATTTGAAAAGAAATCCATGAGGTGGAGAAAAGCAGAAAGGCTTTTCCATACAATGGAGCCCAAGACACAGAATGAACTCCTTACACACTAATGATCAGTTTAATAACAGCTGAATCCCAAGTTGAGGAGGTGAGGAAGAGAAAGAGAGAGAGAGAGTAGAATAAAATAATGTGACTTAGATTCAAGTACTTGGATACTCTTAAATACAAAGAGACCCATTTTGATATTGGATCGACAAGTTGCAATGGAATGCATTTTGCAGTGTATGGTACAGACTTCCATTAAGCTCCATATGGTGCTCTGTTTGCAGCTGAAGGCAGAATTTTGCTGCTGTGTCTACTCTTGAAAAGTTAAGTCGACTTGTTAAATTGACTTAACAGAGTCGAAATAACTTTTCAAGTGTAGACATAACCAAAGGGATTTAGAGACCCAATTCCCAGATTTAGGTGTCACTGGTATTCACAAAATCCTCACTTAGCTGCCACCTAACCCTGGAGGTGCCTAAACTCATCCAGCACATAGGGCTAGTCTTCAAGGATGGCAGAAAGTTCCCCACCATCAGATTGGTACAAAACACAGTAGCCCTTCTCCTTATCAACACAGGTCACCGTCAATGTATCATCCCAGTGCTTCACTCTCCAGTTCAAAGTCTGTCTTCAAATTCAAAGCCCTCAAACGAATTAGTGAGTGATTACATCTTCTTGACACAGCTCTGTCCTCCTGCGATACTTGTATTCCATTGGAACAATGAAACTGCAAAACAATCTCATGAGCATGGAAGACAGAACTTTTGCAGTAGTTGGCCCTAAACTATGGAATTCACTGCCACAATGAGTAAAAATGACCACAAAACTAAAGCTTTTTCAGAATTAAACGCAAAACCTTCTTCTCTAATTTAGCTTTCCCACAATCATTTCCACAAATGGAACTGCATACTCCTTCAGGCATTGAACATAAACAAAATAACTTAATACAGGCTAATCAAGCTAATTCTCTAAGAAAGAAAGAAAGAAAGAAAGAAAGAAAGAAAGAAAGAAAGAAAGAAAAAATTTTTATTTATAATATATGGAGAAACTTAGGTACTGTAGTGCTGGAACCCTAAATACACATATAGAGTTGTGCACTTCCCAAATTCAGTGCTCGTGTTGCAGTTTAACTGAAATCAACAGACTTGCCCAGGTCTGAGTTTGACCCATTGGTTCTTGTAACAGAGGCACAGTATAAGCAGGGACTGTTCTTCCAGAAGCATAAAACAACTCTGTACCCAAATGTTTTCATTACAGTTCTGTTTCTACAGGGATCTTTTTTCATTGTTCCAGAAAGAAAAAATAACTTTTACTTTTCCAAATACACCTCCATCAGTTGAGTGTGACTGCATCACTTGTATTATCTTACTTTTCTCAGTCAGACCTTTAAATGAGCAGATATTTGTAGAAAGTGGGTATAGTTAATGGGAATTTATATTAGAGATAAGTAGTTTAGTAGGAATAGTAGTTAGCAAGAGCAGAAGCAGAGGTCACCTAAACTGCAAACCAGAACTCAGACGTCACAAGGTACATACTTATTTATAAGTATGCAAGGCCCGCTCAGAAAAATTACCCCCCCGTTTTTAGAACCACACGAGGGCTCGAATCTCGTATTTTTAAATAAATATGGGAGACGTACCTCGCACCCCGAGTCTCGTCTTTAAAAATAAATATAGGAGACGGGGGCCTCGCTTTTTGAACACCTGCTCCACACCAGAGGTGTGAAGAGCCCATGCACCCTGCAAGAGCTGAGGGCTGCAAAAAACCCTATAAAAACTGCCATCTCGAGACATGGGGCAGAGCTGTGCACACTCTCCGAGAGTAGTCCCAAGGACACGGTCCGAAGGCGCTCTTGTCATCCCACCCCGATTCCATGGCGGAGACCCCGGTCGTCACTTCTTGTATCCTGGTTATTGATGAAGACCCCCTCCTTGAAACCCCCTGAAGTCTGCTTCAGCCTGAGTGACGATATTGACACGTTGCTAAAGTTTGGTGAGTATGAGATATTAAGAACAGACCTCGGTGAAGGCTGGTTCATTTAAAGTTAATAGCCGGTCAAGGCTTAAAGGTGCCTTTGACTAGGCGAAGGCTAGTCAGGGCTTAAAGGTTCCTTGACTAAGTCAAAGATAGTTAGGGCTCAGTCCCCTTAATGGGATTGCAGCAGGAAGGTTGTTCTTTTAACAACTGGATAAACTAGGTGGTTCCCCAAATCCCAAGGAGAAAGGGATATTGGGCTAAGGTTAGGGAACAAGTAGGTGAACCCCCGAACCCTGGGGCAATAGGGCATTAGTTAGCAAACCCGAAACCCTGGGGGAGAAAAGGATATTAGTCTTAGGGAATTTATAATTAGAACTAGATTTTAGTCTTTAAAATAATAAAGCGCTTTCCCTTTAAGAGCAATTGCTTCAAATCTTTTCACTCTTTAAGTCTTGTTGCAACTCAGTTATTAAATAAATATTAACCAATATTGACTATACCCACAGCACTTTAAACTACAATAATGTATTTAAGAACTTTATCTCATGGACCAACAAAAGATTTAAAAATTCTCTGACAAGACGATAATATCCCCTTGATTTTTAATTGTGTGTATCAGAATCTTTTTCCAATCAGTCTGAAATTTTCCACATGCTGGTGGATTTGTTTTTATAACTCAGTTAATACTGTCTTCTGTATGCAAACCATTGCTAGGGGCTATCTTATTGATTCACCCAATTAATCCCAACATTTACTAGAATGTGGTTTACAGATTATTTGATTAATATACTTAATTTTATTTATTTGTCACAAATTGCATCTGTTGAATTGGGATAATATTTAACAGAGGTCTCAGTCCTGCAGTTGCTGGAGCCCCACTGACTTCGGTGGAGTTTCACATATGGAAAACAGTATGCCCATGCACTATCAAGTGCTGCATCTAAGCCTATAATTGTATCATATTGCTATTCTATAGCATTCATTCTATTCACGGATGTGTATCCAGGAATTGGTTAATGTTTGTACATCATTTTGGAAATGTAAAGCAGTACATTCAACAATTACTGTTATGTCATGTGTCACCAGATTACACTGTTAAACATAGTCTTCCAAGATTTTGTAGCCATTTGAGCAAATTTTCAGTTTTGGGAAGAAATCTTTTAGTCTTGATTGTGGTGCTGGGTTTATTTTGGTTTGTTACATAAGGTCCTGCAAAGAGGGAGCTGTGTGAGATTCAAGAAAGTTTGTTCTTTGCCTTTGGCTCTGATTAGTCAATTCTTGTGGCTGAGCTACATCCTAGTTACACCCTGCACCTTTGGGTTGAGATTTCTGTAAAAAGGAATTGCTCTGAATGCTATTGTTAAGGACCTGAGTTTGCTTAGCATAAAGAAGTGAAGGCTGAAGGGAGATATGATCGCTCTCTATAAATACATCAAAGGGACAAATACCAGAGAGGGAGAAGAATTATTTAAATTAAGGGCTAAAATTGGCACCAGAAAAAATGGATATAGATTGGTCATCAATAAGTTTTGGCATGAAATTAGATGAAGGTTTCTAACCATTAGAAGAGTAAAGTCTGGAACAGCCTTCTTAGCAGAATAGTGCGGGTAAAATATCTAATTTGTTTCAAGGCTGAGCTTGATATGTTTATGGAGAGAATGGTATGATGAGGTTGCCTACAGTGGCACATGGCCTATCCACATCTGTTACTAGCAAATACCTCCAATAGCTGGAGATGGGACACTAGATGGGATGAGTTACTATGTAAAATTCTTTCCCAGGTATCTGGCTGGTGAGTCTCACCTACAAACCCAAGGCTTAACTGAATGCCACATTTGGGTTAGGAAGGAATTTTCCCCTAGGTCAGATTAGCAGATACACTGGGACATGGATTATTTGCTGTTTTGAACTAGAGTAATGGGTGGATTCTCTGTAACATAAAGTCTTTAAATCAAGATTTGAGGACGTCAGTAATTCAGCCCTGTTGCAGGAGAGAGTGGGCAAGATTCTGTGGCCTGCAATGTGCAGGAGGTCAGACTGATTATCATGATGCTCCCTTCTGTCCGTAAAGTCTATGTGTCTACTCCATCAAGATGCAAATGTGCTGCTAAGTACTGCAGTTGTAGTTCCCAAGTGAGATGGCAAGATTGGACACAATGAGAATCCTGTAAATACACTACTGGGATTAACACTAGAAGATAGTTTCTGATGCATTCTATTGGCTCACTGCCACCAATGATAAAGCTGATTAAGGCTGGTATTTAAAACATTGTATAATATATAACTTATTGACAGACCATCATGAATTTTTTCAGTGGCCTTTCCTGCTTTCAGCTGAAGTGGTAGTAAAATTGTATGTGAAACAGTAAATCAAACACAAGTGCAGATGAGCAGTGGAAGAATAGAAGATGCCTCCCTAGAGGTAAATATTATGGATTTACTTACTGTTTTGATCACATAAATTTTGGATGGTGCCTTTGAATCATTTGCAATGACTGTTCCTGGCCTAAAAAGAGATGGGACACAAATTAACTTCATGATTCTAATGATGAGTTTGGCCTCAAGAAAGTAAGTGCCACTTAAGTAAAATGAAGAGATTATTTAAAAGAAAAGAAAACAAAACCAATCCAAACCACAGGTTAGATTGTCACTTTAACAGCTAAAAACAAAGAGTACCATTATTGTCTTCCATTGTTCTTCTCTAGAACTTGGAAGAACAACAACCATTTCAATCACAGTAAGTGGTTAGACACTGAATCAAAAGATAGTACAGAATGACCTATCCCAATCTATTATAATTTTCACCTTTGGAAGGAAAAGAAAGTGCATGCGTTACAAAAAAGCCCCCTCTAGAATCTAATCATAGTGATTTGGTTTATTTAAAACTTAGGTCAAATTTTCCAACTACGGAAATGAATAGGCTCCTACAATATAAATTGAGCTCCAGATTTCCAAAGTTGCTTGCCTTCAGTTAAGCATCCAAATCTATGTTTAGGCACCTAAACAAAAGTGAGTCACCCACAATTTGTGTTAAAATTGAGCAGAAGCTCTGCATTATTAGCACCTTTGAAAATCAGACCACTCTTACATAGATGGTTCAGTGTGAAGTTAGAAGCCGAGCTTTAACCAATGCACTTTGAAAAGCTGGGGTCTAATTTATGCTAAAATTTCTTTGGCTTGTAAAATGTGATGTCTGTGATGATAGCTGATAATACTCTGCAGTTCTACAGAGTCTGTTCAAAACATCCCAGTGTGCTAGGTAAAAAGTTCATCCAATGTTCACATTATAATTGGGAAAACTGAGGCACAGAAACTTGGCCAAGATAACACAAAATGGTAGCAGCAAGAGTCTGATACCCAGTCACATGGTATAACTATTCAGTATGGGATGGACAGGGGCTTCTCAGCGGACAGAATGGGAGGATGCTGATCTTTATGGGTGCGTCTATATTTACAAATTAAGTCAACTTAAGGAAGCTTAAGTCAACTTAATTTACTCCGCATCTACACTGGCCTTTTCTTAATTCAATTTAAGCTGCTCCTTAAGTTGAATTAAGGAAAAGTTAGTCCAAATTAATAACACCTTGTTTTAATTCAAACTAGAACTTAAATCGACTTTATTAAGTCGAATTAAGCCAGTGGAAACGCGGAGTAGTGCCTAGGTGGACCTTTTTAAGTCAACTTAAAATGTTAAGTTGACTTAATAAGGTTGAAAAGAGGCCACGTCTACACTTGAAAAGTTAAATCGACTTTTGTTAAGTTGACTTAATAAGGTCTACTTTAAGTCAACTTAAAGTTGACCTTATTAAGTCGACTTCATAAAGTCGACCTAATTTTTCAAGTGTAGACATAACCTATGATTCCATATTATTTGATGTCATCTCGGCACTTTACGTGGTTCCAGCTGGAACAATCAAAATTTGATATTTTTGTTCCTCTGATGTCCACTGATTGGCTAGGAACCCAAGAATCAATCTGTGGGGCAAAGAGGTACATCACAGAGCTTTAGAAGAGAACTCAGTGGGAGTCAGATGTACTAAATAGAACATGTGGGGGAATTTATACAAAATACTGAAACTGACAGAAATGGAACATATTTGTAGGGCTGTGCATTCCAAGTATATTTGAATAACATTTTAAAGCAGAAAATAAATAGGTCTGACATTTATTCATAAACTTACTGCAAATACTAATAAAAAGAAATCTGCCTCTTAGCTATCCCCTTTGCCAATAGCAAGATCAGCTGAAGTTGGTTTTAAAAAGCTGTATCTGCAGGCTTCAGAAATATATACAAAAGAACACAAAAAGACCAAAACCTCAAACAAAGTAAGATTCAGCTACTATGACTACTGATCTGTTTCTGAAATAAGTCATTTTTATTCTTGATGTTTAACTGAAAGCAGAAAGCAAAGCATACAATGTGTAAGAGTTTATTCTTCATTGTGAAAAATGTTCCCCTAGGAACACAGGAATTGCCATAGTCGATCAAAGCCAAGGTCCATCTGGTCCAGTATGTTGTTTCTGTCAGTGGCAAGCACTATGTACTTGATAGGAAGTAAGAAATCCCACAACTGGCAAATATGGAATAATCTGTTCCCAATGTTTGGGCTCATCCTGTTCTTTAATATCAGAGATTGACGTAAGCCTTTAGCCATGAGGTTTAATATCCCTTCCAACATTTATGTTATCATTGGTTATGATAACTCTGGATATTCTTATCATCCATGGACATGCTCAATCACTTTTTGAATCTTGATAAATTCTTATCCTCAATTATTTCCTGTGGCTATGAGTTCCACTGGCTAATTGAGCACTGTGTGGAAAAAGTAATTCTTAATAGTTCTAAATTTGCCTGTTTCAATTTAATCAAATGTGCCCTTTTTCTTGAGTTGAGAGACAAATAGAACAAAAAGCTCTTGTTGCCAGCAGATTGAGGGATGTGATTATTCCCCTCTCTTCGGCACTGGTGAGGCCACCTCTGGAATACTGTGTCTAATTTTGGGCTCCCCACTACAGGAAGGATGTTGACAAATTAGAAAGAGTCTAGCAGAGGACAATGAAAATGATTAAGGGGCTCAGGCACATGACTTACGAGAAGAGACTGAAGGAACTAGGCTTATTTAGTCTACAGAAGAGAAGACTGAAGGGGATTTGATAGCAACCTTCAACTACTTGAAGGAATGCTCCAAAGAAGAGGGAGCTAGGCTGTTCTCAGTGGTAACAGAGGACAGAACAAGGAGCAATGGTTTCAAGTTGTGGCTGGGGAGGTCGAGGTTGGATATTAGGAAAAACTTTCTCACTAGGAGGGTGGTGAAGCATTGGAATGGGTTACCTAGGAATCTCCATATTTGGAAACATTTAAGGCCCGGTTAGACAAAACCCTGGTTGGGATGATTTAGTGGGAGTGGTCCTGTTTTTAGCAGGGGGTTGGACTAGATGACCGTACTGTACCGTATGACTGGAGAATTGCTAATGTAGTTCCTATTTTCAAGAAAGGAAATAAAAATGATCCAGGTAACTACAGGCCTGTTAGTTTGACCTCGGTAGTATGCAAGGTCTTGGAGAAAATTTTGAAGGAGAAAGTATTTAAGGTTATTGAGGTGAATGGTAACTGTGATAAAATACAACATGGCTTTACAAAAGGGAGATCGTGCCAGACCAACTTGATCTCCTTTTTTGAATGGATAACAGATTTTTTAGATAAAAGGAATGCGGTGGACCTAATTTACTTAGATTTCAGTAAGGCATTTGATACAGTTCCACATAGAGAGTTATTAGTTAAGTTACAGAAGATGCGGATTAATATGAATATAGTAAGGTGGATAAGAAACTGGTTAAAAGGGAGACTACAGCGGGTCATACTGAAGTCAAGCTGGAGGGAGGTTACCAGTGGAGTGCCTCGGTGATCTGTCTTGGGACCGATCTTGTTCAACCTTTTTGTTACTGACCTTGGCACAAAAAACAGGAATGTGCTAATAAAGTTTGTGGATAACACCAAGTCGGGAGGTATCGCTGATACAGAGAAGGATCGGGATACCATACAGAAAGATCTGGATGACCATGTAAACTGGAGTATCAGGAATAGGATGAAATTTAATAATGGGAAGTACAAGGTCATGCATTAAGGAACAAATAACAAGCATTTTTCCTATAAGTTGGGGACGCATCAGTTGGAACGGACTGAGGAGAAGAAGGATCTGGGAGTACTGGTTGATCATAGGATGACTATGAGCCGCCAATGTGATGTGGCTGTGAAAAAAGCTAATGCGGTTCTAGGATGTATCAGGAGAGGAATTTCAAGTAGAGACAGGGAGGTGTTAGTGCCGCTGTCCAAGGCACTGGTGAGACCCCATCTGGAATATTGTGTGCAGTTCTGGTCCCCCATGTTTATAAGAGGATTAATTCAAATTGGAACATGTGCAGAGAAGGGCTACAAGGATGGTCTGTAGAGTAGAAAACCTGCCTTATGAGTGGAGACTCAAGAAGCTTGACTTATTTAGCCTAACCAAAAGAAGATTGAGGGGGGATGTGATTGCTCTCTATAAATATATCAGGGGGATTAATATCAGGGAGGGAGAGGAATTATTTGAGTATAGCAGCAATGTGGACACCAGAACAAATGGCTATAAACTGTCCATCAAGAAATGTAGGCTGGAAATTAGACGCAGGTTTCTAACCATTAGAGGAGTAAAGTTCTGGAATAACCTTCCAAGGGGAGTTGTGGGGGCAAAACCATAACTGCTTTCAAAACTGATCGTGATAAATTTATGGAGGGGATGGTATGATTACCCTATTTTGGAAATTGACTGATATTTGGCTACGTGTGGTGGATATACAAGTGGCCTAAGAGGGGAGACTACATGGGGTGGGTTCTGAGTTATTACAGAGAATTGTTTCTTGGGTAACTGGCTGTTGAGACTTGCCCACGTCCTCAGGGTTTAACTGATCGCCATATTTGGGGTCGGGAAGGAATTTTCCCCCAGGGCTGATTGGCCTGGGCTCTGGGGGGGGGGGGTTTGCCTTCCTCTGTAGCACAGGGCATGGTTCACTTACTGGTGAATTCTCTGTATCTTAAAGTCCCTAAATCATGATCTAAGGAGGTAAATAACTCAGTCTTAGGTTGGTGGCCTGTTGCTGGAGTGGGTGGGTGAGGTTTTGAGGCTGCATTTTGCAGGAGGTCAGACTAGATGATCGTACTGGTCCCTTCTGACCTTAAAGTCTGTGAGCCTATGAGATAACCTCATGAGGTCCCTTCCAACCCTAAGGTTCTGTGATTCTATGATATAATTCATTTCATATACTTCCACTCATTCATCTATTCTACACAAAATAGCATATAAAACATGAGAACTGAACAAAATTAGACATGGTTCAGCCAATCCCCATCGAACTTTAAAGACATTTCTCGTGTGGTTTCCATAGGTTAGAACTACCCAAAAACAAAACCAAAAAAACCAACAAACAAAAAAAGAAGAAAAAAAACCACCCCTCATACCAAAAAATAATACATGTGTTGAGGGAAAACATTCCACCTATTCTCCTTCAACTGTTACATGCCTCAACCATGCATCTATTCAAAATTTTCCATTGAACTATTTTTCAACAAAACATACTTTTTCATGTCTGTTTCCCTTTTAGAGTTTTGACTGAAAAAAACTGTACACAAGAAGTTGTTGATTCAGAGCCACAGTGCCTCATGGGAATTGGAGTTTGGTTACTTCCTGCCAAACAGTTCGATAAAATGGGAGGCGTAGAAGCTATAATACAGCCAGTGAGACCAGCCCACAGAGAAGAATAGGAGCATTAGGTGTCAGTTCTAAAACTCCTATGAGGCACCTCATGGTGGCATTTCTGAAACAATTTTGTTCTCCCTGAAAAGTCAAGAAATATAGGGAAAAAATTAGATTAAGACAATTATTTTATCTGCTTCCCACAGAGAAAAAAAATCTATTTTCTGATCAGTTTTGTTGATCATTGCCAATGTAGCTTTTGTTTTGTTTTCTTATTATGTTAGTCAAGAGTAATAAATATATTCTAGAGTTTTCGACTGGGTCCTTTGTGACTAAAAGTTTCACAGGTGCTTTTAAGATTTCCAAAAGACAACAATGGCAGTCTCAAAATCCTAGCCTGGCAGCTTTCTGGAATGAATCTGTTTCATTTGTCATAGTTCCACAGCAACTTACCTGAAGAAGGTCTGAGCACAAATTCTGGGGTTATTGTAAGGCAGCTTTTCAATGGGCCATCCTGAAAGCAGTTCAATTTGGAGCAAGAAATTAATGAAATCTGGTCCATTGCCAGACTCCCTTTTCAGAAATATGTTTAAAAATTCCTATGAAGAAAAGGGAGACTTTGTTAAATGCTAAAAACACTGCTCACATAAGAGATCAGGGACACTGACTACTCAGATGTATCTTCAAAGATAACATGGCTAGATAAACTACAATCCTGAGCAAGGAGTGGTGCATAAACTACACCACCATAGGAGGCATTATGACTTGTCACATGGTACTGAGGTACCAGTCCTCTTTGCTCCTAGCCAGTGATAACTTACTACTGCAAGTAGTAGTTTACTACTATCCTGTACCAGGAGCAAATTACTGCATCTCTGCACTAGCTTAGCTGCTCTAGCCCATGGGTTGGGAAAAGTGGACACAAGGGTCTTCTCATTTCACATTCAATCCCTACCTCTCTCTGCTCCACAGAGGGAGTGAGCTGGCATGTAGCCCAATTTACTGCTCTGTGATTTGACTGAAGATCCAAGTGTACCATGTACAAATCTAAAGGGAATATTTCCTTCCTCAGACTCCCTTCCATGGACATGTAATCCAAATCCCACATTACCCCACACGGAGGAATATGGTAAAGAAAATGTTTTGGGTCTATAAAACTCTTACTTTACTATGTATTTTATGTATTTATGATGAATGCTAATATATGATGGGAAGAGAAAAGAAATATGGGTCTCTTGAAATATGGCAAATGGAAAGTATAAGATTAATTTGAATTATTTGATTTACAAATGAAATGTGTTAAAGAGCAGTCAAAGGTAAAAAGTGTATTGATAAAAATGATGCCTGTGTGGATGTGTATATACACCATCAGAATCTACTCCTTCCACATCCCCAGGGGCAATAGTGCACCAATGACTATTCAGCTGCTTTTCTGGAGGGAACAGGTTCTTTTCCTGTCTCTCATCTCTTCCTTACCCTGCTGAGTGTGGGAGGTAAGGCATGGAGAGGATAAAAATTCCTCACTAAGAGATAGTAAGAGAATCTGCCACCCAGGAACAAAACTACCCAACATGCCAATCTTGAAAATTAGGCCCTTCAGAGGCAGCAGAAATGAACAGAAAAGGGTTCGAACTAGGTTACATTTGGGGGGGAAGTGAGATTGGCTTCACATTGATCTGAAAAGGTTTTGGTGTACTGAGACTTGAAGCAAAAGCCTGATGATCTGCCAGCACAAGGATATAAAGGAAACTGATCAAGGCATCTTTTTCTTCATTGCATCCAATAAAATGAGGACAGGCGGCCAAATGATGAAATCAATGTCTGGTAAAATTAGAGTATCTGAAAGTAAAAATCCCTTGGAGCAGAAGACCACAGAGTAAAATACTGTGGCTGAGTTTTTAGAAGAGTGTATCATTTTTATGACTGCAAATAAGGGTTGCAGTTATATGTGCTAAGATAGGTGCAATTAAATGTCTTTCAAGAAGGAATTTACCTTCCCAAATCATACAACTACACAGGTGGTTAACTCGACAGGTATTTTTGAACTGACCTCTGCTGGGGACAGGGCAATGGCCTTGATGGATCAAGGGCCTGCTCTATTATGTTAACTCCTAAGAACCTAAAAGGAAAATCACCACTTTTCCAGTGTGTTCTACTCTCAAGCGACATTAGCATAACAGATGAGGCAGAGCAGAAGGCAACAGCTATTGCTCAGGGAATACAAGGCCAGGATCACGTCCAAGGTTCAAAGCTTATTAGGGGAACAAACAAACATCAAATCAGCATCTCTAGGACCTGATGGGATTCGCTAAAGTATGCTAAGTTAGGAGTCAGCATATTCTCTGGCATAGATCCACAAGTCGTTAAAATCAGAGATGCTACTTGAAGATTAGAGGCAATCTGAAAGTAGTGCCAAAAGTAAAGAGTGGAGGGATATGGTTAATGGACCAGAAAAATTGGCTTCTGTAGCTGTAAATATGTTTGAATTAAACCTTCATTAGAAATAAGATGCTTATAAAATAATCTAAAGGGGAAATAGGTATATTGGCCACTGTTCAAAAAAAAAAAAAATGTTTACCAACACTGAGTACCTGAGTCCCTTGGTTTTCCACTTTACATTAAAAGAGATATCTGTGATGACTGTATGATAATAGTTGCTACCATAAATGTCAATGGGGAACACAGGAAAAAATGAACTTTTCAAAAGGTGATTAAAAAATTATACAGGAAAAAATTGTAATTTCTCTATAGTTTAGTGGGACTGTGTTTATAAATATTGCATAAAGAGTAACAGAAATGGTCAAAAATTAAAGTATAACAGTGTGGGTCATAGATGGACATTAGCCTAACAAAGAAAAGACAAACAGTGACATTTAATAGTAGCAAATCTATACACACAAAGAAGTAAAAGAGATTTCCTTTAGCTTCCTATGTTATTAAGTCTCCTAGCCAATTGAAAGTCCAACCGTCCCTCCAAGGATTTGGTACTGCCTCCTCAGCAGTCCTAGATCTTGTTGGAGCAAGGAGTAAAATCTTGGGACCACAGAGTTTAACTGAGAGACCGCGTGCATTAGCGGACAGCACTATCATGAGGACAATGAGTCAACTAATGTTAATGTATTACTTCCATCTCTTTTGACATCTATTACTTAGGGAAAATATGTACACAAAGACCCAACTGTGAGAGGTGCAGACAGGGCTCAGTATATTACACATGAACATTCCTAATAGGAAACCACACTGGAAGAAAAATGAACGGTGCTAGAGTGTGAGGCATTATCAATCTTCCCCATTCCTACAGCATTACTGGAAATTACAAAGAGCTCGCATTAGAAATCACTTCCAGAGACAGAAATGGATATTAACTTGCTGAAATGGATGTTTCATCCCAACCGTCTGTTTTAATCATAGTGTAAACTGCTGTCTCTGTGAAATTCTCAGTGTTAACCTTAGGGGTATCCTCATTACTGGTAATATGAATTATGGCTCGGCCTGGCCACCACCTAAGAGTGAGTCTGGAAATACAAAACCAGGGTTCCTTTGAATTTAAGGACAGGTAACATTGTTTATCGGAGGAGAATAGTAACATGTTATTTTTCTCCTTAGGGTTGTATACTTACTAATCGCCTCTCACAGGGCAGAACAAATACTATAGCTATGAGTGTCACAGTCATGCCAATGTAACAAGACTAGCAGATACACACTTCACTGCTGCGCTAGGCTGTGCAGGACATCCAGTGAGAAGACAGCAAGGGTGCCACTGTGTGATGGGTGTGGGCTGCAGCAGGGGATGCCGGATCATTTCCTTTTGCTGCAGCAATATTGGGGGGAAGGGAGAAGTGTACAGAGACTAGGGGAGAGGTAATGAGGACTGGGGATAGGGAAAGAGATGGGATCATGGGGGTGAGTTATAGGCCCTGCACGCAGAACTGCTTTGTACTTTACCCTGAAATTTAACCGGCCTCCATCCCTTGCCCATCTGACCCCTTAAATTCACACCCTTCCTCCACACAGTCCCTTCTTTCCATGCACACCCCCAAGCCCTGGCTGGGAAACTTCCCACCTCCCAGCCTGCCCTGGGCCCCTCTCCTTCCTGACTCTGTATCTGTGGCTGTTGGGCTGCCAAACCCAGGGCTCATTATACACAGTCCTTGCTTCACCCTTCTCCAGCTCACTGCTTTCTCCCCTGCAAGCTGAGTTCAGGGCTTCGCTTTGCTCAGCCAATTAAATAAGGGCTCAGATGTGCCTTGGGCTGTATGGCCCAAGGCAGGAACATGAGGGAGAGTAAGAAGGCCATGTTCATCGTCCCACACAAGCTATGTGAATTTTGAGGCCAGGTGTACAGAAGCAGGGATGTGCCACCCACCTGCCCCACACACACCCGCCCGCAACAGGTAGACGAGGAGTGGTAGGAAATGGGAGGCATGTTGGTTCTGGTGCCCTCCACCCCAAATGCAGTCACTAGGAAAGCTGAAATTTCCAGGGGCGTAGCCGTGTTAGTCTGTGTACAGCAAAAAACAACGAGAGCCCTGTGGCACCTTACAGACTAACAGATTTTCTTTGGCATAAGCTTTCATGGGCTATAACCCACTGCGTCAGATGCAACTGATGAAGGAAAGCTGAGCCACTGCCATGGGATAAGGGTGCAATGTCTGCTGCAAGTACAGGTCAGCAGTGCACTTCTGTCTTCTTGGGTCAGCTGGGAAGGATTTGTGGCTCGCTCAGCTTCTGTTGTTTCCTTGGGGGGGCTCTGGGCAAGCACGACAACTTGTGGCCCCTTTCTCAAGGCTGCATCCTAGTGGTGCAGTCTAGTTCTGAATATCTGTACGAGTACATGAGGAGAGAGTGGGGCAGGGATGCTGCCCATCCTGATCTGAAATAGCAAGAACCTGACGTCCTTCCAGCTATTCTGAAAAAGCCATTTATTAACTAGTGCTTGAGGGGGAGGTTGAAGGGATGTTCTGGAGGGGGTGAAAGGAGCTTTGATTTAATGGCTGACAGTTAATTTGTTACCTATATATAATTACTACATGCTGCTGTCTGTGTTGGTGTGTTACCCTCAGATGAATATTTCTTGCTGTGCGTTAGTTGTTGGTACATTACTGTAAATTAATACATTGTTAGGGCGCCTAGAGCTTATGCTTGGGTATTTTTTACTGTCATTTAAATCAAAACAGCAGAAAATGAAAGCCACTAGACTTTGAACTAAGCCCTCTTGTGTACACAGAAATAGAAGGAGCGTCCTTAATTTAGAAAAGTATTTTGATAAAATTAAGACCAGCAACTATGAACACATTAAATAATTTAAAAACCCACACCTTTAAAAAAAGTTATTGGTTTCAACTAGCATTTTGGGAAAATTGGCTCAGTTGAGTTAAAAAAAAGCTATGGGTTTTTTCTGTGAGCTCGCACATTTGCATATTTTTAGACACATACATGCTAATTTGCATAAGATGCTAACCTCAGCACTCAGCTTGCCCATTCTTCAATGCCATACATGGGGCAAGGGAGAGAGAAAACAATTTCTCCTGATTCTCTGGGATGATTATTGTTGTATTTGCACATATTATTCATATGGGTTGGGGTTTGCAGGACTGATCGAAGGCCCTCTGAAGTCAGTAGGAGTTTTTCCATTGGTTCAAAGGGTTTTGGATCAGGCCCTAACACAGAAAAGCATGACACTTTGGAGGTTAAAAGATGAGAAGGATTACAGAGATAAAAGATGCACCTGTTAGGTACACATTTTGCTTTACTCCTTTGGGCTTTTACTGTTACTATTTTAATAAGCTAATACATTATAATTAGAGCTGGATACTTTTTTTGGCTGAAATCTTTTCTCCAAAAAGTATTCTGAGTTGGCATCACTGCGGACATTTCATGAATTTGTATCAATTTCACTCAATTGTTTGTTTTGAAGAAACAACAAAATCTGAAAAAAACCAAACATTAATTTTGACATCTTTAAATGAAATTTTCCTTTTTTCCATTTGAAGTGACTTTTTGTTTCAAACTTCCCTTTAATATTTTTTAAATATAAAAGTGTTTTTAAAATCATCAACATTTAAAGAAAATACTTTTTGTCAAAATGAAATGTTTGACCCAAAACAATTTTAACTGTCTGTTTGCTCTAATCCCAAATGACTTTTTTACATTTTTTTTAAATTGCCGATCAACCAAAAAAAAAAATCCAGTAGTCATACACCTCTAAATATAACAACAACATGTTACAGCAAAGCCAGTCTCCTTAGACAGTAAGCTCTTTGGGGTAGAGACTGTATTTTTAATCTTCTATGTCTGTATAGCACCTGCATCTGGCCCACAAATAGGGCTCCTTGGTGCTACAATACAAATAATAGCACTTAAGAAGGCAGCGATTTATATCCAAAAGCAAGAGATTTAATGACTTTAGAACATTCATTGGGGACAAGTGGAAGACAACACCCACAACATATTGTGAACTCTTTTGCTTTGCCACCCCTGATATTATAGACTCACTGAAATGTAGGACAGGAAGGGACCTCGATAGTGCAGTCTCATGCACTGAGGCAAGACTAAGTATTATTTATTCTAGACCATTCTTCATTGGTGTTTGTCTAATCTGTTCTTAACTTCAGTGATGGAGATTCCACAATTTCCTAGGTAATTTGTTCCAGTGCTCATCTATCCTTAACAACCCCACTTCCAGCTTTTTTTTAAAAAAAAAACAAAACACAAGTGCACCATCATATTTAGCTTAAATACAAGTGTTGTGATCAATCATAATTTCCTTAATTCCTTTTTATATCCCGTTATGGTCATTGACTCTGACCACCTGCACCAAGGAATTTGATAGGCTGACTACATGTTTCTTACCCTGCTGTAAGATTCCCCCAGTGGCCCCTGATTTATGTCAGCTTAGGTAAGATCAGATTCAGGTTCTGAATCCCTGGTTGTCCTAGCTCACAGGGCAAAAAATGTAAGGGCCAGATTCTTTTCTTTTACTATTATGGAAAAGTACTACGCTCTCTTGATTTCAGTGGAATGGTGCTATTTGTAGACTAAGGTAAAGTTCCAGCTGAGTAAAGATGGCAAGGTTTGTCCCCAAGTGATTTTTCACAATTTCACTGAGCAAGTACAGTGATTAAAATTACTTTGGAGGCTAGTACCACTGCCATCAATGGGTCTATTAATAGGAGTACAGGCTACTCGCGTGAGTAGGTAAGGGTATAGCCATCAGCCCTAATTGCACTAGGAATGAGAGAACAATCACCTGGTCACTGAACTTGGGAGCTCAGAATCTTGCAGAATTGGGCCCTTGGCAAAATCAAATCAAATGCTCACAATTAATTGTGGTATCTCACCCAAAGAAGTAACTCACCTCTCTAGAAACAGCCAGCAGGGAAACTGTATCCTGACAGACTACTGTGGCATTTCTCCTAGCATCTGTCAAGATGGCAACATCCTAAAAAGAGGATAAGTGTTAGATCTGAATTATTAAAGAGAGTGCCTATAAAAATGCCTTTGAAAAATATAAGATAAAATAAAAGAATATTTCTATCTATATATTAGTGAGATAAATCATGGCTAATAAGCCAGACAGAGTTGCAGGGTGCCAGCAAACTGAAATCTATAGAATATCAGAAGCAAACAGCTTGGAACTCCATGAGAAATATTATTGTAATACATGTCCTGAACCCAGGGGGTTTCCTTTGACAGTAAAGTCTGCTCTTCTGAGGTCAAAGCACCTTTTCTTCAGGGCTCTGGTAGGATCATTTTCAATACTGTATGAGAGGCCCTTTACAGGATCCTGGTTAGAATATTTTGATGCAGTGGTAGTAGCAACACCAAATTTAAGGTCACATCAGCATTCTCATTTCAAGGGGATGAGTCAAAATGAAAAGTTCCCTAACCTGCAGCTGTGCAGTGTGAATTTTGTGGAATTCAGAACCAAAGGTGAACCCCTGTTACCAGCGAAACACAGGGTTTGAAGTTATTCCCCTGCAAAAGAATCCACAGTCCTGCCCCCAATGTACTTTCTGAGCAAAATATGCTACAAAAGAACCACAGGCATTGGTGCTGTGTGTATGGGTAGGCACCCCACTGACTCTACCTGAGTTTAGAGACCTAAATCTTGCTAGGACTTTGCGTAACCTTTCTATGAAGGGAATTAACCATTGGAACAGATTACCAAGGGATAAGGTAAATTCTCTATCTCTTGGGGTCTTTTCTTTAAGATTGAGTGTCTTTTTTAAAGGTGTGCTTCAGTTCAACCACACATTGTTAGGCTAGAGAGAGAAATCAGTTGGTGAAATTCTATGGCCTGTATTAGGCAGGAGGTCAGATAAAGTCATTTTAAGGCAGGGCTTGAGTTATGCCAGAGCGCTCTGGAATGCTGGTCAGGAGAGCCAGAGGGGCCTTCTGGGACATAACATTATGAAGTACTGGAGGTGTAGTCTGGGACTTCTTGTTTTAGAACTAGCACACTGTTAAATGATCCCTTCTAATCTTAAAATCAGTACATTTGGAAAGTTCGGTAGCATTTTGCCTCCAGACTTCCTCTTTCGCCCAACCACAAGGGAGACGAGCATTTTTCTTGTTTATTATTTATATTGCACCAAAGAGAGAAAGATTAAAGTGTCACACACAGTGCTAAACCCTCCACAATAGAAAAGAGGCACAGAGAACACTGGAGAGAAGGAACAGAGAATCGTACTACACTGAATTCCTCTGACTGTGACCAGTCCCACATTTGAATTCTCCTGAATTTCAAAATGTATACGTGTCTTTAAAAATTGCCATAAGAACAGATAATAAGTACAGAAATCATTTCTTTTTTGAAAATTTCCACTCCCATGGTGGAGCTCAAGTTCACTGAGGGTCCATGTGTAATGTTAATTGTACGTTTCTTTTGCATACCAATGGAAAAGACTTTAAAGTTTTTCTGGATGAAATTAAGTGAGATTCTGCTGTTAATTACATTCATGTAATTCCATTTAAATCAATGGGTTAAAAATGAGAGCAGAACTATCAAAAATAATTTGTTATATTGTGTGTATCCAGCAGGTATTCAACTGGCAAAGAGGCACCAAACATTCAGATTTCAATATTATAGCTCATTGGAAAATGGGTTCTTTTTCCCCCACAGAAAATGTTGATAAACCAAAGAGGAATTTGATGCCAAAAATCTGAAAACCTGAAAGGTGTTTTGGTTTTCAGGAACCATAACTGAACATTTTCGGACCAACCTTCTTCCCCCACCCCAATGGGTTTTCAGATTCTGACCTAAAAAAATCAGATATTTGCAAGGAAAATCTATACTTTCCTCAAAAATTTTCTTTTAATGTTGGTGGGAAATTTTCAGTCAGCTCTACTCAATACATTAAATGGACCTCTGGGTTTAGCATACTCAGTGTACCTCTGAAAGCAAAAATTGGCAGATTTCCTTCTTTTCTCATTGTGGGCATTGCTTTCAATAGGCTTTGGAACAGGATTCCTGTGTGGCATCCTGTACTGAAATAAATGTAGGTAGGCATCCTGTACTGAAATAAATGTAGGTAGGTAGGTGTGTAGAGAAGAAGCCTGTTGCAATATGAGAGGTTCATAAATTCTAAGGCCAGAAGGGACCACTGTGATCATCTATTCTGAGTTCCTGTACAAAACAGAAAAGGGGACTTCCCTCAATTAATTCCTGTTTGAACCAAAGAACATCTTTTAGAAAAGCATACAATTTCAATTTTTAAATGACCAGTGATGGAGAATCCATGGCAATCCTTGGTCAATTGTTCTAATGCCTAATTCAAAAACCTTCTTTCTAGCCTGGATTTGTCTAACTTCAACTTCTAGCCATTGGATCTTGGCCAATGCAAATACACAATCCTCTTTCATCTGTTCTATGCTGCAGCAATCACCAGCCTCAGATCTGAAGCTTCCATTAAGATCTGAGATCATAGCCCCTGGTGAAAGTATTCTGTAAAAAGAATAACTTCCTTTTTCAGTCTGATCCAAAGCCATTTAGAGTAAGTGGGATGCTTTCCACTGGTTTCAGTGAGTTTTATATAAAACTCTGAAAGTGGAAAGGGTTCTGTTATATACATTTGCAACACTGGATAAAAACAAACAAGCCAAAAAGTACTGACGTACCCCAAAGCATTTCCCTTTCTTCAGAAAGGCAACTGTCTTGGTGTAAAGCTCTCCTGTCTGTTTGTTGACAGCCACTTTGGTGACCACAGCTGTGCCTGAGAGAATCAAATAGAAATTCTGCGGGATATGGCCTTGCCTGATGACCACTCTTCCAGGCCCAAAACTGAACAATTGAAAAAAGAAATAATATTTTAAATAATAAGGGTCTCAATCTTGAATTCTGTATCCCACCAAATTTCTCCCTCTTTTTCCTTAAGTACTTGGGTTGCAGGCTAAAGGATGATTGTGGTTATCATTGTTATGGTGGCATTTATGAGGCACTCTGGGACGCATATCATACCATTGCATTATTATTAGGAAAATAGAAATTCAATAGTTTATACATTAAGTATGGGATTTTCAAAGGAGACTAAGGGAGTTAGGTATGCAAATCCCATTGAAACTCAGTGGGATTTGAGCATCCTAGGGTAAAATTTTCTAAGTGACTTCAACCCCTAAGTCCAATTTTCTAAGTAATTTAGGCATCTAGGGCTCAGATCCTCACAGGTATTTAGTTTCTTAATTCAGTGGGAGTTGGATACTGAAAGATCTTTGAGTATCTGAATTTAGGAGCCTAAGTCTAATTGAAGGTAAAAAAGAATTAGGCTCCTAAATCACTTGGGACCTTTGAAAATCTTACCCCAAATATCTCCTTTAGATTCCTCCAAAAATTCCAGCCTATGCTTGTTAAAAAAGCCTGAAATAAACCTTTGGATAGAAGAAAGTGCTGGGTTTTACCTTAAGGATTTTCTTAATGTTGTCATTGTTCAGATGTTGGGCAAGTCATATTTTCCTTTCTTGTAAACTAACAAAAGCAGTGAAATCTAGTTTTGTTCCACCCTTCAAGGTCTTCTGAGTAGAGACAGTTTGTTGTTGTTTTTTTTCTTTTAAACAGGACTCTCATATTTGTACAAATTGAACTAAAGCGATTTATTTGTCTATGAAGTTTCAGTGTTCCCAGCTTGTTACTGAAGAGTTACCATTGCTGTTATAAGAGTGTTAGTTTCACAGGACCCTACATTGTGGAAGCGAGAAAATTGTGCCACATCAGTTTGTAGTTGTCATTCTTGAATATGCTCTCTAGGAAGCAAGTCACCAAGGAGGGTTTTAAACCAACCATCATACTGGAAAGCACTTTTAAAATAGGAATGTTTCTATAGTCTTGGTTACTGTGACACCAGTGCTGACCACTGATGTTATGGTGAGTGTATGTGCCTCTTGAGAGATGCCGATAGAAGTTATCTCTGAGAAAGGAGCACAGGATCGGATCACTCTTGCCATCTTTCAAATCTTTCCTATATGTCCTGGCATGCCTCTTCATTTGTTGTGTTTGAAACATGCACTGTAAAATAAAAATCCAGCCCCTCTTCAGATTCCACTGTTCTCCAGGTTTGGCCGTTATAAAATCAATATGGATTAAACAGCAGTAAAACCTTTATGCCTCTTTTTTTTAAAAACAGACCCGTTTGAAATACAAATGGAGCTATTACGGTATTAATCTGCAATACAGCTAAACCCCCAGAATGGCTCAGAAAAGGCTAAAATTTGTGATTTTAAGGCCTCCAGCAGAAATTATTTGTATTTGGTTAAAATACGCTCATTTCTGAATTTTCAGTTGGAACATAGAGGTTCTGCTTTAAACTCATTTTCTTGGTTGCAAGGGATCAAAAGCTCACTCTCCGCTGTGAAAGGAAATATTTAGAATGCAGTTAAATGTACAATATGCTGTCAGGTAAAGTGTCTTTGTAAATACTTAATTCTAAATCCTAGATCCGTTTGCCTGAGACCTGACAGCTCTCACTAGAATTGGAATTTAGGTCATCTCCAACACACCAGTCAGAGGGTCATTTTCTTTGATCACGAGGAAAAGCTGCTAAGAATGACTGTCATATATTGCTTTATCACCTGGGCAAACCTTGTAACCTCTGTAGCAGGCATCCTCACCTAGCACAAAACAAGGCATTTAACTGTGACAATAAATCCATAGAATCGTGCATGTGCGTGTGTGTGTGTGTGTGTATATACTAATATTTGTGAGTGTCTATACATATACAATACAATCTCTTACATCACCTCATTATACCAATTTAATCCCATATCCTGCAAATAGGAGAGGAGACAGGAGGTAGACTGGATGTTCTAATTTTCCCGTCTGGCCTTAAAATCTAGGGAAACACTTAATCATGGGATTAACTTTATGCATGTGAGTAATCAAAATAGGTTTTACATGCTGAATATGTTTTGTCCTGAATCACTGCCTCAGGGCCAATTCGTAGCCCCAGGGAATTCAAATGGGAGTTTTGCCATAATCTTTAATGGAGCCAGGACCTGAGTCTGTGGTGACTGTAATAGTTGCATGTACCTACGTTAAGCAAAGAACTGGTACAACAGGACAATATCATTGCCCTTGGTACAAAAGTATAGACATCAATTCAGAAAAGATTTACCTGTGTGCTTAACTTTAAGCATATAAATAGTCCCATTGATTTGAAACAAGCCCTAGCGCAGGGGACAGGGAGTTAGGGTTCCTGGGTTCTCTAGTCCCTTCTCTGCCATGGACTAGCCACATGGCAATAAGCAAGTGAAGTGACATCTCTGGACCTCAGTTTTACAAAGGCCCCCCTTTGTAAAATGGGGATAAAATTACCTATTTTATATTTCATTTGTGGGAATTCATTTATATTTTGTAGGGATCCTTGCCTGAAAACGAGCACAGAACAAAGTATTAGGATAATGATAGAAATATTAGAAATTATATGGCCTGAGCCTGAGCACCGCAATTACTGCTGAAGTTACTGGGAAACTCATTTCCTATGAAAAACAGGTCAAAAACTTCTGGGGCTTGACTCTACTCAATAGTGTGTGGGCTTGCATTTCCACATACCTAGAAAAATCTATTGTGCTTGTACATGTACATGCTTGAGTGGATTTTCTGAGACTTATGGAGATGTGTCTCTGAATATTGGAGAGCAAAACTGAGCCTTTTGAATTCAAACGTGTAGATATAGAGCTTAATTTCCTCCGTTTTTCATTTTTTGTCATTTTCCCTTGAAGGCAATCATCCTTAGCTTGACTATAGTTATCATTTGCGTCCAGTTAATACAAGTCTTTGGTACCACTGGAAATAAATTTTCCACTGTCGTGGGGCTCTGCTACTACAAGTTACCAAGCTGTGTCAGTTTCACAAGACTAATATTTTCAAAAGCAAGCACCCAATTGACTTAAGGCCCGTTTTCAAAAGTGATTGAATGTTTCGGGACAGATTTTTTAAAGGCATTTAGATGCTTTCACTATAGGAGTTAGGTGCCTAGGTGCTTTGGAGTCTGCAAAGGGGACTTTAGGCCTTGCAATGCCAAGTTTAACTTCTAGGCATCCTGCCTCCTAGTATAATTCACATCCCTGAGTTAGGTGCCCAGGCTCCCTGTACAACCCATAGGAACTGCAAGGCACCTAAGAAAGATTTTCACAAAAGACAGTAAACTGAGTAGGGGGCCACCCAACTAGTCAGGAAATGCTGTAAAGAGCTGTTGTGGCCTAAACTCCATTCCCCAGTGGGAGTTAAGCTCCTACTACCACCCAGGATTCACAGCTGTAAACCTTGTCATGGAGTTAGGCACTTAACCCAGGTCAGTCCTTTCTCACAAAAAATGTGGAGGAGGATGTCTCCTGCCTTATATTTTATAGCCCAGTAGTTAGAGCACTCACCCAGGAGGTCAGAGAGGCAAATTTCCAGTGTCCCTAATTTGTAGCAGGGACTTGAACCAAGATCCCCACCCTCTAGGTAAGCACAAAGAGTATTCAGGGGTGAGTCTCAATTTCTCCTCTTCAAGTTGTTAGGGGTCAGCAACCTTTGCCGGCCCCCATACCAGCCCCGCCCACCGCACCCTCAACAGGTGCCGGGGGTGGGGTCAAAAGGGGGCGGGGCCAGGCCTCAGATTCCCAGCTGGCAGGGGTGGGGATGGGGCTGGCTCACCACCTCCGGTTCCCAGCCGGGGCCGGCACCCGCCAGCGGGTGGGCAGTG
The DNA here is from genome assembly GCA_007922175.1 of Pelusios castaneus. NCBI lineage: Eukaryota > Metazoa > Chordata > Testudines > Pelomedusidae > Pelusios > Pelusios castaneus. The sequence goes on along the minus strand of ML685818.1, from coordinate 11,393,886 downwards.
GCTCCGGGCGGGCCAACCCACCCAACCCATGGCCAGTGCCGGCTCCCGCATGCAACAGGCAGAGGTGGCTCTGGGCGGGCCGACCCATCTGCCCCACTCCCTTCCAGCATCCCTGCCCAGCAGGGGGCGGGACCAGCAGGGGCCAGGAGCCCCATGCCGCAGCTTCTTTTTCCCTGTTGGCTGCACTCCCCAGCGGGGAAGCGTGCTGAGTGGGGTCCTGGAGCCACAGCACCCAGCTCTTGTGGCCCCAGGCTGTTCTGGGGGGGGTGGAGCCAGTGGGGGAGCCGGCCCGCGTGCCACATTTGGCATGAGTGCTGGGGGGCGCCGACCCCTGTGTTACACATTAGAGTACATCTTTAATGAGGGTGATGGTGAGCTTGGGGATAGAGGTAGGATAGCTAATGGGAATGAGGACGTGGAAGTGGAAATTACCATATCTGAGGTAGAAGCCAAGCTTGAGCTGCTTAATGGAACTAAATCGGGAGTTCCGGATAATCTCCATCCAAGAATATTAAAGGAACTGGTACATGAAATTGCCAGCCCATTAGCAAGGATTTTAATGTATCTGAGAACACAGGGGTTGTACCTTATGACTGGAGAATTGCTAATGTAGTTCCTATTTTCAAGAAAGGGAGTGAAAGTGATCCAGGTAACTACAGGCCTGTTAGTTTGACTTCGGTAGTATGCAAGGTCTTGGAGAACATTTTGAAAGAGAAAGTACTTAAGGATATTGAGGTGAATGATAACTGGGATAAAATACAACATAGCTTTACAAAAGGTAGATCGTGCCATACCAACCTCATCTTTTTTTGAGAAGATAACAGATTTTTTGGATAAAGGATATGTGGTGGACCTAATTTACTTAGATTTCAGCAAGGCATTTAGTACGGTTCCACATACAGAATTATTAGTTAAATTAGAAAAGATGGGGATTAATATGAAAATAGAAAGGTGGATAAGGAAATGGTTAAAGGGGAGACTACAGAGGGTCATACTGAAAGGTGAACTGTCTAGCTGGAAGGAGGTTACTAGTGGAGTTCATCAAGGATCATTCTTGGGACCAATCTTATTCAACCTTTTTATTACTGACCTTGGCATAAAAAGTGGGAATGTGCTAATTAAGTTTGCAGATGACACCAAGTTGGGAGGTATTGCCAATATAGAGGAGGATCAGGGATATCATACAAAAAGATCTGGATGACCTTGTAAACTGGAGTATTAGGAATAGGATGAAATTTAATAACGGGAAGCGCAAGGTCATGCATTTAGGGACAAATAACAAGAATTTTTCTTATAAATTGGGGATGCATCAGTTGGAAGTGACAGAGGAGGAGAAGGACCTGGACGTACTGGTTGATCACAGGATGACAATGAGTTGCCAATGCGATGCGGCCATGAAAAAAGTTAATGTGGTCCTGGGGTGCAACAGAAGGGGTATTTCTAGTAGAGATAGGGAAGTGTTAGTACCGTTATACAAGGCACTGGTGAGACCTCATCTGGAATATTGCATGCAGTTCTGGTCCCCCATGTTTAAAAAAGTTGAAGTCAAACTTCAGTTTGCAGTTGCAAACAGTTGCAAAGAAGGGGTACAAGGATGATTTGCAGAATGGAAAACCTTCCCTATGAGAGGTGACTTAAAGACCTTGGCTTATTTAGCCTAACCAAAAGAAGGCTGAGGGGAGATATGACTGCTCTCTAATAATACATCAGAGGGATAAATACCAGGTAGGGAGAGAAATTATTTGAGTACAGCACCAGTGTGGACACAAGAACAAATGGATACAAACTGTCCATCAGAAAATTTAGGCTTGAAATTAGACGCAGGTTTCTAACCATCAGAGGAGTAAAGTTCTGGAATAGCCTTCCAAGGGAGCTGTGGGGTAAAAAACATAGTTGTCTTCAAAACTGAGCTTGATAAATTTATGGAGGGGATGATATGATGGGACAACTTAGTTTGGCAATTGTCCATTTTTTAACTACTGGTGATAGATATGCCAGTGACCTGGGAAGGGGCATTAGATGGGGTAAGTTCTGAGTTATTACAGAGAATTTTTTCTTGACTGGCTGTGGTGACTTGCCCACATGCTCAGGGTTTAACTGATCGCCATATTTGGGGTTGGGAAGGAATTTTCCCCCAGGGCAGATTGGCTTGGGTGCTGGGGGTTTTTTGCCTTCCTCTGTAGCATGGGGTATGGCTCACTTCCTGTATTTTAAAGTCTTTAAATCATGATTTGAGGACTTTAATAACTCAGTCATAGGTTAGAGGTTAATTACAGGGGTGGGTGGGTGAGGTCTTGTGACCAGTGTTCCCTCTAAGCTGCGCGGGTGCGTGGCCGCGCAGTGGCCGTCGCACCCCCTGCGCAGCAGTGAGGGACCCCCGCGCAGCCCCGCTGCTCCCTTGAACCCCCAGGGCAGCGGCTCTGCCGCGGCACACCCGGCCTGCGTCCAGCCTCTGGGCTGGCCCTCCCCACCCCCAGGGTGGGACAGGCAGGCTCAGGCTAGGGTCAGGAGCGCGGGCTTGCCTGCCTGCCCCACGCGGCCGGGGCAGCGGGCTGGCTGTGGCTGCGGCGGGCTCCCTGGTTCCCACCCGCCAACCGCCTCGACTTCCCGGCCCGGGGCCGGGCTAATCCACGGCCTTGGCCACCCAGCGCGGGGCTGGGATCAGCCTCTGGGGCTGGGGTCTGCTCCGCCCCACCGGTGGCTTCCCAGGGCCGCGGTAGGGTCCTCCCCCGCCAGCGGCCTTGGCTTCTTTCTTTCTTTCTTTCTTTCTTTCTTTCTTTCTTTCTTTGCCTGCCTTCTTTTTTCTTTCTTCCTCCCTCTCTTTCTCTTCCTTCTTTCTCTTTTCCTTATTTGTCTTCCTTTTTCTTTCCTTTTTTTCTTTCTCTTCTTTCCTTCCTCTTTCTTCTTTCTCTTCCTTCTTTTTTCTTTCTCTCTTCCTTCTCTTTTTTCTTTCTTTCTTTCCT
>ML685818.1:11330946-11390913 GCA_007922175.1 Pelusios castaneus | reverse complement strand
TTCTCTTCCTTCTCTTCTTTCCTTCCCCTTTCTTCTTTTCTTTTCTTCCTTCTTTCTCTTCCTTTCCTTCCTTTTTCTTTCCTTCTTTCTCTCCTTTGCTTTCCTTTTTCTTTCCTTCTTTCTCTTCTTTGCTTGCCTTCTTTTTTCTTTCTTCCTCTCTTTCTCTTCCTTCCTTCTCTCTTTTCCTTCCTTCCTTCCTTCCTTCCTTCCTTCCTTTTTAAAAAAAAACTTTTAAAAAATTAATTTTAAATAAAAACCTTTCTAAAAATTAAATTTCAATTCAAAATTCATTCAAATTCAATTAAACACAATTAATTAATTCTATTTACAATTACTTTAACTTTAATTAATGCCTATAATTTCTGTCGTGTGAGTTTACACAAATTTTAATCAGAAAAAGTTTTGCACACGGCTTGAAAATTTTGCACACAAGCCGCCAAACCTTAGAGGGAACATTGCTTGTGACCTGCATTGTGCGGGAGGTCAGACTAGATGATCATATTGGTCCCTTCTAACTTAGAATCTATGAGTCTATGACTGGATCAGGCCCCACAGGTGAGTTAGGTGAGACCTCACTTAGTTTTTTAATCCCACCAGGGCTAAAGTGTGAATCATGGTGCTGTGCAGCTTGATGGATCAGTACATAAGTGGATTTACATATGCTCTGTGGCAGAAATTGAAGTGCCATGGGACTTTGCCAGTGGAAATTTAGGAACCATGGAACTTTAGACACTTATAGAGTTATGTGACAGCTGAGCAAAGGTTTTGAGGATCTAATTTTTTGGAGTAGTAGCTGGGCACCTAAATGCTTTTGTGGTTCTAGCCCCAAGTGCCTATCTGCCTCTTTAGGCACCTATATTTCTTTGAAAATGTTACCGTGTATGTCCAACTTTGAGCAGAGCTTTCATCATGGATCTAATTCTCCCCTCACTTATATCAGTTTTGTACTACACTGAGTTAAATGGTGCTAACACCTGATTTATACCAGTGTAAGTGAGAGGAGGTTCATGCCCAATTGGTGTTTCCTTGGATACTTGGTAAGATTCTGAATCCAGTTTCACTGCTGTAATTCCAGTACCTTCAGTTGATCTACATTAATAAGAATCAGGTTTGCTATATGAAAAATCACTGCTTGAGTTTAATTTTAAGATCTCAATCTAAACAACAGCACCAGATAGTAAATATGCAGACCAAATATGAATCAAGGAAATGGACTATGAAGCATCTCAACATCTGTGTAGTCCTTCTAATAGAAAAAAACACCAAGACATGTAGTTTATGTGTTCATCCATTTGTAACATTACATGAGCAAAGATACAGAGATCCAATGCTTCACCTTGCAAAAACTGTTTACTTCCAGCAGTAAATATGATGTTTGTGAAATGAGAATAGGCTATTCTTAACTGTTGTAAGACCACTGAATAATTGAATTATTATTCACTGGAGAAGCAGAGTAATTTGTTACCTGTAAGATTCCAGTGCTCTGAATCAAAATAATTATATTCACAGTGTCATTTAGTGAAATAATAGCACAACGCTCTCCGTGACAAGAAAGCAACCACTGAATGGATTTTGTTGAAATAGCACCAGTTCAGCACTTCTCTTGCCTTATCCATTGTTACTTTGTTATATGGCTAAATAGCTCATTCCACTCTGCTTCACTGGAGTGACAAATAAGATTGAATGAAACTGTATCTATAGAGAAAAGACGGCACAACATTTAATGAAAAAATATGAAGTCATCATTTTTAGGTGAACAAATGACAAAGGGCTGATAATGTTTTTTTAAAAAGCCTTAAATGCTCTTTAAAAATTCAGAGGAAATTCTCCATGGGAGGCTGCTTGTGTTGTGAATCTTTTAGAAAGATAAGTATTCACTGTAGGTGGGTTCCAAATGGCAGTACAGCTAACCACAAGTTGTCAAAAATCATGATCCAGGCCCCAGAAAAATCATGAGAGTGGCTTGATAATTATGAGACTTTAATATTATTTATTATAATTATATTAAAGAGTTATTGCTATTTTTATCTAAGGGACATAGATGGCCCCTCTACACATAATAGGTGAGCACCTCATAATCTAGAGTATTTTGTCCACCTCACCACACCGTGTAGTCATGCATCCCCATTACATATTGGGAACCGAGACACAGAGACTCGGTGACTTGCCCAAGGTCACACAGGCAACCTGTGGTGGAGCAGGAAATTAAACCTGGCTCTCAGTTCCCAAGGTAGTGTTTTAACCACTAGTCCATCCGTCCTCTCACCCTTTCCTCTTTCTGTATCTTTAGGGTGCTCTTGGTCACATGCGTGGACTTAGCACCCCCACTGTGTGAGCCAGAACCTTACTTTCTTTTTTAATAATGAAATCTGGAGCTTTAGGAAAATATTAATTATCATGAGAATTGTAACAAAATCATGAGAGCTAGCAATATTGAAACTTAATACACTGAAAACTAGGAAGAAGAGCTTAAATTTGAGCTAAATGTTAAGGCTTATAACTATCTTCAATCAGTCTGTTCTAAGATTTTGTAGACACATTATTGCCAAATTATTGAGGATGACATTCTTTGTGTCAAGGTCGTGCCCAAAGACCCACATCAGAATCAGCATCCAATTGTTTTTGATCTCTGTGAACACAGCGGAAGACCTGGTCCTTGTCCTAAAGAGTTATAATCTTAGGACCAAATCCTGAAGTCAGGTCTGTATGGGCAATCCATAGCACCCATTTCAAAACCCATTGTCTGGGGGAAAGAATGTTCACCTCCACAGATCCAGTTAGAACTGGGGCTAATTTAAGAGGAGATGTGACAAGAGATATTAATGAATAAGAGAGAAAGAACAAAAGTAAAAGCAATGAGAGCCCATTGTTACATAGGTAGAACTAGCTTGTGTGCAGTTCTTGAGGGTTCAGAGTTATTCAATTAATTATTTTCACTCATGCCTTCTTAATTTCATATCACTTGTCCCCTCTGTTTTCATCTCTGTTAATTGTTGATGACAGTCCTTTATATGCTACCTCTCCTTATCTACACTACAGGCTCTGTTAAGTCAACCTAACAAGGTTGACTTAACGGAGCATCTATACTTAAAGTTGACTTAAGTCGACCTTGTTAAGTTGACTTAACAGAGCCGGTAGTGTAGACATACCCATCCACACTGGCTTTAGGTCGACATAATAAGGTCGACTTGAGCCTTAAGTCGACCTTCAGAGGTGGTGTTATTAAGTCAACTTAAGGAAGCGTTTAAGTTGACTTAATAAGCACCCAGTGTGGACGCAACATTCTGTAAGTCGACTTAAGCGTTGTTAAGTCGACCTAAGGTGCAAATGTAGACGTACCCCTTGATTCTTGTTTTCTGCTTCTCTGCCTGTTTTCCCTTAATCTTTTGCTATTCAAGATGAAATCTGCCCACCTAATACGCTTCCTCAGCATCCATTGAAGTCATTGGGAATTGCTAGGTATTTACCTTCATCTCCAGTGGCATCACAGCAAACTTACCATTCATACCAGCCCTTCTGAGCCAGTTTTTCCTGGATGTGGACTGGATATTCTGAGAAAGTGCTGACCGTTGCTTGCAAAGACAGCATGGCCTGCAGTTGGGGACAGAAAGCAAACAGAGTTCAATGAATTACAATGTTCAGTTAACTAGCACTGAGGTTGCAGGAGGAGGTGAAGATGAGGAATGGTGAGTACTATCGTTCTCCTTAGAGTCAACAGGGAACTGAGGCGTGGAAACTGATGCAATTTTGCCTCTGCAAACCAACATCTCATGAAGGTTTGATCCTGGAAGGTGCACTGAGAGGGAGTCAGGAGCATGCAGCTCCACAGGGAAGGTGCTCAGCAGTTCACAAGATCAGGCCTTGAAGAGTAGAAATTACATGGTTTTAAGGCACAGGAATTAATCTGACCTGCACTAGTGCAGGGACCAAGTGGTAGGTGAGTTACAGCCATTCAGGAGTGGTGGGGACTGGTGCAGCCTTATTGGAGGCTAAGGAAGCCAATAACCACTGGGGCATGGGAACATTACAGCCATGGCTCCTCCTGCCTATGATCTAAACTCTCTCTTTTAGCTCCACCCCTTCACTCTGCCCTGGAATACCTCTTGTGCTGACACTGCTTCAGAGTCTGTGCAGTGTCCAACCCCAACTCTAAACCTGGCCTGGAGGCCCACCATCCCATGGTTATCTCTCAGGAGACGCTGGTGGCTGACTTACTGTCCATTTCCCCCAGCTTAGTTATCAGAAAGAGAGATACAGGGCAATGAGGGCCCTCAAAGCCAATTCCCACAAAGTGTTGAGCAACTCCTGAGAGGTCCTAAGAAGCTGAGGTGAGGGACGAAAAGCTGATGGAAGTTGACTCACAATATGTATAGTATGTATAACCATTATTAAGAACAAAGCAAAACCACACCACAGTATTCAACAGTCGGTTGTAAATGTTACACCTTGCATCAGTGTTAACACCATGTTTTGGACCATAACAGTCTAATACCTTAGATTTTTTTTTAATGGAAGAAGGCATGAAAACAAAAAATGGCCATTTTAAGTCTCCCTCATGCCACAGAAGGGGCAAGTGGAGTGTGTGGGGGGGTAAGCTATACCACTCTATTAGAGGGACACCTATTGAGTTCCTGGGGCAATGAGGTCCCCCACCTAAGGGGAGGAGCTAATGGATCCAAGGCTCAAGTAAGTCTGGGGGACAACAAATGAGAAAATAGGGACAGGGTCAAAATCAGGGAGCTAGAACCGGACACCCAGCGGAGAATCCTGGACAACCCTCACTGGTCCTTGAAGGTGCCTAGGGAGCCAATGGATGTGAAACTCTGCCTGGATTTGTGAGTAAAACTCTACTGGGACTTGCCAGGAGAAACTCTGCCTGGATTTATGAGTGAAGGGAGAAACAAAAATAGGCCCTCTCATCACAGAGCACCTCCCTGTACAGCATCCTACTGGTAAGATGGATGGCTACTTTGGCCAAAGCCAGGAAAAGGTTTTGTGATTGTGGAACCACAGATGGTATATGCATAGAACAGGAGGTGTAGCCAGAACCTGAGAAGAAGGTTCTGGAGGAGCTGGAAAATGGGCTGAAACCTGGTGGATTCAAGACTGATGTGCACCAGGATCCCTCTCACGCCATAGAAGGAGGAAGTGTTGGGGAGAGGGGTGAAACACACTACTCAGTTGGAGGGGCACCTGAGTGAGTAGCTGTGGTGTATGGCTTGGTGCTTGCCTCACAACTGCCATTGATCTTAATTGCTGTGACAAGACATGAGTCCCTTATGGCAAGTGCAACTTAGAAGTATCTTATAGAGTAATCGTTAACATCTACCACATACAGTACTGTGGCTTGTTTTCAACTTTTTTCTCTATGAACACTTTTAGGTTCATGAAGGGAGCTGCATTCTGAAAACAACGTCATTTACATCCAGGCATATCTGCCATCATGACAGTTCAATAGTGGTGCCTCATGAATACTGTGCTTCATGAATAAAAACTGGGTGAGAATAGCCTTGTTTGAGCACAAATCTCTGATTGCCTCCAAACAAATGGAAAGCTTGAAGTTAAATATATAGTAAAGTGAGTTATTTCCAAACATCCACAGCTCTGTGTTTAATCTGAACAGAATAAGTCTGCCTGAGACAGCTGCCTCTAGTCTGTTCTCTGCCAACGATATTTTCAGTCTCTCTCTTTCTCTCTCATTTTTATTTGCAAGGTTTTCATCAAATCAAACCCCCTCAGAACTCATCAGCCCAAAACTGGAGAGAAGTTCAAAGCTAGAATCAATGCCTTAAGCCAAATGGAATAAATTGGAGTAACTCCATGGAAGTCAGCAGAGCTATGCCAATTTACAACAGCTGATGAACTGATCCCATGCGTTTGGGGCTGGATCCAAACACCCCCAATACTTTAGGAAATTTAGGACCCATCTCCCATACTTCAACGCACAGGGGCCTATTTCACTTGCATAAACAACTCAGCTTTCTCAAGCCTTACCAGCTTTATGCCTTCTAAGGTTCGGTTTTCTGGTGGCCCTGAGAGGATGACCTGTGCCTCACAGCTGATAGTTGTCTGACAGAAAAGAGAGGGAAGAAAGAAGCCCAGTCAGTTAGTTACAGGTATTGATCACCCTCTTAGACACTAAGGTCAGAAGGGACCAATATGATCACCTAGTCTGACCTCCTGCACAATGCAGGCCACAAAACCTCACCCACCCACTGCTGCAATAAGTCTCTAACCTGGGAGTGACTTATTAAAATCCTCAAATCATGATTTAAAGACTTTAAAATACAAAGAATCCACTAGCAAGTGAGCCATGCCCCATGCTACAAAGGAAGCCAACCCCCCCCTCCCCGAGCCCTTGCCAATCTGCCTGGGGGGAAAATTCCTTCCCGACCCGAGTTTAAACCCTGAGCATGTGGCCAAGTCTCACCAGTCAGATACCTAAGAAAGAATTCTCTGTAATAACTCAGAACCCGCCCTACCACCCTCCCTTCTCAGGTCACTGGCATATCCACCACCAGTAGTCCAAAACTCGGTCAATTGCCAAACTAGGCTGTCCCATCATACCCTCCCCTCCACAAATTTATCAGTTTTGAATCAAGCTCAATTTTGTGCTCAGTCATTGTGTTGGAACAACTGTGAGGCACATGATTTAAGTTTACATATATGCAAACTAGGTCAGAAATCAGACTTCATGCTTTAAATTTAAGGTGTGAGCCAGCTGCTTCTAAGGGCAGAGAAGGGAACTTTCTTCTGATGATAAAACATAGCATCAGTGGGCTGGTGCAGCATGTGTACATGCTAACAGAGAGGATGAAGAATGTGCCTTCCTCAGAAGTATCAGGTATTGGCCACTAATCAAAGCTGGATCACAGTCTAAGGCTGGGCTTTTCAAAGACACCTACAGGAGTTAGGTGCTCAGTTCTTCATGGAATTTTGATGCCTAACTCTCTTAGGCTCTTTGAAAAAATCTCAGCCTCAATGGATTGCAACAAGGCTGGAAAAAGAAACCTCACAGATGATACTATGGAGAGGCAAGTCCACAGGTGCTTCATTTATGAGAAGCTGCATAAGAGTCCCCTGACTAGATGCTCTGTGATAGTCTGGCAGCTCCTGTGTTCCTTTCTAATATTATCAAGGGGTCCTTCATGTAACAATTGTAGATTTAAACCTTATCTATGTGACATGCCTGTACTTCTCTCCTCCCCCCCCAGGTAAATATTTAACCTATGAAATTGTAATAGGTAACAACATAAAGAAATTATTCTGCCTCTTCCTTCAGTTGACTTTGTATTAATTAGAGTGGGGCCAGATGGGAAGTACATGTACCAGGTACAATTGTGCTAGAATTTACTCTTTACTTTGTGAGGGCCGAGGCTTCTGAATGTAGGATCAGAACCAGCTCTCACTGAAATCTCCCTTTGACATCAATAGAGCAGTGTTGTGCTGGGTTTCCAAAAGGGCACAAGGGAATTAGGTCCTCACCCCATGAAAATTCATTGGGCATTAAATTCTCATAGGCTGCTTCGAAAATCCTAGTCCTTCAGAGTGTTATTGATGCTCACATTGGCTATGTCTACACTTAGAAACTAAGGTCAACTTTATTAAGTCAACTTAATAAGTCTTATTAAGTCGACTTAAAGAGTCTACACAAGACTCTTAAGTCGACTTAAAGATGACCTTATTAAGTCGACCTAGAGAGTCCACACTACACTCTCTAAGTCGACTGGTTAGGTCAAGGAGGAGCGGAGGCTCCAATGGAGCCTCCGCTCCACAGTCCAGGGGGGCTTGTCCAGAAGAGAGCTAGCCCTGAGACCAGCAAACCGTCACCGGCTCTCCCGGCTCCCTGCTCCCCGGGACCGCGGGGCTCCCTTCTGGCCGGGACAATGAGGTCCCGAGGAGAAGAGAGCCCCATGGTCCCTTCTCCGGGACCATGCTCCAGCTAATAGGGGATCACCGGGGATCCCCTGTCGGCTGGAGCACACTCCCTTCTTGCCCAGACCCTGCAGGTCTGGGAAGAAGAGAGCGGGGCTCTCTTCTCCCCGGGACCGCTTGGGTCCCGGGAAGAAGGGACTGCGGGGGCTCCCTTCTGGCTGGGACCGCTCAGTCCTGGAGAAGAGAGTTCAGGCTGCGGCTCCCTTCTCCCCAGGACCCAAGCGGTCCCAGGCAGAAGGGACCGTGGGGCTCCCTTCTCCCCGGGACCCCATTGTCCCAGCCAGAAGGGAGCCCTGCGCTCCTTTCTTCCTCAGGACCGCTCAGGGCTGGCGGCTTCCTGGTCTCAGGGAGAACCAGCCCCGCGTGGGACTAGCTCTCCCCGGGATGAGCTGCGAGTGGCTTCCCGGGAAGAAGGGGGCCCCCGGGGCTCTCCAGCCAGGGTTCTGGGGAGATTCCCTCCAGCTGGAGCCCTGGCTGGGGAGCCCTTTTCCTCAGGACTGTGGCTCCTCTGGCAGAGAAGCTGCGGGTCTGGGGAGAAGGGAGCAGGGGCTCCCCAGGGGACAAGGGAGCCATGGTGGCTCCCTTCTGCCATATAGGGCTCTCTTGTCCCCCCTGCCCTAGGTTGACTTTTAGACCAAGTCGACTTAGGGCATCCACACTGGCTAAGTCGACTGAAGAAATCGACTTAAGCTTTAGTTCGAATTAAAACTAGGTGTTATTAATTCAAACTAGTTTTTCCTTAATTCGACTTAAGGAGCATCTTAAGTCGAATTAAGGAAAGCCCAGTGTAGACGTGGAGTAAATTAAGTTGACTTAAGCCTCCTTAAATTGACTTCATTTCTAAGTGTAGATGCAGCCGTTGGGCCCAGTCCTTTCAGCTGCTAAGGACCTGCAGTGGTACACTTAGTGCCCTTGAATCCGGTGTGTGGAAAGTGTCCAGCCTCTTGCAGGATTGGGGCCTTTGTTGCCATTCTGCATGTCCCTCAACTTCATCATGCTCTCCTTGTGCTCAGTGATGGGCCCCGTTCTCCCACACTGCAGCCCCTCAGGTAAACAACACACTTACATTTCTCAGAGTTTCCATAAAACGAACATGCAAACACAACCTCTTTTATAGGCTCCCTACTATAAAAATGTCACACTCCTGAGAGATAAAGCATACACCCTTCCCTTTGTAAAGAACTGATGAAAGATCAGTTGGAGGGCAGGGAACTCTGATCTCCCAAATTTCTGACTAAGTGGTGGCACATTTGCAAAGTTTAGCAGCTGATTGGACACAGTGTCTGTGGTACATTTGTAGAGGGTAAAGCACCATATGTTCTGAGTCAGTTCATCTCTTTACGGCTTTGTTCAGCAGCAATTAGGTTCCGTGGTCACTGAGTCGCAGCAGGATTTGGGCTGCTACAGCTTTGGAGCTTTCTCCCCCGCTCAGCTGCCAAGAAATGAAGAGCTCCATATGCAGAACAACTGGCATAAGCTTTGTGAGCTACAGCCGCACAGGTGCAGACCCAAAAGCTCTCCCTTCCTCTGCTGCCATCACAACAACATTATTGCTTTCTTCCCCAGTGAGTGTGAATTAGGAGTTTGGAACTGGATGGGAATTGGAGGTGCCAACACAATCTTTTTGGAAATCAGAGAAGACTTAGGAGCAGTTTTTTAAAAAGAACTGCCAGTTAAAACTAGCCACGACAAACTACTAGAACATGAAAAACAACAGAGTCCTGTGGCACTTTTAAAGTGTAAGGAACCACTTCGCAGTGTAAGGAACAATTCTACATCACTACACAAGGTAGTGACTGTCTTTCTTATATGTTTGTACAGCATCTACCACAGTGGACCACTGATCTATTATTGGGGCGTTACGGTGCTGCTACTGTACAAATAATAAATAATGCATAGCAGAGAAATAGATTAAGACAGAGTTTTCCAAAGGAGCCAAAGAGAGTCGGGAGACCCAATTGCCCTTAAAATTAATTACTTGGGTGACTTTGAAACTCCCAGAGACAGAGAGTGTAATACAGTCATTAGAACTCAACCATGGGTGCCTGGGTATCTGTTCCTATTCCCAACTCTGGCACTGACTTATTGATCTTGGTCAAGGAACTTCACCTCTTCATGTCTTAGGTTTTGCACTGTCAAATGGGGATACTATTTCCTTACCTCGCAAGGGCAGTGTCAGGACTAAGTCAGTACTTAGTTTTTATACAATATGAAAATATACAATGTGAAAATGTAGAGGGATGTGTAGTATTGCTGCTAATGTTAATAATCATTAGAAAGGTCTCACTGTCATTTTCATCTCCAATTTTCATGATTCTTTGAAGCCAACTGAGACTGGCATCAGTGAACAGATTCCTTAAACCCTCTCCCCCATCTTGCATGCTCACATACTGTAAGCTACAGTCTGGCTCAAAATATGCTGATGGTGAAGTTAAATAATGAAGAGTCAAGTTCCACAGTTCCCATTTTTCAAATCTGGTCCCATTTTAAAATGGATGAAGCATTTATGAAGGGCGTTGGAGCCCTGCCCATGTCAACTGAATGCTCCAGTGAAGTTTGCAGGAATGTGGCATTGCTGAGTCATGCTTTCTGGAGTGATACGTGACAGAGAACTTCTGGGGACCATTCTGAAATGACTACTACTTATTTGTGTGCTTGAGGCCCCAATTCAGCCTTAATTTTATGTGCATGCTTAATTTAAAGCATGCGAATAATCTAATCTCAATGACACTTGATGGAACTACTCCTACTTAACTGCTCAAGTTAAGCATATGCTTAAATTCTTTGCCGACTCATGGTTTGCATGAATGGCCTCTATGCACCCACTTAGAGTGGCTGGTAGAAACATTCGGTTCCTATTAGTGAGGTCAGTGAAATGTATTTCTTTTGTCTGCAGGTCGCCTTTAATTTTCAGAGGCTTTACACTGAGAAGAATAGAGGTTTTTCAGAAGCAGAAGTATCATGTTATCAAGTCAAGGTAGTTTGGAAGACTCATTCTACAGCTATTCTTTAATCTCTCAGGCTTTGGGGTATTTTTCCAATAAGGAGCACTAACTCAACTAAATCTCACAAATCTGGAGAGTTTTCCCAAAGGCTCCCAAACCTTTGGCATGCCTGGAAATTATAATGCTCACAGAGCTGTGTTTCTAACATCATTGATTTTATGAGTGCGTCCCTTAAATGCACTGTGTTAAGACCTTTTCCTCCAGAGACCTCTGTACGTGAATCATTTTGCAAATTTGAGTGGTTCCTATTGAACTGTCTGCATAGCAGGGGCTGCTCATGTGTGCAAGTCTTTGCACGATCAGGCCTTTTGAATGCAAGTTACAATCAACCACCCCTGATTTACACCCATGTTCCGTACAGTACCTCTACTTTAGCTTTAAAATAAGAACAGTCAAAAAGGAAGTTTTCAGTCTGAGTCCTGGGTCCAGTGAACTGTAGCTGGGCAAAGGATAACACTTCAGCTCTAGACTCTGCATAGTCCCTGCAGTTAAAACAACAGCAACATAAACACCAATTCAATGCGTGAATCATAATGACCAATCCAGTAATCTCAAAACCGTGCTTTAAAACCTATATCCAACAATATCCAAAGAGAGGCATAACCTCATTTTCTGCACCCTCCTCATTATGCCAAAAACTGAAATTTAACATAGAATATAGCTCTTCCTTGTCAGTTATTGTTAGCTTTAATCTGTACAGACATAATTGAGAAAACAGATGCTAAATCATAAGTAGAGACTTCCAGATTTACCCGAGTGAAAGGGGTGATGTTTATAGAGCCATTTTTGGTTAGTCTAATATTTGCAAATGGGTTTAACATAGAAATATATTTAGTTTGTTCTCTGGGATCACCAATAACATCAGCTCAGCTCCCAGAAGAGGGGATGCTGCTCCAGTAGCGGAGGACTTTCAATACACTGAACTAGGCTCTGACCCAGTTACTCACCCATCGTATTTCTATGGCCCCAAGTAATACAAGAATAGGTTCCATTGTAATCAGGGGAAAACCTTTCTCCAGGCCCCAGCTCATGTAACTCAGCTTTGTGTTCAGTATTTCTGCAGGGATGGGATAGGCAGCCATCCATTCTCTCCTCATCCCCATGTACTGTGGAAGCTTGTCCAGCCTATTTCCTACTTTTATCAACCCAGTAACTCAGTCATCTTCTGTAAGATCAAATGCCCAGAGGACCCCTACACACCAGTTCTTATGGCCCCATCACACACCCCTCACTGCTGCCTCACAGGAAATCCCACAGCATGAAAGGCGTGTTTATCCATGGTGGGATCTCACCAATCCTCCTGCCCCTGAACATTGTGCAGGTCTATAACTGTACCCCTATTGTGTCTTTCACTCATTACGCAATAAAAACAATGGGAAGAAACCACATAGGCACAACTGGATCTCAGATAACTGTATTTACTAAATATACCCAAATGTGTCAGGCCTACTGATGTATCAAACACTGCTCTGATTGATTTCTGGTGGCTTCTTAGATAAAAAAAATGATGAGCCCCATTACAGGGTTCACACACTATCTAAAATTCTATTGCTAGAGTGTCCTCCTCAGCTGCAAAAGAGAGGTTTGGATGTGTTCCATGAAGACCCTAATTCAGCCAGGTATTTGAGCATAGTTCTAACATGAAGAACTGGTGTCTAAGGACGCAGAACTGTCATTAGTGTGAATGTAGGTTATAAAAGGCTTCTATGGCTATTAGAAAAAACTGCTCATGATGGACTGGTACTTTAAACGGTTATACGAGTAATGGAAAAACTTTTCCCCATGTGGTTAGATCATTCTGAAAGAAAATCAAATTTTGAGTCTACTGATCCTGGACACTGTCTAGTCTTTCGGAGCTTAGATTCCTTGGAGAGCTTTCTTGTTTAGCTTTTCCACTTAGCTTCTTCTTCAAATTAATACTGGTTCTCTTTTCTCTGACTACCTCAAGACCTCAGTATACTTTAGCAGGCAGTCTCTCAAGACTCACAGCCAATAAGAACTGAAGAAGGTAATCTTAGTAAACTTTCTTCTGAGCCGTTCTAGCTGATGAGACTATATATAGACGGGTGGATAATTATAAACAGTTCTATAAATGTGTATGTGTGGGTAGATAGACACGAGAGTCAGAAAAAGAGAGAGTAAACTTGATGATATTGTCAGAAGCAGCTTCTGGGATAGGTGAAGCACGTGCCCGTCTAGGGCCCTGAGCAGTAAGGGTCCCCATCCCCAACTCAGTGGACAGAAAATGCAGTTGTCTGCTTCACCTACCCCAAAAGCTGTATCTGCCTCAGTCAACAGCAGGAATGCTCCGAGCCACGGCAGGCACAGACAGCCTGGGAGGGGGCCTTGGGGAGGGATGGGGCCCCCAGCGGGGACCCAGGGCTGTGGGGGTGTTTAGGGGCCCCCAGAGGGGAGCTGGGGTCATGGATGGGGTGGGGCTGGTGCCAGAGCTGCGGAGAGGGCCGGGGCTGAGGAGGGGGCCGGCTGCAGGGGGAGGGCCCATGGGGGGAGGGATTTTGGGACTGGCGGCAGAGTGCCTATAGGGTGCTCCACAATCAGCCTTCACCTGGGGCCCCAGACAGCCTAAGGCCATCTCTGAATATTGTATAGTATGACGTTATTAATCGTATTTCTTATTTGTATTCTCGTAGCACCTAGAAGTCCCCATAAGGGACTGGGACCTACCCACACTTAATGAAAAGATGGCCACCACTCAAAAGAATAAAGGGTGATAATTTGTTACTTGTGAGGTATGCAGTCATCCTAACCCCTGTCTATAAATCCTTTGTGTCGTCATGTAATAAATATTATTAAGGATATAGACCTCTGGATAGAAAAGTTATTGTTAAACTAAACCAAAATTTGGAATATCCATCCTGTGGGAAATTCCAGCATTGCAACATTTGTTTTCCTTGTAATTTTGGATAAAAACTGAAATCTCACTTTTTTTGCAGAACAGAAGTTTAAACACATTCTATTCAGTAGTGTTAAAATGTTTTATTTCAACATTTGTAGTCTAAATTAAATCAAAATGTTTCATTTTGTCTCATTGAACTGAGCAAAAAGGCTTTGTTTTGAGTCAGTTCAATATTAAGCTGCATTTTCCCATAATATCCTACTGCTGCTTGGGAGCTGTAGGTTGGGAACCTGATGCCCTCATTCCTTCTTATGGAACTGGCTCCCTGGCTGCTCTACATCTCTCAAAAGGCAATATGTTGATAAGAAAATGCAGTTTAATGTTTTGTGAATTGATTCAAAGCTAAATCTTTCAGGTCAGTTCAACAAAAAAATCATATTCCGATTCAGGTCAAACCAACCAGAAATGAAGTATTTCATGTTGATTTTCTTTAATGGAAAAATCAAAAATTTTGAAAAAATTCTTTTTTGTGGAAACTCCATTTTCCATCAGAAAATCATTCCAATAGAAAATTCACAACTAGCTCTAGTTATTGAAAATTCTGAACCATATAGGAATGTAAACTTGTTGCATACCTTTTTATGCTCATTTTCCACAAGCATTCCTGTGAGTAATGAATAATTCATATTGTTACAAAGGAAGGTGTTAATGGCTGCCCTCAATCACAAACGTTGTTAAAGCTGATGGGTATCCTAACCACCCTTCTTTCAGGTTTAATGGAAGGAGTAATTAAATCATGAGGGAGCAAAGAGACAAAGCTCCTTGGGCACATGTTTAGCTGAAAGGCCAGCTTGGAAACTGTTAGCAAAGAAACTGCCTGCTGTTGTTTATTCCTGCTCTGTTCAGGGAAATTGGACTCTTCATTCATTCTTTGTAAATATACAGTACTGCACCAAACCCACTTACTTAATTAAAAAGCTAACCCTGCATAGGTCTGAGACCTAACACACCCACATATTCAACTATCCTGACTAACCTTGGGTGAAACTAAGGGAGCTCACCAATAAAATTGGGGCAGGGGGAGTCTAGTGCTTTGATGTCCCCCACCTCAGGAATGTTCCTAACAAAAGTTGTTGCCACCAAAGTTTGTAAAATAGACATACCCAGGCACTGGGAAATAGGGAGGATACAGAGAGACTCAACAAATGGTATGGAGATAAGTTCCGACCAGCAAACCTATGCTGATCTTCTGCACAAGGAAGGTCATCAATTTGGGCATGAGACAGAAAATGTAAAAAACTTGGGCTGGGAGGAGGACACGTAAGTGCCAGTGCATAAATAAAAATTGGTTACATGGCGTATCAGAGAGTTGATAGGTTTAGTAGAGTTTAAGGAGGTAGCTAATTTTATCTAGAGAAAGTAAATGAAAAACAGTGCTCTTTGGAGCTAACTCCAGGTTGCAGTACAACAAGCTGTGAGACATCACCCCCATGCATGACCATGATGTGTATGGACACTAGAAACCCCAGATGAGTGGATCCTACCTGGCCATCAGGTGTAATTTGTCTATATATTGCGAGCTGTGAGCATAAAAGATTGTCTTGGCATATGTGTTGTGTGTGTTGCTAATAAATAGATGTTGCGAGCACAGCTGTGAAAAGCTCCTTCACTTGGAAAAGATCGTGGCAGACCCTTGGGCTATGTCTACACTATAAAAAGTTAGGTCGACTTTGTTAAGTTGATTTAATAAGGTCGACTTTAAGTCGACCTAAAGTCGACCTTATTAGCTCAACTTAACAAAGTGGTTTCCCTTAACCAATACTTAGTAATTCGACCTAACTTCCCTTAGGTCGACCTAAGAAAGAGGACTTGTGTCCACACTGGGCTTAGGTCGACCTAAGGAAGGGTTAGGTCAACCTAAGGAGGGTTAGTTCGAATACCCGCGGTTCTTATTAAGTCGACCTAAGCCTTCATTAGGTCAACGTAAGGACGCCTCTTAAGTCGACCTAATGAAAGCCTAGTGTGGACAGGGATTAAGTTAGGTCGATTTAAGTCTCCTTAAGTCAACCTAACTTGCCAGTGTAGACGTATCCTTAGTGTCCTGAGTCCCATGTGTAAGAGTGGGTACTTAAATTAACCAGGTTTCTCCTGAGCCCCACTCGTAAGTGCCTTACGACCTGAGCCCTCAGAAGGGAAAGGGTGTGTGGGGGATCTAAATTGATGGCATTTCTCTTTATGATCCCTCGGCAAGACACGGGCAGGGCCCTAGATTGTGAAGGTAACATTTGCTTCGCAACAAAATTTATTCTGCCAAAAGCCAAACTAGTTTCTAAAGGTTACAGTAAGTGATCCTGGCCCTAATTCAGCACATGCTTAAGTCCCATTGACTCATAGCCTATTGTCTTCAGTAGGACGTAAGCACATGCTTAAAGATAAGTGCATATTTAAGTGCTATGCTGAGGATGCAGTTTAGAGAACTGAAACATTAACATGTGACTCAAACATGTGACTCAAACATGTGACTCAAACGGTTAGTTCGAAGTAAGCAATTAGTTCGAACTAACATGGCCACATTGGTTAATTCAACCTAACTAGTTCGAATTAACATTTAGTTCGAATAGCATATTCAAATTTATTAGTTCGAATTAAGGAAGCCCTTAATTTGAACTAATGAAAGCCTGGTGTAGCCATGGCTTTAGTTAGTTCGAATTAAGCTTCCTTAAGTCGAACTAACTTGCCAGTGTAGACATAGCCACTGTGAATAATTCACAATGATAGCTTCAGAATTGTTTACACAAACAATTTATGGAACAATTATAAATAATGACTGCATTGGTAAAAACAAGGTAATCCCAAACACACCAAAAAAGACTAAATTCTCTGCATACATTACTTTTTGCAAATTGTCAGTCTGGTTCTAAATTATGGATAGATATATATAAATATAAAATGTTCTCTGACAGATGTGAAGAATGAGCTCTTTATTGTGTAGCTGTTAATCATATCATTATTTTGCTTTTTACCCTACTTACACTGTTTTCTGCTCATCTTTTCAGGAATGGCTACATGTAAATCAAATATTTAAAAAAACCTGTTCAGTTTGATCTCTGTTCATGTTAACTGCAGGGTTTCATTTCTGCCTGCTACAGAAGAAGCCTTACCTGTATATTTTAATGAGATTGCGAATGACCTGGATGACCAAAACTGCCCTACGGAATTTATGGAGACACTATAATACAAGAGAAACACATTTTTATAAACAACTAAAAAACATGTCTGTTTTAAATTTAATTATTTTTCTACAGGTTTTTACTGCTTAAGAAAAAGCATTTATTTTTAAAAATGAGTGTTAGAACTCAGTTAAGAAGAATGAAGAATTTCATATGGTGCTATTTTTTCCCCACTTTTTTGTGTTAACCTACATAGATACTCTGAATCGACACAGTTCATTAGTTGCATTCTTGAGTTACACTCACATTGGGTCATATTTTTAAAAGGATCTAACTGACTTAGGCATCTAAGTCTCACTTTCAAAACTGATCTACGTGGTAAAGAATAGAGCTGTGTAAAATGTTTGAGCAACATTTTTTTTTCAGCAAAAAATGCAGGTTTGGGTCAATCAAAAACATTCTAGAATTCATTTTAAATTCACTGAATTATTTCAGCTGAAAAACAACCAAAAAATCTGAACATTTTGTTTGACTATTTTTGATTTGACACAACTTTTAGTTTTGAAATTTCCTTAACTTTTTATTGAAATTTTTAAATCATAAAAAGAAGCCTGAAATTAAAATAAAAAGTTACATTTTAAATTGAACAAAATGTATATAGTTTGATCCAAAACAATTGTTTTCCACTGAACCAAAAAATCAGTTATTGGCAGTTCTATCTAGTTAATATTTTAATAGGCACATATTTATTAACCTCTATATGGCAAAGAACTTAACACATAGTTAAGTTTAAGCACATACTTAAAGACATTGAAGTCAATCTGACTTCATATAAACTATAACATATAACATATGTTATAACATATAAACTATTATCTTATTAGTAATAATTAATGTGGTATCCAGTTTGTCTAATGTGAATTATATCTGCTGTAAAAACACCCCGATGTTAATCATTGGTGGGATTTTCTCCCACAAAAACTCATGCGACAAATACATTTGTTAGTCTTTAAAAGTGCCACAGGACTCCTTATTGGATTTAAAATGTCTTTCAAAACCGTGCTCTCAAAGACATGGGGTCCCTTACACAGAGGTTCTGAAGGCAGACAAGCTCATTAAGCAAATTCAGAAGTATCTTTTGGTTAAGCTATGTTTTAACACTTTTTTGTTTACTAAGATTTGTGGGTACTATAGCTGGTCAGGAATTTTCTGTCAAAATGATTTTTCCATTGGGAAATGTGGTTTCTGCACAGGGAAATTTCTATTTTGCTTTTTTTTTTTTACAGGAAGATTGAAATGACATAGTTTGTATCAGGTCAGTTAGATCCAAATGAAAACATTTTGGATTGCCTAAACTGAAGAAAAATATTTTGTTTTGAGTCAATTTGACATTAAACTACCTTTGACTATGATACTGTAGATGGAGATTCATGGGAGCTATAGTTTGGGTACATCATTCCCCCATTCTCTCTTAGGGTACGTGTACTCTGGAGGATCTGTTAAGTCGATTTAACAAGGTCGACTTTAAGTCAACCTTGTTAAGTCGACTTAGAGAGTCCACACTGAACACTCCAGTCAACTGCCAGCATCCACACTGGCAGGTGCTAGGTCGACGGAAGAGTGGTGCATTGTGGGTAGCTGTCCCACATTGCATTGAGGCCTGGAGACCAATTAGGTCAATTTAAGGGCACTCCCTGTCCACACTGGCTTAACTCAACTTAATAAGGTCGACTTACGCGTTAAGTCACCCTTCAGAGATGGTGTTATTAAGTCGACTTAAGAAGCACTTAAGTTGACTTAATAAGCGCCCAATGTGGACGCAGCGGTCTGTAGGTCGACTTAACCATCCTTAAGTTGACCTAAGGCTCCAGTGTGGATGTACCGTTATTGTCTTGCCAAAGATTTCATACTGTATCTCGGATTACATATTGCAGTGTCTTCTCTGAATGAGTCATGTGGTGCATCATAGGAAATATAGTTCGGCCATGGAGCCCAGTCAATAGGGAAGAATGGGACAAGAAGCCCCAAAACTACAACTACAACTCAGAGGTAGATGCAATTTAATGTCTAACTGACTCAAAACAAAATATTTTAATTCAATTTAACATGCTGAAATAAAATGTTTTGATTTGGGAATGACGAAACATTTCATTTTGATCAAAAAAATATAAGAATGAAATGTTTTGACATTTCTAAATCAAAATTTTTCTGAATTCTTCCTTCTGTGAAAAATTTTGATATTTTGACTTTTTGTGTGATTTGGTATGAAAACAAATGCTATTATACTGGTAATTCCTGTGGGATGGAAACTATAATTTTCCACTCAACTCTAATGGGGACATTTTATATTATTCTCAAGCATATCTTCAAAATGTTAGTGAATTCCAAATATTTAACACATTTTAGCACAAATTGCACATCTGAAAATTCAAACCACTCATTTGTTCTACCTTATACTTCCTTTTTAAAATATTGTCACCCAATCATAGAGCAGAAATTATACCACACAATCAAACACCACATGAATAATAACAAAAATTATATCATCAAAGTGAGCTATTTGCAAACAACATATAATCTGGACATTAGTTATCATAACTATTTGGCCAAAACTTATGCAAATGATTTGTGAACTAAAAAAAAGGTTATTTTTCATTCTGAATATTATTCAAGCAACTAATTTGACCACCTCTCCCCCAGCAATGTTTTTTTAAATCTGATTTACATTCCCTGTCTTAATTATATTTAGATCAGATAACTTTTTTCACACAAAATAAACCCTAAATTACCACTGTGCAAACTCATGAGGTTTTTAAAACCAGTTCTTTAAAGGCAAAATAAAATCCAATCACAGAGAACTTAATGAGAATAATCAGTTTCACTTTCAGACTTCCATATTGCCATGCACTCTCATTGGCTGCAACTACACTTGTAAATTAAGTCGACTTAAGCTTGCTTAACTCGACTTAATTTACCCTGCGTCTACACCACAGTTTCCTTAAGTCAGCTTGCTTAAGTTGCAAGTTGCTTAAGGCGACTTAAGGAAAATAAAGTTGACTTAATTAAAATTAAGTCGACTTTATAAAACCTAGATTTAGTTCAACTTTAGGCTTCATTCGACTTTTTAAAGTCGACTTAAGCCAGTGTAGACGTGAGGTAGCCCTAAGTCGACTTAGGGCTACCCCAGGACTGCACCAATGCCCTCCCTACCAGGGGGGGGCACAGGGGGACCCTGGCCCACCCTGCCCCTATGCCCTGCCAGGGTCCTGTCCCCCTTTGCCCCATTGTACCCATGTACAATGGGGCAAAGACTGAGCTCCCTGGCACTGGCCACCTCTGCCCCCATGGACCTACCCTAGGTCCCCCTAGCCCCTAGAAGTTGACCTAGGCATCCAGTGTGGACGCTCTAGGTCAACTTTGGAAGTTCCCCCCAAAGTCGACTTAAAATTTAAGTGTAGACTCACTAAATCGACTTAGCTAAAGTCGACTTAAATTTCCAAGTGTAGACATAGCCATTATTATTAGTGGTAATTATTTACATTACAGTATAGCTTATTGAGCCTCAATTGAAATGGGGGTCCTATTGTGTAAGGTACAGTACCAGCATTTTGACTTACTGCCCTTCTCCTGAACAGTGTATAATCTAAACAAACACAACAGATCAACGTTGGGAGCGGTGAAATGCTCAGCTATGGTGGGATGGAGTGGGAATTTTCTGTAATATTTTATATGAATATTGTGTGTACCTCAGTTTCTCCTATATGCTGAATTGTTAACTAAGTTGCAGGAGAAGGTTGTTAACTAAGTGGCTAGGCATCCGTCACATCTGCAGAGACCCAGGTGTGACTGATGTCTAGTTGTCTTGGACCTTGGCCTCACGTTCATGGAGAGTCCAAGAAGACAATGGCTACTCCTATCACCCAGCGATTTGATACCTAGCTACCGCTGTCCATGGATGGCCCACCCCCCTGTAGGAAGCCAATTGTGTTTGCCCAGAACAAGAAGAAAAAGCTTAGGTATGGCAAGATGGGGCATTGTTAAATATAGGCTGCTGAAAGCTGGAGACTCTCTTGAATTGGGACGAAAGAGAGCCAGAAGACTCTGGGCTAATCAAGAGGTATCAAGAGCTGTAACTTTCTGTTCTCTGTGCTAACCAAGGACTTTTTACACTGTGCTCCAGATATATAATAAACCCTACTGCTTTTATAATGCTGGCTGAGTCACTGCAGTTGATGAATGTGGGGTGCATTGCTCCTTTTGGGCACACAAGTCTCTCTTGGGTGTGCAAATCTCCCTCAAGGGTCCAACTCAGGAGGACTCACTGAGTTGAGCTCACCAAGTGAAGCAAGAGTGTCAAAGGCTTTGAGATTTGGTCCAAGAAAGTGGTGAAGCCAAGTGGCTTTTCCTTTGCAGTGTGACCCTTAGGGAGATGGCACAATGAAAGAGTCCTTTCAGGAAGTCTTAGAGCTATTCAGGAGCGTTGGACCTGTGACAAAAGGTCATAGAAAAGTCTGTGGCGGAACAAGCAATACAACTCGGGCTTCCTGAGTCCCTGCCCAGCTTCTGTTCATTACAGCATGCTTATCCCCTTCAACACTGCCTTTTCTTATACCTAAAATACTTGCTCCTCATATCCCATCTGTTTTCATAGAATCATAGCAGATTAGGGTTGGAAGGGACCTTAGGAGCTCATGTGGTCCAACTTCCTGCTCAAAGCAGGACCAACCCCAACTAAATCATCCTGGCCAGGGCTTTGTCAAGCCAGGCCTTAAAGAGCCTCTAAGGATAGAGATTCCACCATCTCCCTAGGTAATTCATTCCAGTGCTTCTACATCCTCCTAGTGAAAAAGCTTTTCCTAATATCCAATTTGAGACCGTTACTCCTAGTTCTATCATCTGTCACCACTGAAAATAGCTTAGCTCCATCCTCCATGTACTCCCCCCACCCCCCGAATTTTCAGGTAGTTGAACAGTTATCAAATCCCCCTCACTCATCTCTTCTGCAGACTAAACAAGTCCAGTTCCCTCAATCTCTCCTGATAAGTTATGTGCTCCAGTCCCCTAATCATTTTTGTTGTCTTTCACTGGACTCTCCCAATTTGTTCACATCCTTTTTGTAGCGGGGGGCCCAAAACTGCACACAATATTCCAAATGTGAACTCACTTCTCATCAACCCCTCCCAAAAATCCCTGACCCCAAGTATAAAAAACAAGCAAATTAAAATAGCCACTAATGCCTATAATCACCTGTAAACTCTTTTCAGGCTGGTAAAATATGGTTGACCCTGCCACTTTTCAAGGAGCCAACATTCCCACATGCAACTATTGGTTTCTATGCAGCAAGAGGAGAACTCTCCAAAGCAGAATGGCTTTACCTATGTCAATTGGATTGCAGGACTTCCAGGAAGACATGTGACACCAGCGTCTCAAAATTCTGAGGTATGGCCTGAGATCTCCATGAAGTGCACAAAAGATATTGCTATTGTGACCTAATTAGCCAGGGTGCTGCTTACATACTTAAATCATGGGCATTAGAGAGGACCCTTAGGTTGTACACCAATCTGGTTTGCAATCAGCCATGTTTCTGCTTTCACTGAAAACCAAGCTTCCCATTGGATGAGCCAGCAGTGCCCTGAGAAGTTATTTTCATTATCCCTAATAAATCTTACTGCCCATAGCAGGCGTGGGTTGGCCCAGGTTTCGTGGAATGCTGTGAGCCTCTTGCCTTGCCTATATGTTTGTTTCTGTTGCCAAGCAATGCTATTGGCCTTTTATCGGGTAGGCTTCTTCTGTCCATTTGCTCCACTGCTTTGTCCTGCATGTGATGACAGCCATTTCAGTAACAGGAAGGGAATGGAACCCAAACCATGGAGAATCTAGGCTGAATTTAGAAAGTAAGATGTGGCAAGATGAATAGTCAGGACTGAAAAGGATAGTTGTAGTGAGGAGGAGGTATAGTGATCAAAGCATTAACCTAGAACATGAAAAAACTTGGGTTCAGTTCCCTATTCTGACATAAACTTCCTGGCCAAACCATACAAACCTGGATCCTCAAAGAATAGGGTTAGGCATCTAAATACTTTTGAGGATCTGTGCCTCAGTTTCCCATCTGTTAAGAAGAGATAATCACAATTCCCTACCTTACAGAGGTGTTGTGAGGATAAATATATGAATGATTATGAGATGCTCAGATACCACAACAATGGGTACCATATAAATACCTAAAACAGATGGGGAGGGGAGACAGTAACATACTTGAAGGAAGAGGGAACAGAGCTGTGAGGGCAATTTTCATGACGAGCTGATGCACTATGTCCAGTTCATTCCTTGTCTTCCGCTATAAATAGTTGGGGGGAGTGGCGAGTGTGCGAGAAGAGGAGAGAAGAAACTGGAGGAGGGAAAATTCTCTTTTGCCTGGGTGCCAAGAAAGTAAAATGAAAGGACATTAAAGAAACAAGAAAGGAGCTTGTCAGAGGGGAGAGAGAGTGTTTAAAGTGGTGAAAGCAATTTAGTTTAACATCAGCATTCTGCATTTTATGGGGCCTTACTGGAGAGAAATGAACAGAGCTTTTACTGGGTTTTATTTAAGTATGTACTGAGTAGGCAGTTTAGAATACTTAGGCCAATTATGGGAGAACACCTGGTGTATATATGAAGAATAATTTAGATTGAGATAGCTGAATATTGAGTTAGGAAATTGGATAAGGTGGATACATTGTGTTAATCTATTATTAAAGATGATGTCGTCATACAGTCTGTGCCCATTTCAGCATATGGCTAGGACTTTTCCAATTCTTACCAATGCAGCTAGAATAAGGATGTTTGTACTGGTAACTTAACAAAGGCTAGGGGTGGAGGGTGGCACACAGACTCATCCGTGGCCATTCCTATGCTGCAGCAGTGAACACACACTGTTGCTTGATGTGACAGCATAGGCTTGTCTCCCACACCGGGGTCCTTCACAGTTTTGAGTACCTCTTGCTTATCAGTGCCTCTGTGAATCTTACTAATGTTACCATCACCAAGTCCCCATCACAATCCCTGTGCAGCACTTCCAGCTATAGTGACCTTTGTCCCTTAGCCCTTTCTCGAGAAAGAGGAAGGAATATCACCAACCAGAGACCTCACTTCCTATGGACTCTACAACCCACTTCCTCCTTTTGACTTCCTTCCTCTGCTTTTAACTAGCTTCTCCATGGATGGGATAATTAGCTCAGCACTCCCCATGGGCTTAGGCAATCAATTACTCCATCATCACCTCCATCAGGCCTTTCTTAGTGTAGCTAATTACTGTTTGCACAGTGGATCACCTCCTAGCTTTCCACATTCTCTCACACTTGGCTCTTTGGACATCTGGCAAATTTGAGAAAAGCCTGGGTATTGACTTGCAGCATGTGCTCCACTGAAAGGGCTCTTGAGGTTTTTCTCCATTACACCAGAATCGTAGAATGGTAGGACTCGAAGGAGCTTAAGAGGTCATCTAGTCCAATCCCTTGCATTTATGACAGAACCATGCATTATCTAGACTATCCCTGACAGGTCTTTATCTAACCTGCTCTTAAAAATCTCCAGTCAATGATGGAGATTCTACCACCTTCCTAGATAACTTATTCCAGTGCTTAACTATCCTAGCAGTTAGGAACCTTTTCCTAATGTCCAGCTTAAACCACACTTGCTATATTTTAAGCTTGTTGCTTCTTGTCACATCCTCAGAGGTTAACAAGGTTTCACTCCTCACTCATAGGTTATGTTTTCTAGACCTTTAATCATTTGTGTTGCTCTTCTCTGGACTTTCTCCAATTTGCCCAAATCTTTCCTGAAATTAGGGGCCCAGAACTGGACAAAATAATCCAGTTGAGGTCTAATCAGCATAGAGAAAGCATTAGAATTTCTTTTCATGTCTTGCTTAAAACATTTCTGCTAATAAAGTTCAGAATGGTGTTTGCTTTTTTTGCAACAGTGTGATGCTGTTGATTCATATTTAGCTTGTGATCCACTATGATCCCCAGATCCCTTTCTGCAGTATTCCTTCCTTGCCCGATTTGTATGTGTGCAACTGATTGTTCTTTCCTATGCAGAGTACTTTGTATTCGTCTTTTTTTAATTTCATCCTACCTACTTCAGACCATGTCTCCAGTTTGTCCAGATCATTTTGAATTGTAATCCTATCCTCCAAGCACTTGCAACGCCTCCCAGCTTTTTATTACCTAAATCATTGATAAAGATATTGAATCGAACTGGACCCAGAACTGACCCCTGTGGGACCCCACTCAATATGCCCCTCCAGCATAACTGTGAATAAGTGAGGAATACTCTCTGGGAATGGCTTTACAACCAACTATGCACCCACCTCACAGTCGCTCCATCTAGGGTGTATTTCCTTACTTTGTTCATGAGAAGATCATGTGAGAAAGTATTTTAAAGAAAGCTTTGCTGTCTTTTCAGTGGCAGCCTGCAGCTCTGTATCAAAGTCTGCTCCGGGCAGCGCAGGACTCCTGCTGTATCCCTGCAGAAGCTACCAGTGCAGGTCTGGTCCCTTGTACTGTTATCCCCCTTCCTTCCCCTCTCCTGCCTCAAGTGAGCTCTGTTGCACCCTTGTAAGCTCCCGCTGCATTGCTAGGAGCCCACCAGACAGACCTGAGCGGAACCTCCTGGGCCCAAAGCTTCTCCTTAACTCTCTGTTCCTCAGTGTGCGTTTTGTACACTCCATCACAGTGGGTTATATCTGGAACCTCTGGATCTATACATCTAAACCTCTACTGCTTGAATTAAAGGATTGAGTCTATTAGCTTGGAGGCCCTAGCAGACTTGTAACCCTCTCTATGGCTCAGCCAACAGGGCCCTCTGCCAGAATGGGTTACACACATTATGAGCTAGCTAAGAATGCAGAATTCTGAGTGGCCGAAAGCAACAGAAAAATTTTCCCTCTTAAGTGCACATGTTAGCCAGCTTGAAGAGAGTGGAGTCCACTTCTGCCCCTGGATAGGAAAGGGGAGAGATGTTCAGACTAGCAATCGGATGCTGCAGGGGTTTACTTAGGATTAGCTGAGAGCTCCACCTTCTATATAGCATTCAGTATTTTATATACTTGGATCATGTCCTCTTTAGTAAACAAGCCAAGTCTTTTCAGTCTCATTTCACAGGAGAGTTTTTCAAGGCTCCTAATCATTCTTGATGCCATTCTTTGAACCTCTATTTTTGTCACTGTAATCCTTCTATTTTCTCCAGAGCTTTCATCTCACTACAGTGTTGCCTCTCTTCAGCCTTTAATTCTACTTCCTTTCCCATTAGGAAACCATGCCTGGCTTCTGATACATTCCAAAGTTCTTGATGACCTCTCCCAGCCTCCACTAGATACATACCTTGAAGAGGGTCGCTTTCGTAGCTATGGCAATTGGAGCTGATTTCGAGAGTTCCAACTAGAAAAATGAAGGTGCTAGTTTATGTCCTGGAATCACTATTGCAAAGAGGACTGTATTCACACATTCCTCCCCTGGCTTAGCAGAGAGATACGAGCACAAGTCATAACAAACCCATGAGGTAAGTTACATTTGTGCATTACAAAAGGAGGGGGGGAAACATATTAATAATGGAGGGCTGCAACTACACCAGTATCATATCTGAACAATGATCCATTGGCAAATGTACACAGAGTCAGCAAAAACTAAAAAATAAGAGGTGACATTTAGGGTATGTATTTTGTATTCTTAAGGTTGCCTGATTTTTCTCAGGGATGTCGCTGCCATAGGGCACAGGGGGCATGAGCCCTGAATGTGCCCAGCGGTGCCCTGAGTCTGGCCGAGGAGCTGGAGCTGAAGGGGCCATTTTCAATTTCCTGCCCTGCTCTGCTCCTAGGCACGCAGCCTAGGGTGGAGCTGGGCGGGAAATGTAAACAGCTGCTGGCTCCACGGCTCTGGAGGTTCCCTGGTTCCACAGCATGGTAAGTGCTGTCGTGGGTGGGGGGGTCTCAGGAGCTGGACATGGGCAGGGGTTGGGGAAGGAAAAGAAAGGGGTTTGGGGCCAGCTGGTGCTTGAGGGACCTGGCCCGGCTCAGCTTGGCGCCCGGCCGGAACTCGGAGTGGCCCGGCTCAGCTCGGAGCCCAAGCTCATGGGGGGGCTTGGCCCAGCTGGCACTTGAGGGGGTCCGGCCCGGCCGGCGCTCAGGGGCCTGGATTGGGGCGGTTGGTGCCAGGGCTGCTGGCACCGTGGCCAGATCAGGACTTGGGCCACCAGCGGGCATGGGGGGCAGTGTACCGGGGGCGATGGGGCCTGTGTGACCCGAATGTTTTTTAGGGACAGCAACACCCCTGTTTCTCATTATAAGAGCTCCTTTTCAGTTGTTTATAACTTTGCCCAACGTTAACCCTTTGAACTGAAATTCTCTTGGGCTAAATTATTTTTGGAAAATATCAGACAAAGTTATTTAGCCATTTTCAGGAATGAAGCTAAGGAAAAATACATTATTTTGTCAATGAAAAAAATTCTGGCACCCTTTTATCTGAAGTGCTTTAACACCCCACAGCCTCTGGAGCATGGAATAGAAATTTGGCAGGGAAGTGGCCTTTGCTTTAGGGACCTGACTTTTGCCATCCCAGTGAAGAGCTAATCAAATGTGTCCAAGTTATAAGCTTTTGAAAAATCTTTATTTGCCTTGTTAAATCTTCACATCTAAATTCCCCAAAGATTCCATATAAACTGGACCATCCTCCAGCCAGAAGCTGAGCAGGACTGTCTCTGAAATTGCACCTTCGGGCTGCTGTCTGTTGGACTGAGGCCAGCCCCTGGAACTGAGAATAGGCAGGCCTTTGCTTTGTTCTCACATTGATCCTCCCCTCCCCCTTTTGCTGAACCCAGACAGGGTGGAAGAGGAATTTGCCTGATTTGACTGCTGAGCGGACAAGATCTGAACCTGAGGGAGAAGACTGAGGAGAATAGATTGGGACAAGAAGTTCTGTGGAAGGGGCAAGGCCGATGGGGAAGGACGGTAAGAGGGAAACTGGGGCTGGGAGATGGAATGGTAAGGAACCAAGGGGAAGAGATTGTGACTGGGAGCCAAGGGCAGACTGACTGGTTGGGCAAGAATACTGCAGCTGAGAAACAGAGGGGAAACTGGGACTGGATGGACAGCAGAGCTAAGGGGCAGAAACTGGCAATAGGAACCAAGAAGGAAAATGGGAGGGAGGCTGGAAGCCAGTGGGAATGGGGAGACTGAGATAATCTGAGGAGCCCGGGTAACTGGGACTAGCTGTGCAAGGAGACTGGGAGTAGAAGGAAAGGAGATGGGGAGAGCAGGAGCAAGATTTGATAAGGAACTGGATTGTGTGTAATGTGGGAGAACAGGAACTACATGGACACAAAGATCAGGGACATGGGAACTGCCAGGAGGGAAGAGATGCTGACATTGGAGAAGGAGCCCAAGGAGAAAGACTGGAACTGGCAGCAAGTTCAGATAGACAATATGAGCCAGGAGGAGGGTGTGACTGGAAGCTGGAGGAGCACAGAGACAGCTGAGACAAGGAGGTAGGATGGGGGGACAGAGGACAAGGAGCAAATGGGGTCGAGGTTGAAGTGACAGAGGCAAAAGGGGTCAAAATTCAGGGGGGAGTGGGTAGAAGAGTCTGGGCTCCTAGTAAACACTATCCTCTAGAGTCTGGAATGGAACTCAAGATTCCTGAGTCTCACCATCCCTCTGCTCTCAGCAAATCACTGTGGAACCCACCAGCAAAGAAGTCCCCTGCCTCCCTCTAGTACTGCTCCACAGAGGGGATGATAACCCACTGTTATCAAGTGGCAGCAGTCTGTGTGCTGGGTCAGAATGCTCCATCTCTGCTGTGACCCATGTGGGTGTCAATATGATGCCACACAAGGGAATTTCTGGTTTTTCAGTGTGCTTTTCAAAAAGCCTAGGACATTACACAAGGCAGGGGTCCTGTGGAAAAAACAGTATGTGATTTTGTAATTAGAGACTGTATCTCAATGGTACATGCAAGAGGGCCAGATTAAGATTGCTCAGGAGACCTTGACATGTGTTTATGCTTTACAATGTAAAGGATGAGCCTGTGGTTAAGACACAGGCCATAGGAGACCTGGATTATGAACCCTGCTCTTCCTCAGACATCCTGCATCACTTGTACACATACTTTAGAGACTGATTTTCAGAAGTACTCTTCACCCCACAGCTCCCATGGACTTCAGCTGGAGCTGGAAGTGCTCAGCATTTTTGAAGAATTAGGCCCAAGATCTTTTTGTGTCTCAGTTCCCTATCTGTAATTTAGGGATACAACTACATCTCTCCTCATGGAGGTTTTGTGGATACATCCATTAGCACTGGGAGGTCCTTGGAGACTATGGCAATGAACATCACAGAAAAGCCCCAAAATAGAGAGAATTAAAAATTAAAACTTAGGGAAAAACAACTTTTTATGGGCCCTGGTAACAATAAAAACCAATCATCCTCCATTAGAATACGCACCCATGACATAGCATCCTCGATTGCTTAGCCCACAGAACCATAAGGCTCTGAATAAAACTATAGATCAATAAAAGCATTTACTGACTTGTCTCTGGATATGACAACTGACAAATCAGCTTAAACTCACAAGTGCTTATTTTGGAACAACACTCAGCAGAGAAACCCTAATGCATTTTGTACAATGCTCAATCACATGGGTTTGCCATTCTGCTCACCTTTATCTCCCTTTTTAGACTATTATTGCCCACCTAATGGCTCAGCTCAGGGTTTGAGTAGCTGTTTGTATCAGAGACCTGAAAACAGGATGAGTCTGAAAGTCACACTTCTGGGATGGGCCAATCTTGTGCTATTTTTTAGGTTTGAAGAGTTTGCAAAAACTAGTTTTCATTTGTGAACTTCTCTCAACTTTTCCAAGGGTGATTAATTTTAAAGTATATTTTCCTAGCTGAAGCCTCTGATACATGTTGCATTAGGATAGAATTCCTTCACCTTTTGTTCTCCACCACCAAAATTAGGCTGCCACAAAAGGATACCCTATATTTAGTGTCATTCATTAACACTGTTCTCTTCTCCCACTCTCCTCCTTTATTCATTGTCTTCCTAAGAGCAAGAACTCAACAATGTTTAACATGAACTTTCAAATGTATGATCTGAGTGAGTTTGAAATTGATCCAAATGACTTTTGCTAATCCATAATAACAGAGATTTCTCAAGTCATTTATACCAGAAAGAATGGTTCACGGGCTCTTTTGTAGCACTGGGCTTCGGGAGAGGCAGGGGGTGTGGTAGAAAATAACACAGGGCCAGGTGTGGTGATACCCTTGCAAATACTGCACAATTGACCTGCCAGCCCGAAGGTCCTGAGCTGGAATCTGGTGAAGTGGGAGGGTCGGGGTTCCCCTACCACCAACCCAATGCCAGTGTGTGCTTCTGCCAATTCACTACATATGTTGCCTACCCACAGACTCTGAGCCACTAGGCACTTTTGCCAAACCATGGACTTCAGTAGCAAGGGAGTATAGAGAGCAGGTGCTCATGGGATTCTAGGGACTCTCCCTCCATCACATCCCCACAGAAAACCCAACCAGAGGCTTCCATCACACACACGCACAAATATAGACTCATAGACTTTAAGGTCAGAAGGGACCAGTACCGTCATCTAGTCTGACCTCCTGCAAAATGCAGGCCTCAAGACCTCACCCACCCACTCCCGCAATAGGCCACCACCCTATGACTGAGTTATTTACCTCCTTAAATCATGATTTAAGGACTTTAAGATACAAAGAATTCACCAGTAGGTGAGCCATAACTTGTGCTACAGAGGTAGGCCAAAACCCCCAGAGCCCAGGCCAATCAGCCCTGGGGGAAAATTCCTTCCCGATCCCAAATATGGTGATCAATTAAACCCTGAGCATGTGGGCAAGTCTCAACGGGCAGTTACCCAATAAACAATTCTCTGTAATAACTCAGAACCCATCCCATATAGTCTCCCCTCTTAGGCCACTTGTATATCCACCACACGTAGCCAAATATCAGTCAATTTCCAAAATAGGGTAATCATACCATCCCCTCCATAAATATATATATTATATAATGTAATCTATATGAAAAAGAAGGTTGCTTACCTTGCGGTAACCGATGTTCCTCGAGATGTGTGTCCCTGTAGGGGTGCTCCACTCTAGGTGCTTGGTGCGTCCTCGCGCCGAGCCCGGAGAATTCTTTCTTAGCAGCCCCGCTCTGGCCGTGTCCGCGCGCGCCCCCCACGCTGCCGTTAGAATCAGGGGTCACGCGGACACGGCCAACCTCCCTCAGTTCCATTCCAACCACAGAGCCTGTATTCAAAGCTCTGTAGTAGAGGGGAGGAGGGAGGGATGTGGAGCACCCCTACAGGGACACACATCTCGAGGAACATCGGTTACCGCAAGGTAAGCAACCTTCTTTTCCTCTTCGAGTGATGTCCCTGTAGGGGTGCTCCACTCTAGGTGCCTATGGAGCAGTTCCCCTATGGAAGGAGGGTACTTAGGAGCTTATGCCAACTACAGTTGAAAGCACCTTGGTCCCAAGGACCGTATCTGCTCTGACAGACTGGTCAATAGCATAGTGTTTGGAGAATGTGTGTACCGAGCTCCATGTTGCAGCTTTGCAAATGTCCAACAGCGGAACGTCCTTGAGGAAAGCCACAGATGTGGCCATACCCCTTGTCGAATGGGTTTTAATCCCTTCCGGGGGTATTACATTGTGGAGTGAATAGCACATAATAATACACTCCTTTATCCACTTAGAGAGTCTCTGATGAGAGACTGCCATGCCCTTCGAACGTTCTGCTATAGATACGAACAGTCTCGGAGATTTCCGAAAACTCCTTGTCCTATCTATGTAAAAGGCTAAAGCCCGTCTAACATCCAGTGTATGTAAGAGAGCTGAGTGAGGATCCGAATGTGGTTTCGGAGAAAATATAGGTAAGTTTATTTCCTGATTGATATGGAAGGCAGTGTTTATTTTTGGAATAAACCCTGGGTGAGGGCGTAAAGTTACCTTGTCCAGATGAAAGACTGTATAAGGCGGATCAGCCATAAGTGCTGCCATTTCGCCTACTCGTCTTGCAGATGTTATGGCTACTAGGAAGGAGACCTTCATGGACAATAATTTTAAGGAACAAATAGCCAATGGCTCAAATGGCTTCCTGGTAATAGACCGGAGTACAAGGTTTAAATCCCAAGGCACCGTTGGTGAGCGCACTTCAGGATAAACATTCTGCAGGCCATTCAAGAAACGTTTCAACAGACTATGTGAAAAAATAGGCTTCTGATCAATCTTGGCATGGAAGGCTGAAATTGCTGCAAGATGTACCTTCAGTGAGCTGTTTGCGAGACCCCCTTGCTTCAAATGGAGGGTATATTCTAGTATCAAGTGGATCGGTGCAGAGGCAGGTAAGATTTTCCTGTCCTTACACCAATTACTGAGTCTGCGCCATTTCTGTAGATATGATTTTTGCGTCGATGCTTTTCAACTATTCATTAAAATGTTCTTTACTTGCTCTGAACATTGCAGCTCATCGGCTTGCAGCCACTGATCAGCCAAGTGGTCAGGTGAAGCTTGTCTAGGTGAGGATGTAGCACTCGGCCCTTGTTCTGATGTAGAAGGTCCCTGTGTGATGGCAGTGGTATTGGATCGGCGATGGACATTTGGAGAAGGTAAGGAAACCAAATTTGTCTCAGCCAGGCTGGAGCAATAAGGATTATCATTGCTCCATCCTCCTTGGCCTTCTGTATTGTCCTGTGAATCAAGAGTATAGGAGGGAACGCATAGCCTAGATACCTGTCCCATTTCATGAGGAAAGCATCCCCTAGCGATTGGTCTCCCACCCCTGCCCTGGAGCAGAAGGCTGGACACTTCCGATTTGTCCTTGTAGCAAACAGATCTACGTCTGGGAACCCCCAGAGATGGAATATATCCTGCAACACGTAAGTATTGAGCTCCCACTCGTGCTTGCTCACAAAATGTCTGCTGAGTGTATCTGCTATTGTATTCTGGCAACCTGGTAAGTATGAAGCTGATATATTTACGCCATGATTGATACACCAATTCCATCGGTGGATCGCCTCTAAACACAGGGATCGAGATCGGGTACCACCCTGTTTGTTTATGTAATACATGCATGCGACATTGTCCATCCTGATCTTCACCGTTTTGTTCTTTATCATAGGCAGAAAATGGAAACAAGCTCTCCAGACAGCTCGCAACTCGAGGATGTTTATGTGGAGGTGCGTTTCTTGCATGGACCAGCGACCCTGAGCGGAGTGACCTTCTAGGTAAGCGCCCCATCCTAGTAAGGATGCATCTGTCGTTATAAAGATGCTGGGTGGGTCCTGGGTAAATGGGATTCCAGTTAGCAGGTTGTGTGGCTGTAACCACCACTGCAGGGTGTGTTTGACTGCCCTTGGTACTGAGATTAACACGTCTAAACTGTGTCTGCTTCCTTTGTATATCGAGTTGAGACACAGCTGCATGGGTCGCATGTGGAGGTGGGCATGCAAGACAACTGCTATTGTGGCCGCCATATGTCCCAGTAATTGTAGACAGTTTCGCACTGTTACTGTCGGGCTGCCCACTAAAGTGTTGATAAGATCCGTTATGGTGCTGAATCTGTTGCAGGGAAGGGAAGCCCGCGCTGCTATTGCGTCTAAATGTGCCCCTATGAACTCCAATTGCTGGGTAGGGGTTAATATCGACTTCTGACGGTTTACCATGAGTCCTAGCCTGGCGAACAGATTTAACGTGGCCTGGTTCGCCTGATGCGCCTGGTGTTGACTGTTTGATTTTAGTAAGCAGTCGTCCAAATACGGGTAAATGATAATCCCCTGCTTGTGTAAGTAAGCTGTTACAACTGCTAACACTTTCGAGAAGACTCTTGGAGCCGTGGATAACCCGAATGGGAGAACCGCGTATTGGTAATGATCTTGTTCGATCACAAATCTGAGGAATTGTCTGTGGGATGGATAATTGTTACGTGAAAGTAAGCGTCCTGTAGGTCGAGGGATGAATACCAGTCCCCGAGCTCTAGCGTTGGAATTATACTTGAAAGAGTGACCATCTTGAATCTGTGGTTCTTCACGAATTTGTTTAGACATCTTAGATCCAGTATGGCTCTCCATCCTCCACCCTTCTTCTGTACCAGGAAATACCGTGAATAAAACCCTTTCCCCTGGAATTGTTGAGGAACTGGTTCTATTGCTCCTAAGGAGAGAAGACGATTTATCTCCTGTCTCAGTAGTTGTACGTGAGATGTGTCCCTGAAAAGGGACGGGGAAGGTGGGTAGGTGGGGGGGGGTGGATATGAGGGGTATAGAGTAGCCCTGCTGGATAATTTCTAAGACCCATCTGTCTGATGTTATCGACCTCCAGTTGTCTGTGTAAGGTCAAAGACGATGGCCAAAAGGAGTATCTGAAGAGCTCGCTGGATCGGGGAGGTTGTTCAAACCCTCGACCAAAGCTTCAAAATTGTTGTCTTGATGCTGGTGGCTGTTGAGAGGTCGACTGATTGGCGGAGCTAATCTGACACCTTCTCATGGGCCTCTGCCTGCTTCTATCAAATTGCTGCCTTTGTTGCGGGTACTGATTGAACCTGCGGGTAAACGGTTGCTGTCTAAACTGTCTGCGCCTCGGAGCAGGTGTAACTATGCCCCGTGTGCGGAGAGTGGCCCGGGAGTCTTTCATTGTATGCATGACCTCGTTGGTCTTCTCACCAAATAATTTTGCCTTATCAAAAGGAAGAACCTCTATGACGGACTGAAGATCTTTTGGAAGATCTCTACGCAGGCTCTACGCATGACAATTGCCGTCGCTGTGGTTCTTGCCGCAGTGTCTGCAGCATCCAGTGCAGCCTGCAGGGCTGTTCTTGAAATCAGCTGACCTTCCCTGATCAAAGATTGAAATTGATCTTGGCGATCTTCAGGGATAACATCCAGAAAGCTCGCAAATCTGGAGTAGTTGGTATGGTCGTAATTAGATAGTAGGACCGCATAATTTGCTACCCGAAGCTGTAAACTCGCCGATGTATAGACTTTCCGACCGAACGAGTCCACTCGCTTCCAATCTCTGTCCTGCGGAGCAGATTTGATGAAAGGCTGCCTGCTATGCTGTTGCGCGGCCTCCACCACGAGTGAATTAGGCTGAGGGTGCGCAAACAAATATTCATTGCTTTTGAGGGGAATATAGTATTTCCTTTCTGCCCTCTTATTCGTTGGCGTGATGGTTGCTGGAGTCTGCCAAGTGAGGTTTGCAGGCTCCATGATTGCACCATTCATTGGCAAGGCTACCTTGGAAGGAATTGATGTCCCTAAAATTTTCAGTAGCCTGTGCTGCGTTTGAGGCACCTCATCCAAATCAATGTCCAGGTCCTGTGCCACCCGTTTGAACAGTTCCTGGAATTGTTTAAAATCATCCGCACTAGAAGATGCATGCTGGATGACAGTCTCGTCAGGATGTGAAGAAGAAGAGGTGTTTGGGACTGCTTCTTCATCCTGATCGGACAGAATATCCATCTGAAAAGAAGCCTCAGACTGCTGACCAAATGAGAAGCGAGAGCGACTCGATGTTGCAGGTGATAAGGGTTTTCTGCCTGAGCCGGAGGGTCTGCTATAGGACCTCATGAATGAGGACCACATATCCCAATTATGCCACTGCACTGGGTATGGCATAGGGGGAGCCATCCATGGAGGCATGCCCCATAGGTCGCCTGTGCATCCCATCTGTGCCCTGGCTGCGAGACAATGAGCGAGCCATAGGACGTCGTGGGGAGACGCTGGTATGAGACTCTTGATCCTCCTCTGCATCAGAGAATGGAGAGAATTGAGGCGAATCAGAATCCTCAGACTCCATATGACGGGTCTTCTGCTTTTTCTTGCCCCCTGTGGCAGTGGAAGCAGCTGTGCCCTGAGATTGTGGCTGCAGGGCTGCTGCTGAGGCTTGTGCCTGCACTGCGCTGGGTTGGCCAGCAGGTGGCGTCGGCACCGTGGGAGCTGAAATCTCCGCAGGCTCCAGCCCCGTTCCAATGACAGCTGCCGGTGCCGAGCCTGTCTCAGCGCCCAGGCTTGGTGACGGTGCCGTGGGAGCTGCCTTCTCAGGTCTCACAGAGGAGGAGGTCGGCACCGATCGGGACCTCGACTCCGCGCCAGGGATCCTCTCCCTCAGCGTCTTTCCAGCCGCGGTACCGAGTGGTTTTAAATTTGCCACTGGTTTTGGCAGCGCTGCCCTCTTCCTGGAGGGGCTTCTTGAAGGGGTGGACGACCTTTCTCTCGTCCCTGCCCGTGTCTCGGAGGAGCGCTGAGACCAGGGTCTGAGGCTGGTCTCAAGGAGCGCTCGAACAGGAAGCTCTTTAACCGGAGCTCCCTGTCCTTCCTTGCTCTCGTCTTTAGACTGCAGCAGTGGGGGCATTTGTGGGCAACGTGCCCCTCACCCAGGCATCGGACACATTGCGAGTGTCCATCAGAGATTGGTATCGCTTCCCTGCAGAGGGAGCAGCGTTTGAAACCCGTGGAGCCGGGCATTTTCTTCTCTCTCTTTTTTTTTTTTTTTTAAACGAAGCGGGAGCTAGACTCCCGTTGAGTCTTTCTCGCCGCTTTTTTTTTTTTTAAACTAACTAACACTAAGTCTAAAGTATTTTAAAACTGTTAACTACTTAGCCCTAAACAACCTTAAAACTTAACCCTACTGTTAATTTTTTTTTTTTTTCTGTCAGGTGAGGAGCGGCTGCAGACTCCGGCCCGAACCAAAGACGGTTGGAAAGGAACTGAGGGAGGTTGGCCATGTCCGCGCGACCCCTGATTCTAACGGCAGCGCGGGGGGGGGGCGCACGGACACGGCCAGAACGGGGCTGCTAAGAAAGAATTCTCCGGGCTCGGCGCGAGGACGCACCAAGCACCTAGAGTGGAGCACCCCTACAGGGACATCACTCGAAGAGGAAATGAAGTAAAAGTTGAAAGTACACATCAGTAGCTTCTGGGTAAAAAATCTGAGATGGATTTTGTAATTATCCTAAAACCAAGTACTATTATAAACCCAGGAAATTCAGAGTTAAAGTTTTAATCAATAGAAATCCATTAAGCTATGGGAACACAAAACTAAGGTACAGAAACAATCTTGAATGCCCTGAAGTAGTGTCAAAGAATAACTATTGAGTCATTTTAATGCCAGTGGTCCCAGAGTCAATTAATCAGGGGAACAAAAGAAGTATCCTCCATTCCTGACCTAATCCCACCCTGTCCCCAGGCATTGGGGATTCACAGATTCCAAACCCAGAAGGTATCATTGTGATGACCTAGTCTGATCTCCTGTATCGCACAGGATGGAGACATACCCCAACTTATTCCTAGAAAAATATCCAATCTTGATTTGAAAATTGGTAATGATGGTGAATTCACTGTGGCCCTTGGTAAATTGTTCCAGTGGTAAATTATCTTCACTTATAGATGTGTGCCTTATTTCCAGTCTGAATTTGGGTAGCTTCAATTCCCAGCCATTTGATTGGGTTATACCATGCTCTGCTAGATAGAAGAACCCATTGTGATGCTGGCAACCAGGTGCCAGCTCTTGCTCAGGCCCCGAGGCCTCACAGAACATGAATGAATGCATAGCTGGAAACCAGTCTGACTTACCTGTGCATTCGCATTGTTAAAATAGATGTTAAACTTATAAGAATGTGGTTAGTGTTTGGACTTTATGAGGTGCTTGTGACTCACGGTGGCATTAATGTCATTTATAATCTCTGTATCCCATGTTATAAGGTAATATGTAAGTGTTTGCTTTGTAACTATAAAAGTGTTTGCTATGAAACCGAAAACCCCCACGGTCAAAGGGGAAGCATTACCAAGTGTGAAATGGTAGTTTACCACAAAAGGTGTAATCTCCAGCCCAGCAAAGGAAAGTCTATAGACACCAGATGAACCATTGTCAAAAATTAGTGGAGAAAAGACTTTCATTGCTATCCTCACACCCACAAAAAGAGACTGTGCACAAGCCCTCCTCCCATCACATTTTGAACCCTGGGGGAAGGGAATAAATGCCCGACCAGCAGGATCTGTATCACTGTGCTGCTGGGAATTTGGTGAGAGTAATATCTCTAAGCATAAGCAAGGGATTCCCAAGCTGCTTAGCTTCAGTTAGCTTGCTTATTACAGCAGTTTCTATTACCTTTTGAGACCTAAGATTATATCTCATTTGTGTGTATATGTTTTATCTGCTTTTACCAGGGGTTAAAGTAAAGGGGAACGCACCGGAACGCAGTTCCGGGGCCCACAAATTTGAGGAGCCAGAGTTCCGGGGCCCCTAAAAATAGAAAATTCCTGCCCTGGCTGCTGGCAGGTCCTACGCCCCACCATTGTTAATCACAATACTTATTGTGTTATGCAGCGTTTGCTAGTTTGTGACAATAATTGCTATAGACAAAAACATCATATAAAATTATAAATATTTTTATGGAGCGATAACCGAAGCATGTGATACTGAGAAGTGGTTGCAAATGCGTACCTGGGCTGGGGCCCACACATGCATGAAGGGGGCCCAGACAATATGGGAAGGGGGCCCAGAGATTAGGAGGGTTCCAGGACCCGTCAAATTATACTTCAACCACTGGCTTTTACCTTGCAGATAACTCTTTTGTGTCTTTTTCCTAGTAAATAACTCTTTTGTTAGTTTATTGAAGCATTGTCTTTGTGAGAAATCTAAGGTACAAATGGCCTGGGGTAAGTGACTGATCCTTTGGAACTAGGTGTAACCTGAATATTGTTGTGATTTTTGGTATAAGGGACCATCTATCACAAAGGCAGGTTTGGCTGGATGGAAGATAGACCAGAATGCCCTGTCTGCGACTCCACATCAAGGCCTTTATAGTGCTTGAGGAGGAGTTCACTCTTGAAACATGGTTGGTGAAATTAAATGATAGAACATACAGAAAGTGTAGCATTTATGCCTGATTTATAACAGATCTCTGAGGTTGGCACCTATGTTCACGAATCACTCCAGACAGCCTGAAACCCATCATCAAATGCACCATCAGCCCCATGCAGGTACTTACAGATGGCAGTCAAATTACCCCCTGACCTTGGCAGACGTGGTGTCCATTGGATAGTGATTCATTCAAACGTGAGACCAGGGTGGTTCCGTTCCTCCATTATTAAAATGGCAGGCTTCTCTTCTTGGAATACGCGAATGTAACCCTTGTGTTTTAACTTGTGAGACCTGCTGAGTTTTCTGTGCAAAGCTAGGGAAGGATCATATAAATACTTCCTACCCAGGGGGCATAGCTATGGGTGGGCCTATCTGAAGAGTTTGAAAGCAGGCCCGCCCACCTCTGCGCTCCGCAGCTTGCATCGCAGCTGCGGAGTCTAGCCAGCAGTGGGCAGACATAGCTGATCAAGTGGGGCAGAGGCGCTGGTGCTGCAGGCAGATGGGCGGGGGACTGCTCTGGCCCAGGAGCAGTCACCAGAGCCATGGCGCAGCAGGGGCCAGACTCTCCCTGCCTCAGATGGAGCAGCAGGCAAGGGGGATGGACTCTATGCCAGGGCTGCCCCTCTCCCTCCCTCCTCATAAGAACATAAGAACATAAAAAAGGCCGTACTGGGTCAGACTAGAGGTCCATCCAGCCCAGTATCTGTCTACCGACAGTGGCCAGTGCCAGGTGCCCCAGAGGGAGTGAACCTAGCAGGCAATGATCAAGTGATCACTCTCCTGCCATCCGTCTCCATCCTCTGATAAACAGAGGCTAGGAACACCATTCTTAACCCCTTTCTGGCTAATAGCCATTTATGGACTTAGCCACCATGAACTTATCCAGTTCCCTTTTAAATATTGTTATAGTCC
This sequence comes from Pelusios castaneus, assembly GCA_007922175.1. NCBI lineage: Eukaryota > Metazoa > Chordata > Testudines > Pelomedusidae > Pelusios > Pelusios castaneus. The sequence continues at coordinate 11,351,115 of ML685818.1, read as the reverse complement.
CAGCCTTCACAACCTCCTCAGGTAAGGAGTTCCACAAGTTGACTGTGCGTTGTGTGAAGAAGAACTTCCTTTTATTTGTTTTGAACCTGCTACCTATCAGTTTCATTTGGTGACCCCTGGTTCTTGTATTATGGGAGTAAGTAAACAACTTTTCCTTGTCCACTTTTTCCACATCAGTCATAATTTTATATACTTCTATCATGTCCCCCCTCAGTCTCCTCTTTTCCAAGCTGAAGAGGCCTAGCCTTTTTAATCGTTCCTCATACGAGACACTCTCCAAACCCCTAATCATTTTAGTTGCCCTTTTCTGAACCTTTTCTAGTGCTAGAATATCTTTTTTGAGATGAGGAGACCACATCTGTACACAGTATTCGAGATGTGGGCGTACCATGGATTTATATAAGGGCACATAAACAAGTGAGAGAAGACACTCCCTTGGAGCTTCGGCTTTTGCTGACGCTTTTGCTCCACTTGCTACCTAGCAACTGGACTATTGTCAGGCAGCTTTCTGAACACCCTGCTTGCGGTTATGTGACTGGAAGCAGGAAAGCAGCAGGGCTCACCCTAGTGATTCAGAGGCCCGGCAGAAAACCAACCAACCTTGCTCCTACCTACGTAATAATGATTCCAGGAGACAAATTGACACCATCAGCTTTTTCTTGGGAATTCTGGTCTGTAGCTGCAGTTACCATCTTCTTGATAAGGGCCAAGATTATGAAGTTGTCTACCAAACTCTCACAATGGAGGCAATACAAAAAAAGTAACAGTGGATAACATTACCTTCACTGCATGGCCTGTGTGTTGCACCTTCTGCTCCAGCTTTTCTTTTTAAAAGGATAGATTATAGAGGAATTTTATATTTTTACATGTCCCTGTGTTCCCTCAAAGAAACAGGACAGGCAATGAGGCTGAGGTAATACTGCACCAAGAATTTAAGCCTTTCATATAGTAAACTTAATATGGCATGAAAGGGCTTTTTAATATGTGTTTTAAAGCTCTTTGTTTGAGGCACAAGAAACAGGCTGTCATTTGCCCTAGGTTGACGGGCCTGACACCCTCAGCTCAGAAAGGGCCTAAGGCTGAAATAGGAGGGATGTCCTTCTGCTCATAGCAGGGTGGGGCAGAAGCAGGGAGAAGACTGGAAAGCTAACACAGGGTGTGTCTACACTTAAGCAAGTTTAAGTCCACTTAATTTGTAAGTCCACTTAATTTAATCTGCGTCTACACTACAATTTCCTTAAATCAACTTAAGCTGCTGCCAGTGTCCCTGTCCTTCTCAGCCCCCATTGTACCCAGGTTCAATAGGGTAAATGCTGAGCCCCTGGGCACCAGTCCCAGGTCCACCTAGCCCTTAGAAATCGAATTAGGCATCCAGTGTGGACACTCCAAGTCGATTTGGCAAGGTCCTCTTTAAGTCGACTTAAGTTTTGAGTGTGGACATGCTAAGTCAACTTATTTTGACAAGTGTAGACATAGCCATAGTACTTTGCTTCACTACATAGCTATCTCATTCCTTGCATTACAGTATTGCCTAGAGGTGCCAAGCAAGATCAGCATTCCAGTGTGCTTGGCAGCATACAAACACATAGGCTATGTCTACACTTGCAAGTTAGTTCGAATTAAGGAAGCTTAATTCGAACTAACTAAAGCCATGGCTACACTAGGCTTTTATTAGTTCGAATTAAGGGCTTCTTTAATTCAAACTAATAAATTCGATTGCTTAGTTTGAATTAACGGTTAATTGAAACTAGTTAGTTTGAACTAATCCAATGTGGCCATGTTAATTTGAACTAACTGCTTTGTTCGAACTAATCGGCAGGTTGACCGTCCTGCAACTGACTAATTCGAACTAAGCAAGTGTCCTGCATGGACATGGCTAGTTTAAACTAGCATTCTAGTGGGGCCATGCTAGTTCGAATTAAGTTAATTCGAACTAACTAAAATTAGTTTGAATTAGTTAGTTTGAATTAACTAATTCGAACTAGCTTTTGTAAGTGTAGACATAGCCATAGTGAGAGACACTCCCTGCTTTGAACAGTTTACAATCTAACCATACAAGACAGAGACTGGGAGGGGAAATTGAGGCCATGTCACACAGCAGTTCAATGATAGAAACCCGTCTCCTAACTCCTAGTCCCGTGTCCTATCCGGTAGACTAGACCACCACAATCGTTCTCTCTCTCATGCAACACCTAAACGATCAGGGCCAGATCTCACTGGAGCTGGTGAAAAGACTGTCACTGGAGCAGTGGTTAGAGTATGCCCATTGTCCTTTTCATCCTATGTCTGAGGACTGAATTCCTGCATAAACATTTACCAAGGAGAATGCAAAGTCAACCTACTGATTTTATGCCCATTAATATAGGGTAACATAGCTGATTAATTATGGCATATTTGGATAATTTTGTGCCATTAATAAAGCTGTATCCTTTTCATTCTGTGCACAGTACTACGGAATTACTAGTTTTAATACAGTTTTAATACCAACATTATTCACTGTATCGTGAACAACACCTTTAAAAGTGGGAACATGTTTTCAGTCTGCTTTTTCCATTTTTCCAAGAGCTTATTTCAATAACAAATAAACAAAAATTGAACGTCCATAGGTTGCGGTGCCAATAATTTCAAGGACGGCACAAATCCTCTGGGTCACCAATTAAGGGGAAGCTATGAAAACAAGCTCAGTGATTTCTTCTCAGTTCCTTCTGGCGCGGAACAGTTCATGTCCACAGTTTAGCAACAAAGAAGCTCAGCAAAATTTTTAAGACTCCAGAAACTGGCAATCAGTCCCTTCAGGTCAAAGATGAGAGGTACTGGCAGGCATCAGGGCTTAAATAGAAATCTTTCAGTAGGTCACTTGGTATTGGCTTTGGATTATAGGGATTCATCTCCTAAAGCTAAAGGTTCTAGTTTCCCTTTTAAGCATTTTTCAACCCCCATTCCTTTTTAAAGGGAAAGGCTTTATAAAATGAAGAGTGAATTCTGCCCTACCCACCTTCCCCCCTCCGTCCCCCCCCGTCCCCCCCGGACCCTCCACCATCACCTCATCACCTTTGGATATAACTGATGTGTGCCACTGCAAAAGAAACAGCTTATCTATGACACAAAAAACTCTGTAAAAATATATGTACTGAGATAAAGTACCCTTAAAATCTCACATCGTGTGAAGCTAAAGAATAATGCAAAGCACTTGACAATGGATTCTGTACCTTTTGATTGCCAGGCAGTCCAACGTGTTCACACTCAGAAGCCTGTAGAATGGGAAAATGCAGAAGAAATGTCTCTTGCTTTGTGCTTTCTGTTCCGCTGGAATTATTGCCATTGCATTCCTTGTCACTATTACCTCTATCATCTCCAGACTCTGTTTTATTCATCAGACAACTATGAGCAGCTGAAGGAAAAAAGAATAAAGCTGATTGCAACTTAAAACAGATAGCTGTGGCTTATATTTGATGCACTATTTTAGTAGAGGGGTGATCACATAAGAAATTTTTGCTTTCCTGCTGGGATCTTCTCACAGATGCAATTTATTTTCTACACTACCTGCATTCTCTGGATAACAATGGTTGTAGATTAAAGCCTATTTACAGGCTTGGTATATTTCAGTTGCCGGTGAAAGAAAGGACAGAATAAATTATAGGATACTAAGAATCAGATGGAAACCAGTGTATTATATTTAACATCAATTTCTTTCTGAACAGCCTGGGCAAGTTGGATGGCACAGAACTAAAAAATAGGCCCTAACTTAATAGGCCTGGAACCCAGAGGAAACGTGGCACAAGGGAGCCAGGACATGCAGGGGGTTTCTGTGAGGTTGAGCATTGATGGGGCATTGAAGGGAAAGGGTTGTGGGAGAACCAAGGAGTGACAGATGTGTAACCACATGGATCCACTGAACAACAGCCCTTCATATGGCAGTATGCAGTGGGCCATGATACTTACAGCCCAAGCCTGGTCCTAAGAGCTGAGGACAGCATGAATATGATCTCTGTGATATGACTTCTAATTGGTAGGGAGAATTCTAGCTCCACACTCAAATGGATCACCTACACACAAACTCCTGTTACTCAAGCTTTGGGCTCCACTATGCAAATCTTACTCACATGGGGAGCACTTACATGACACTGGCAGGATGACCCAACATGAATAAAGTTTGCACAGTCCAGCTCTTTATGCTTGGGACCAATATTTGGCCCCATGTGTATTACACTTGGACCGAGGATTAGGAGTTGAAATGAATACAAAGTTCCCGCTCAAATGCATTTGATAGTTTTGTCTGGATCCCCTAAAGGCTGATCAGCAGGTTCAATCTGAATATGTCCTTTTGTTTTGCAATATAGCAAATTCAGTGGAAAGGTAAGACGCTCCTTTTGGGAACATAAGAATGGCCAGGAATGGCATATGGGTCAGACGAGTGGTCCATCCAGCCCAGTTTCTTGTCTGATGATAGTGACCAGTGGCAGTGTTCAGAGGGAATGACCAGAATGGGGAAATTTATCGAGTGATTCATCCCGTCAGCCAGTCTCAGCTTCTGGCAGCTGGATGATTAGGGACACAATTTAGCATGAGGTTGTGTCTGACCATCTTGGACTTATCCTCTATGAACTTATCTAATTCTTCTTTGATCCCAGTTATATTTTTGGACTTTGCAACATCCGATGGCAAAAAAATTCCACAAGTTGACTCTTTCATTTATTTGTTTTAAATTTGCTACCTGTTAGCTTTGTTGGGTGAGCCTTAATTCTTGGGTTAGATGAAAGAATAAATAACATTTCCTTATTTCAGTTTCTCTAGTATACTCATGATTATATAGATCGCTATCATATCCACCTTCACCATGGTCACCTTTCTTCTAAAATTAATAGTCCCAGTTTTTTAAATGTCTCCTCATATGGAAGGTGTTCCATAACTATAATCATTTTATTACCCTTCTCTGTACTTTTTCCAATTTTAATATACCTTTTTAGAGATGGGATGACCAGAAATGCATGCAGTATTCAAAATGTAGGTGTACCATATATGTATATAATGCATTATGATATTTTCTCTTTTATCCCTTTCCTAATGGTTCCTAACATTACATTGGCTTTTTTGACAGCCCCTTCCCAGTGAGCAGATGTTTTCAGAGAACTATTCACAATGACTCCAAAATATCTTTCTTGAATGGCAACAGCTAATTTATACCCCAGTCATTTTGTGTATACATTTGGGCTTATGAGCTCTAATGTGCAGAGCCACATTCAGCTGGCAACCCATCTGCAATCCGCACTCTATCTTTTATGGGCATCTATATCCTCAACCACACCGCACCGGCAGCAACAGCCCCGAGGCTACCAAACAGCTGACCAGTGTCCAAACCTGGGGGCCACTGAACAGATGACCAGAAGCTAGCTCCCACCGCTGGCCTAGAGCTGTCCTGGTTTATTATGGTTTAATTAATCAATTTGTTCCCTCTACTGACACTTCATTCTGGGACAATTCCTCTGATTTGTCACCTTAAAAGAATGTCTCAGTGCAGGAATCTCCCTCACACTCTCTGTGGTTAAAATAAATGCAAATAATTCATTTAGCTTCTGTGCAATGGCCTTGTCTTCTTTGAGTGCTTCTTTTAGCACCTTCATCGGCCAGTAGCCCCACTGATTTTTTGGTAGAGTTCCTGCTTCTGATGCACTTTAAAAGCACTCCAGTTCGTTTTTGTGTCTTTTGCTCATTATTTTTCCAATTCCCTTTTTTCCGACCTAATTATACTTTTATACTTGACTTGCCAGAGTTTATGGTTCTGTTTTCCTCACTAGGATTTGACTTCCTATATTTAAAGGATGTCTCTTTGCCTCTAGCCACCTTTTACTTTGCCATTTAGTCCTAGTCTCATTTTATTGGTTTTCTTACTGTTTGGGGTTGGTTTTTTTTTTACTGTACAGTTTTCTTTGTCCACTGGCATATAACATCCTGGTGTGGTAAAGAAAGAAAAAGGATTTCAGCAACCTGAAATGCTGAACAAAGCTTAAGCCATTTAATGAAAAAAAAAAAACCCAAAAAACTAGTTTTAACTACCTAACCTCTTTTGCAGGCCCTGAATTATAACCAAGCAGAACACAAAGGATCTGATTCTGCTGTCTCTTGAATTGGTGTTATGAAGGTGTAATTTCTTTGGAGTTTTATTCCTGATTTACAGTGGCGCACAAGAGAACAGAATCAGTCCCCAAACCTGCAGATCAGGACTGTTTTCCATGAATCAAGTAATTTGTTAATGTGATGGCTTTTTATTCATTTATTTATTTTTACCCTTCTGATAGCTACTCAGGATCCACAGCGTACAAGTCAGTCAATAAACTAATTCCAGATTAAATGAGCACTATCATTTAGCACATGGCTAATCTCAGTTTTCTAGCCAGCATGGTAACCAAATCCCCTACCATCTCTTGCAAAAATGATTCAGGCAGATAAAATCTGACAGGACAGCATGGGGTAATTTGTGCTGTGGTTGCACGCCGTAGACTAGTTTTTGAGATAAATTCTCATTCTCAGAGCTTTAGAACACTTAGCTTTCTAATTCTGACACATAAAAGGAAAAAAATCATTTGAGAAAACATGCTTTCTGACTTTCTTTTCTCTCTCTCGCTCTCTTTTTTTGGTGAGTGTGTGTGTGTGCTAATTCCCATCTGAAGCAGGAAAAGGAAGTGTAGCTGGACTGCCATCTATTGGCATACACATACAATTCTTATTATGGGTCAACGTTACCTAGTCCAATTCAGCCAGTGTTCACAATTTCAAAGTGTATTTTAGAACAGTAACTCAGAATAAGATGCAGGGTGAAGATTTATATAATTTAATAAAAAGAAATCTTTTGGGGTGAGAATATATTTTTTCTCCCTTATGAAAACATTTAAAATCTGTAGTCAGCAGCTTATGGCTAAACATAAGTTATACAGCTTTAAATGCAGTTAACCCCACCTAAATTTGCCCATATGCAATATTATTAGGTTTATAGTGCTGTCAATGTATGTAAATATAAGAGGGAATTCAGGGACTGGGGGCAATAATAGCTCTAGAGTCTAAGGGCCAGATATTCTGCTGCTTTGATTTGTCATAACTCCATTAAAGTCACCGTAGCTTATATAGTCTTATACCAACTGAGGAGCTGCCCCTTCCACAGAACAGATATTTCACAAGCAGTAAACAGTGCAATCTTCCCTAAAAACCTCCATCTTTCTCCTTACCAATATTGAACACCCCACACTGTCTCCAAGCCTTTGTGTGATGGAACTGTTGTCCTGCATTATGGCAACATATCCAAGTCGACTGTGTTAGATGGTACACTGTTTAGGGCATGAATTTTGCAAAAAGCATTTTTAAAAGCTGAATATTTGGCTCTTGGATTCCAGAGTTCTCACTGTTCCCAGCCACTGGATTCCTTTTCATAACAAACCCAGAAAAATATACAACATACCTGCTTTCAGGAGAGACACCTTCCACAACTTACCTCTGGCACTACAAAGTTAAAATTGGCTGGCATTACTACATAAGTAAAACAGAATACCAGTGAGCAGCAATAAAGCAATTTACCAAGTTGATAGCTTCATGTTAATGCCTGTTAGATCAGCATGGTAACAGCTTCTAGAGTGTGTATAATAAACAATATTATCAGAGTCTGAGTGCAGGGAGAATCAGATTCCACTGCTGACTGACAAACTGGTTTATTTACTATTAGGAAACCAATTTGTAGTGTTGTGGTGTTGCTATGTCTGTGTTTACTAGGAAATAATATATAGCTTTCATACTCATTTACTGTGTTACACTTCTTTCCTTGTCAGTTCCAAATATGCAGATGGCAAAACAAATATCATATAGGATGGATTATTTTCAAATGGTTTTTAACCTTTTTGTTACTGCGGAATAGAAACTTGATCAAGTTCACATCACAGCTAACAACAATGACTAATACTACACGTAAAGCCAAATTTTTAAAGTAATAATTTAACCACATAAAAATATGCCAGCTTCTATTCCTCCTGGCCAAAATGTAGCATTATTAAAAGAAGCATTGACTGTACATTCATCTTCTGAGTGGCCAGGGCTCCATACATGTTGCTTCGTGCTTAGATTATTCCTACAAAGAACAGAACAAATCTATGTGGGTTGCGGGGCATTGGAGCATTTAGGAATAACCATCCTGGATCAGTCATGTGGCCCATCTAATCCAGTTTCCTGTCTCCAGTAGTGGCTTATACCAGATTGCTTCAAATTAAAATGCAAAAAGGCTACGGCAGGAAGTTATGGAATAATTTGCCCAGAGGGCCAGTTTCTTCTTAACCCTGTCATCAGAAGTTGGTGTAGGCTTAAGGGTGGATGTGCCTTCCTTTATCCTTTCTTATGCAATTGTAGATGCTGGTATCATCCCTATGAACGTGTGGTCCTTTCTTGGAATGCTGCTAAACTCCTGGCCTCCGTGCAATCTTGTGGAAATGAGAGTTCCACTGGCTTCATATTGTGTGAAAAATAAATTTCCCTTTTATTACTTTTGAATTTGTCACCTTCAGTTTAATTGACTGTCCTCATATTCTTGTGTAATGAGATAGGGTATAATCAAAGACACAAAATACTATATGGTGTGGGGAAGGTAGATCAGGCAATTCTCTTCACCTCATCTTATTCACTCTAAGCCACCGTCTTTTCAGCCTTTTTTCATATGGAAATTTTCTCATGCTTGTAAAAAATGTGTTACCTGTCTCTGAATCTCCATTGTTCCTGCAATATCCGTTTATAACTAGGGTGACTTATAGGTACATATTAGGGCCCCAAAACTGCAATGACCCTACAGGCCCATGCAGACACCCACTGGATTCAGTGCAATGGTTGGCCCTCATCAAGGTCATTACAGGATTGGCACCGAGTTTTGGAGCTCTTCAGTGCAAAGACTGTCTTTTGGTTACGTGTTTGTATAGTTCATCCTTTCTTACCTGTCCCCTCCCCCAGCCCTAAAATATAACGTAAAATAATAATCTAAGCAAATGACAAGAAAGCCCCAGAAAACAAGTCAAACCTACAAATACTTCACTGTATCCTAAGTTTGTTTTAATACCCCAGAAAGGAGAAACAGCCAGAGACTCCATGAAATACACTAGGGACTTTGATATTGTGAACTGATTTTTACGTGGAAGGTACTCTGATAGTACAGTGATGGGTGACAATATGAAACCTTGAAGATAGAAATATACATGATCATCACTTCTGAAAATGAGGCTTTTAAAATGTGAGGGATGTGGCAACCACTCAGCGCCTGATCCTCTCTTCACTGAACCCAGGATAGATCAAAAATAACTCCATTAACTCAATGAGTACATGAGTAGAGTCCTGCACAGATACAAAAATGTGGATCTGCATCCAATACACATCTGCTCAGTGTCAGCCTGTGTCCGATCTGGGATCCGTATGCCAGGTTTTATGTCCATCCACATGCGCACCACCCCGCTTCACAGCAGCTCCTGCTCTGACTATAGGAGCAGAGCCTCTGTCTGACTGCCACAACTTTGCTGAGCTGAGGCTAGGGAGGAGCGGGAGGAAGGAGTTGCTGGCAGCTCCATTCAGTTCAGAGCCTCCCCTGGCCCCGATCTCAACAACTTTTATTCTGCCTGAGCTAGGGAAACTGGAGCTGCTGAGATCTTTCAGCTGTTCAGTGGCAGTTGCCAGTCATCTGATTGGGTGGCCAGCAGTGAAGGAAGGGATGGGGGGTAGCTGTCAATCACCAGCTACTTCGTGGAGTGAGGGGACTGGCTGCTGGGGCTCCTAGGGTGCGTCTACACTTGTAAATTAAGTCGACTTAAGCTTGCTTAAGTCGACTTAATTTACTCTGCATCTACACTACAGTTTCCTTAAGTCGACTTAAGCAAGCTGCTTAAGTCGATTTAAGGAAAATAAAGTCAACTTAAAGAAAATTAAGTCGACTTTATTAAACCTACTTTTAATTCAACTTTAGGTTTAAGTCGACTTTTTAAAGTCGACTGAAGCCAGTGTAGACCTGGAGTAGCCCTAAATTGACTTAGGGCTACTCCAGGACTCCCCCACTGCCCTCCCTGCCAGGAGGGTGGCACAGGGGGGAGCCTGGCATGCCCCCCCAAAGGGCAGGGCAGAGCCCTGCCCACCCTGTCCCTATGCCTTGCCAGGGTCCCTGTCCCCCTTTGCCCCATTGTACCCAGGTACAATGGGGCAAAGGCTGAGCCCCCTGGCACTGGGCAAAGGGTGCCCCCCCGCCACCGTGGACCTGCCCAAGGTCCCCCTAACCCCTAGAAGTCGACCTAGGTGTCCAGTGTGGATGCTCTAGGTCGACTTTGTAAGGTCCCCCCTAAGTCGACTTTAAATTTAAGTGTGGACATGCTAAGTCGACTTTAAGTCGACTTAGCTAATGTCGACTTAAATTTACAAGTGTAGACATAGCCCTAGAGTCAGAGGCGGGACTAGCTGGTAAGCTGAGCTCCCTTGAGTGACTGTCTCTGATTGTCTGGCAGACTGGAAGCAAGCTGAACTGGGAGTGGCTTGAGCACTTCTTTTGTTCCCTGCTGTGCAGTTTAACATTGCTTACTGCTCTCAGCAGCAGCTAACGTACCCTGGGCAGATAAAAATAGAATCTGTATCCAAGCTCCAATCCACAACAATAGATTTTCAGATATCCACATCCACCCACAGATCTGAAGCAGATACCCGTGGATCTGCAGGACTCTATACATGAGAGCAGAATCAGGCTCTGTGACATGTCTTGGTAAAGTTATAGGATGAACAGTCTGGTGACTGTTTGAACCTCTGTTTTCTGGAATTGTGTGGAAGCCATGCATTGACCCTATCTATGAGAACACTAGACAAACTGTCTTCTTCTTTTGCTGTATAATAGTTCTGTTTAAAATTACCCTATGTCAACGTCTAATAATTTTTCTCCCATAAGGAAATAATTTCCCATTGGAGTCATAGATCATGGATTCCAAGGCCAGAAGGGATCATTTTGATCGTCGTGTTTGATCTCAGGTGTAACACAGATGATAGAAGTTCCCAGAATAATTCCTAGAGCATATCTCTGTTCAGAAGCCTTGATAATAGCTTTGAATCACTACCATGTCTGTTAGTGATAAAAATTTTCTCATGAATCTTACCAAATGACTGATTATGTTTAAGCACTTGGAGAAAATCATTAGAAAACACTTAGGGGTGTAGTTTTGATGGAGTGTGGGGGTGTGTGTCTTGGAAACATGAGGTGGGTTGGTTGAGTGGGAGGTATGAGAGCAAAGAGGCAGCTAACACGAACATGTGAACTCCCAAGAATGAAGGTTACATTTTCAAGTGACCTGAGAATCCAATTCCCACTTTCAAAAAGCATATAAGGCCAAATTTACAGAGAAATGTAGATGCCCAAATATGCACATAGGCACCTCTCAGAATTTACAAAAGCACTTGGATGTCAATGGGAGTAAGGCACCTAACTCACGTAGGGGCTTTTGTAAATTCCAGTGGGCACCAGTCTGCATCCTTAGCACCTAAATACCTTTGTAAATCTGGCCCCGAGGACCCTGAGTAGCATTGAAAGTCAGTGAGATTTAGGCTTTTAAACAACTTAGAGACTGGAAAGTGAAACATATTCTCCTGAGTCACTTAAACACTTTTGAAAGTTTTACTCCAGTGGTTCCCAAACTTTTTGACTGGAGGGCCACAAATACAGTTTTTACAACCCTAAAGGGCCTCCATTCTCCACCAGTAGGCATCCCATCCCCTTGCCATTGCAGCCAGATAGAAGGACTTCAGTGAAGAGGCTGCCTCCCCACTGATCTCCTGTCTCCCTGGCTGCAGCAGGGAAACTGTATGCATCCTATAGGGTCTGGAGGCCGTAGTTTCCTTCTGTAGCCAAGGGGGCAGAAGATCAGTGCTCCTCTCCCTCTGGCTCCAGCAGGGACCCCAGGGCAATGGATGTAGGCAGAGCACTTTGCTGTGCACCCTGCTACAGACAGGGGGAGGGAAGTGCTGATCCTCCATCCCCTCGGTAGCCCCACAGAAACAGATTCCACCTGGATCCATAGGCACCAGCTCCCTTCTGCAACCAGCAGGAGGGAAACCACAGGCCATTTTGAAAGGTCCCATGGGCCACTGTTGGTGCCCTTGTCACAGTTTGGGAACCACTGTTTTACTCTGTATCTGTTAAGCACCTCCATTTCAGAGTTTGAGGAAACATTTCAGAGCAAGCACTCCACTACAGACATTTGGATTCCTGTCCCTAGCTTTCGGCTGTCATCTTGAGGAATCCTGTTATGAAGTGCTCCTTTGTCAAATCTGTCTGTCTTTCACACGAGCTGAGACTGACTTTGCCCACTGGGCTATTAAAGCAAGAAAAGCAGCTGGCATTGACCACATCATTCTGGACTTCCTTAACTATCTCTGGGCATAACTGGATGTCATCACCACTGACCAACTCCCAACTAGTTGGAGATGATCAAAGGCCATCACCATTTTAAAACCTGGAAAGTCTCTCGATGACCCCCAAACCTACCATGCTATATCTCTCTGAATAACATACAAATTACTGGAGTGTGTCCGCAGTGGGTAAAGGATGGGAGAAGGAAGGCTCCTGGAAACTTAAAGTGGTGGCCAAAAATAATAAACTTTATTAGTCCTCTCTTTGGGATGCAAAGGGTTAACAGTGGGGCTGCTTGCTGTACTAAACTCAGAAGTCAGCTTCACAGATAACAAGATAGCCCCAGGTGATTACCCACAGTTTAGCATATCATGAGTTACACAGAAATAAACCTTTAGAATAAACCCTCCTCTTGGACTCTTTTGATAATTCAGAGATATAGTATAACAAGACAGAGTTCAATACATAAACAATAAACATAACAATAATCCCCAAACCTACACCAATTGTAATAATAATCCCCAAACCTACACCAATTGTAATATCTTGGGTTAAAACTGAGGTAGAAGAGTTATTCACATTCCACTATATACATTTAAAGGGAAAGAAACAATCATGAGAAGTAAACATGGGGGATGACTTGGGTTCAGTTTACATACGTACTACAACTATCAGGCAGGTGATTAACAACAGCATAACGTCTTAAGGCGGAGGTTGAAATCGACTCGGGCCGGCACTCTCGGGAGAACTCCTACTGCAGGGTGATCAGGCCTAGCAGTTAACTCAAGGAGATTCTCGGTGCTCCATGCGGCATGGAAGCTTTTATTGCCCAGGCCACGGCTTCCTGCCGAGGGCTGTGATTGGCCAGATTTCGCTGCAGCAGGAATTTTGGGGCGAGGGTCTGCCCGGTTCCTCCTGTCCTTATTTGTGCAAAGGAATTTTCACCAGCTCTCTAGGTTCCGGGTCAGAGCCTTCTACACCCCTGGGGGGCAGGGGGCCAGAGCAGCCATGATTGACTTGCCCTCTAGCACATGGGCGAGGGGGATGACCCACCCCTTTGGGAGCTGTCTGAGAGCGAATCAGGGTCCGAATAAAGCATGTTGATAGTCACAAGCCTGGCAGCCAGGAGTTCTCTACGTACAATAAAGCATGTTGATAGTCACAAGCCTAGCAGCCATGAGTTCTCTACATGACCTGGGGGGCAGTATCTGGTATGTGACCTGGGGACAGCATCTGATAAACAGTTTCTGTACGTGACCTGAGGAGAAACAGTTTCTATGTCTGTATATCACAAGGGAGGTGGTGGCCAGTTTATGGGGTGCTCATAACAGCACCTTAACAGAGTGATTGATCTAGCAAGGGCGATTTCCCTGTCCCCACTCTAAGGACCACACTCACCCCGCAGTGCAGGGCAAAGCTGCTTTGACCAAGTGCTTGCCCTGGCCACACATATTGAGGCCGGCTTCCAGTTGAGGATGCTTAAAATGGCCACAGCTTCTACTGACTTGTCAGCCTATGACACCGTCTGACACAAAGGCCTATTGATGAAGCTATTGAATCTGCTTCAATGTAACCTGATATTTCAACTCCTCACATCGATGCTTTCAGACAGAACATGCTGTGTCCATCTTGGAAGCCAGGTTAGGAAAGAGCGGGATCTGTACAACGGCCTGCCTGGGATCATGCTAGTACCATCCTTTTTATATATATATAAATGATGTGTCTGAAATGATATGCCCCAAATTCATGTATGAAGGCAACCTGGTGCTAACAATGCAGGCCCCAACATGCAAGGCATCTAAAGTCACCCTTAATGTTGATCTGGAGATGGTGAAAAACTATTTTTTGGTACTGGCAGCTCACACCCAATCCCTCAAAAATGGTGTCATCAGCTTCCATCACAGCAGTTCTGAAGCTAAAAAGATGCTGAACGTAAAGTTCTGTGGCAAGACAAATCACCCGCAGTCATTTGAGTCATTTTGCTGGTTGTAACCAAGGCTGGTGGAAGCCAGAGTGGAGCTGTAAACAAGTTGCTGGGGTCAGAGCTGCTGAACCAGGGCAGACTAACACATAGACATTTAGGGTACGTCTACATCGGAGGCTCTGTTAACTTAACAAGGTTGACTTAGAGAGTCCACACTGAACACTCCAGTTGAGTGCCAGCGTCTACACTGGCAGATGCCAGGTCGATGGAAGAGTGGTGCATTGTGGGTAGTAGTCTCACATTGCACTGGGACCCGGAGGTCAATTAGGTCGACTTAAGGGCACTCCCCGTCCACACTGGCTTAAGTCAACTTAATAAGGTCGACCTAAGCGTTAAGTTGACCTTCAGAGGTGGTGTTATTAAGTTGACTTAAGAAAGCACTTAAGTCAACTTAATAAGCGCCCAATGTGTACACTTTGGTCTGTAGGTCGACTTAACCATCCTTAAGTCGACCTAAGGCTCCAGTGTGAACGTACCCTTAAGGTGTGACCTGTGTGCTTCTTGCAAATTGTGATCATCCCAGGCTGGGAGTTACAGTAGTAAGACATTGTAAGACACATTGGATTGCAGGTAAGTGGTGACATAACAGTGGTCTGGATTGCAACCTTGACTGGACCATCACACCAACCAACTAGTGAGAGATTGCTATATGTACGAGTACAAGAAATCTTTTACTAACCCAAAGCTCCTGCTCCATGACAACTTTGTCCACCTGCCTTGCACTTGCTTAAGTCCTGCTACCTGTCTGGGTGGCTGGAGAAGGTCTTCAGTCATCCAACTTTAACCTCAAAGACACCTGAGGACTGCAATGGGTAGGCTCTGACATAAATAACAAGCATCTCATACATGACCCCACCATTGATCTGGTGATCTGACCTGGTTTCTTGCTCTGCTGAAGACAGTGAATGACCATCAACTGTGTTAGGATGTTACGGGGGAACATGCACACCCGATGCGCAAGTGGAGAATTAAAAAATCACCACAATGTTAATGTGGAAACCTTCAAGCCATTGAACACATTTTGAACAAGTGCCCCATCTTTTTACTTCCAGAGGGTAGAGCAAAGGTGCTTTCTGCATCTCCTGAAGCTCTCAAATGGATTTCAAGCTTTTCTATTAACTTGTAAATGTTGCTGTTTCCATACATAAGAAGAATAATTGTCACCTTATCTACACTGAGCAAAATTCACTCCAGTGCAGAAATCCAGCACAGGGTTAGACACCACTTAGGTCCCACTGAAAGCCTATTTCAAGCTCTTAAAATGAGAGTTAAGTGATGCACAAGACTCATGTTGCTCTGGATTTCATTCCCTATTTCTTCCACAACCAACATGGTATATATGCATTACAACGGCACCTAGATAAGAATTTTCTTTGCACACTTTTCACCTTGACCATGTAAAAATGTGATCAAGGCACAGATGCACAGGCTCACTGCTGATTTCAAAGATCCTTATTACACATGAATGTATGAATATTTACAGACAGTTAATTAAGGGGATGGTGTGAAGCACAGACCCTTAGGAAGATGTCTCAGAGAGAGATACCTCTGCTCTTCAAATCAGTTGTGATGCTGCTGAGAATACTGAAATAAATGAGAACTCCCAATGCTCTCATCTATGCTGGAATAATATTTCAATATATGTAAAACACTGATTTATTTAAACATTATGCTATTCAAAATGTGCATCATTTACCTTTAGTGCTGCAAGGTGCTCTTCAGAGAGGTTATCAGTTTGGAAGGAAGTAATTATAGAATTAATAACACTGTTTCGTTGCCCCTTCATTTTTCAAAGGTTCTCTCATCCCTAAGGGCCTGATCTTGCAATCAAATATTTCAATGAGCAATGCCATTGGCTCCGTTAGGCCTACTTGTGTGAGTAAGGGAGGCAGGAACTAGCCCTAAATGTGCATTATCATTGCCTCTACTAAGTACAACCAAAGAGAGAGCTGTTGCACATCTATGAGTGGTCTAGATACCAAAGGAGAAGTGAAGATGTACTGTCAGTGAAGAGTTCCAAAGGGGTAGCTGTGTGAGTCTAGTTCCACAAAACAAGGAGTCCTGTGGCACTTTGTTTTTAGTCTTTAAAAGTGCCACATGACTCCTTGTTTATTTTGTCAGTGAAGAGATGATGATAAACAGTAACAGTACCTCAACAGAGTACAAGCACCCTTTGTTTTAATTAAAGCAGAGGTATAAGACATTGTCTATTAGAGATAGTGTAACCCATATGCCTAAACTAGGATCTCTCTTTAAGAGACCTTTTGAGGGTGGGTTACTGTTGCTGGGCAGATTAGTTGCCCAGAACCAGAAAGTTCTGGAAACAGGGAATGGTAGCATTTGAACATGCTCAGGGTTCCCTGCTGGTATGAACAGGTCACATGAGACAGAGCAGCAGGCAGGAGTTGCAGTGAGGAGAGCCCATGTGCTCAGTGTTCATGAGAGAAGCTGAGCCAGGAGTGGACAGCAAGATATTTTCTCCCTCCTATGGAGTCTTCTGCAGCAGAGTTAGTGAACATGTATATGGGACAGAGTGCTGGCTAACCAGTAAGCTGACCAGATGGTGCTGGTTCCAGAGGAGAAAGAAAAGCCTGCATGGAATTCTACTGAAGATTCCTGCAACCAAAGAAGAAAAGGATAGCTATTTCTTCCCTCTTACTCCTTTGGAGTTGACCAGAAACTGTAGCTGAGATTTTGGGTGAACTCCACCTAGACTTTGGGACTCTTGGGTATTTTTCTCACAATGATTCTTCTGTGGGGACTATTCTGTTTAACTTAATTTTGTTTTCTTAGGATAAGATTTATTTAGTTAGTAGTTAATAAAGTTCACTGTTATGTTTGTTCTTAGTAGTATTTTAATGTGGGAGGGGGACTCTGGGCAATCTTTGCTGTGAGTCCCTTACAGACTGGATCCTGGATCTCCAGCTGCTTCTCCAGAGGAGTTGAAGTTTGTTTCTCTTAGGCACTGGAGAGGTGCAATTGAATGAATTTTAGCCCACCCAAAGGTTATAATAGCAGACTGATTTGCCTTAAAAAAGGTGTTGAGTAAGGGCTCAATTTAGCACATAAGTACAATAGATTCAGGATCAATGTTAATTGCTACCCACTGCATAATAGCCTACATGATAGCAGACAGAAATAATCATTTTGATACAAAAACAGCCCTATACCTTGAAGGTGTAATGGTTTCCTATGACACTGTACCCCAAATAATACTCTGTAACTCCATATTCACCCCTTTTATATGGTTATGATATATTTTGTACAAAGTAAGCCTTGTGAGATATTATTTGAAAAGTCATAATTTGCTGAACATCACTGTTCTGTTAAAATACATACATCATCATTGTATATGTAGTTACGAGATTTTGCTATATGTTTGTTACTCAAGCAAGTTGTGAGTCTGGGGAATGCCCACCGACTAGCTCCTCAGAAATAATAAAGGACTGTAAGCAAAGGCCTTGCATGTCATTTCGAATGTCACATACACAGAAGGTATGAAATTTACAATTTACATGACATTTACAATTCAGACTTTGAATCTCACCAGCACAGGAGACTGCTTTGTCTACACCCCAGTGGAAGGGTGTTCCTCAAGAAAAGAAGGGAGGGTATAAAATAAGACAAAATGGTTACTTTGTTACCTTTCATCCGCCATGTCTAATCATGGACCAAGATTCACTGAAATACAAAGAAGCACTATTGAACTAGAGGAGTAGTCCCAAGTTGTAAAGGGATCCAGCTTGTCAACTAAGAACTGTGAACTCCTGCAGCATCTGGAGGGGTGAGAAAGATACTTACTTCAGGTCTTGCTTAGCTTGGTAAATTTTAGGAAGTAGACTGTGGATCTATATTTCATTTCTTTGTAACCAATTTTGACTTTTATGCCTTAAACACTTGCAATCACTTAAACTCAATTTTTTCTTTAATGAATACACTTATTTTAATACTTTATTTAAACCACTGTGCTTTGATTGAAGTGTTTGGGGAATCTCTGCTCAGGTTAACAAAGGCTGGTGCATGTCCATTATCTCTGATGGAATGGTGAACTAACTAATGAGCTTAACATTGATCAAGGGTGTCTTGAACATTGTAAAAAGCACATTTATGGGGAGCAAGACTAGGGCTGGGGGGATTTGTGGGTGTCTCCCTGTATAAGGTTCATGGGTTGTCAGGAGAGCATTAATATAACTTTGCCGGGCATGGTTTTACATGCTAATGGCTGTGTGAGCAGGGCTGAGAGAAGCTTGCTTTTGGTTAGCAGAACAGTGCAGGAGACACTCTGGTCTAGAGAATTTAGGGAACATAGAGATTCCACAATACAGATTGTGCCCTGAGGGAAGTCACAGTCTCCATCAGCAGAACCAAGGACCAGACCCTCAGTAGTATTTCATTGCCTAACTCCTACTGATTTCAACTGGAGTTACCCACCTAAATATCTTTGGGGGATATGGGCCCAAGTTCCTGCATGCAGAGAGGCAAAAATGCAGTAGGGCTACTCTGAGAGGCTGCATCCAAGGGCGCTGGTGTGGCCATCATATACACAGGGACTCCCTGCATGGCTGCACACTGTGGGCATGTGGGTTTGGACATGAGAGGGGTGGGGCCAAGGGATAAACTGCAATGCTGTTTACCATCAGCATCATAAGCACCTATGTAAGCTACTTTGGCCTTTAGGTTTCAGCAGCTTGGTGACCTAAATTTCATTTACAGACAAAGCTCCTCCTTTCTTCAGTGGGAATTTTGTCCACATAGGGACTGGAGGATTGAGCTCTAATTCAGTGGGTTTATACTACGAGTGGTTTGAACTCCTTATAGATTTCTCTCTATTTTTAAATTACCTCTGTTGTTACCAACTTTGCCCACCAACTAGGGTTATGCTCATTTATTAGGGTTACTTCCTTTTGTGGGGAGGTAGGCTGCAATTCTATTAATGTACTGTTTGTGTCACTTGTGTTTCTATATGGAGCTCACTTCTCCCTTCTGCAAGTTCCTTCCCAATGGAGCCACCCTTGCAGGACCTCAATTTCCCAGGGCTGGGTTTTTTCCAGCCCCAGATTCAAATAACTACCCACACATACCTATTCACCGATTAACAAGGTGCGTCAGAGTGGACAGGGTCTATCAGCACTCTCAGCTGACCCCTTATACGTCCCTGAACTCAGCAGACTAGGTCATGCAGCACCTTTCAGCTGCTACCCTTATATGCCCCTCGTACGCACCGGACTAGACTTGGGCATGCATCTGAGCAGGCTGGGTCACACAACACTCTTCAGCTGCTACCTTTATATACCTCTGGACTCAATCAAGCTGGGTCAAAACAGCATTTCTCAGCTGCTTGCCTTATATGTCCCCGGAGTCAATCAGGCTGGTATCCCTACTATTACTTTACAATTATTCTAGTAGTAACCCCATTAATGAGCAAATCTTACAGGATTTTGGGCATCACATGGATCTTTGGCTAGGTAAAAGAAGTGTTGCTGCAGAGCTATATAGGGAAGCCAAGAACACAAAGGAGAGGGAATGAAGTTTTTAAAAGAGCTTGGCTACTGGGTTGATTACAAAAGTCATTTTATTGCTAAGTACCTAAAACTTACAATAATAATAGTAATAATTACAAAAAGAGAGAAAAATACCCAAACAGTTACAGCATTAATAACTATGCAAGCAAAGAAAAACATTCAGTTACAATATTACCTAGATTCTATTGCATCAGGCCTAGAGAGAGAGAGTTATATTTGAACAAAGCGAGAGAGAGAGAGAGAGAGAGAGAGAGAGAGAGAGTGTGTGTGTG